>CM039597.1:33426987-33875048 GCA_022457205.1 Saccharum spontaneum
TCTACAAATAGCATGTTGTGAAGATTAACCTCAATATTTTTTTGGCAAACTTGATTAATTACTTTAGTTAGTTTGTATATAAATTGCCCACTATGTCATTACAAAAGATAATTTAGAATAACCCTCTAAATTTGCATCTATATTATTAACCACCTTTACCATTATTACATAATTAAAAATAACCCCCTAACTTTGTATCTAAATTAGCTACCTCTACCATAAGATAATTTAAAATACTCCTCTAATGTGCTTTATAAATTACTCAATATGTCATCACTAAAGATAATGCAAAGTAGCCTCTAATTTTGCATTCAAACTATCCATATATGCCACTATGAATTTAATATAAAGTAACAAAATTTGCATCCAAATTAGCCACCGCAACCATTATAAAAACAAAAAATAGCACTCAAAGCTAAATTTAAATATTAATATAAGATATTATGAAAACCAACTCAATATACCCTCTAATGTGCTTTATAAATTACTCAATATGTCATCACTAAAGATAATGCAAAGTAGCCTCTAATTTTGCATTCAAACTATCCATATATGCCACTATGAATTTAATATAAAGTAACAAAATTTGCATCCAAATTAGCCACCGCAACCATTATAAAAAACAAAAAATAGCACTCAAAGCTAAATTTAAATATTAATATAAGATATTATGAAAACCAACTCAATATCCATAAAGTATACTATATATATTCCTAAATTATACACTTCTATAATTGTAAAGCTAAAAGTAAACATAATGTTATATTCCATCACGTAGACCAAGTAAATATATGCAAATTAGGATTAATGTCTATTTTTATATGTAATCAATCGTGAAAAATATTCTCTTAACAAATCATATAGCAATGACATGGACAATTCACTTGAAGTAATACTAATACTTCATGATAATAAACGTCCTAGGTTATTATTTTGAATAAGTTTACACACTTTGACTAAATACTATGTCATATAAATTTTGGTATTTAAATTTAAGCACTTTATGTTTATTAATATGAAATAACAAATTCAACATGTTATAAGTTACGAGGTGGAACCTTAAAATTTTATTTATGCCATTGTTATAACGAAAAGTGTAGATTATGACCAATAATCTTTTTTAATAAAATGAAATACAAAATATACAATTTAACATGTGGATAAAAAACACTAGGGTTTCCACTTAACATGTGGGTAAGAAAAATTTAACAACTAAATTAATAGTCAAATCCTAAATTGTAGAATCATGATTTTAGAGAAAGCGATGCAACATAGCTTATATAACTTAAGCTTACGTTTGAACTAAATACATATAGGGCTAAAAAACATAAATTAAAAAAATTAACATAGGGTCTTGAATGCAGCCTTCATGTTAATCGTCATGAGCTCCGCTAAAACAATGATAAACAATTGAAATTGTCACAAAAAATAAAAATATCTGGCTATCAATGCGAGACTCTAATCACTATTGATTGTAACAACCATCAGATCTATCTTCTATATAAATACCATCTTTGCAAAATTTAACAACTAGACTCATGATTTTAGAGAAAGCGATGCAACATAGCTTATATAACTTAAGCTTACATTTGAACTAAATACATATAGGGCTAAAAAAAGATAAATTAAAAAAATTTAACATAGGGTCTAGAATGCAGCCTTCATGTTAATCGTCATGAGCTCCGCTAAAACAATGATAAACAATTGAAATTGTCACAAAAAATAAAAATATCTGGCTATCAATGCGAGACTCTAATCACTATTGATTGTAACAACCATTAGATATATCTTCTATATAAATACCATCTTTGCAAATTGTGTTAAAAACACATGATTTTTTATTTAAATTATCTACCCATGCAATTAATCTTATCCTGGTGTCATAAGATATGGGCCTACAACAACTACCATAGTCTAAGCTAAAGTTTCAACAAAATGCATATTCTAGATACATATACGTGTTATGAAAAGGGGAGAAAGTATGGATATGGGTGAAAAAAATATGGGTTCAGCTAATGCACGGCGGGCCGTAATATAGACCATGTGCACGGCCTTGCCATTTATAGCAAAGTTTAATTATTATATTCTTTTTTCGGCAAGGATGCTAATCACACGCGGCTTGTTGGTGCGGAACAAATTTTTCCCGCCGTATGTAACCGAGAGACCACTCACGGCTTGCGTGGCTCAGGCCCAAATACCAACCGCGGTTTATGGAAAAAAGGCAAATCAGGCCCAAACATGTGCTTTTAGGTACTGCATGTATTTGTTCACAAAAAGGGCAATCTATTCAGGAAAGAACACATCTCACAAAAAAAACAACACATTTACATATGCAGTTTTCTAGAGCACAACACTATACGTCTAGTCCCTAGGAAAGCACACATTTCTGCATCTTCTCTTTACATGGCCTGCATCTTGCTTCTCTGTACATGGCCGGCATCCTGCAAGTTAAAAAAAGATAACATATGTCATAAATTTATTGCTGATGGAGATAAAAAAGGATGCATATGTTAGTAAAAAGCTTATGTTGCCTATATGAGAAGACATTATTGTTCCTGGAGCCAAGGTTTCTGCTAGTAATGCTTTAGTAGATTGCATTTTTCTTTGACAATTTAAGTGTTATTTGTTGGGCAATAATGTCTTCCTAAATAGGCAATTTAGCCTATTCTTACTAGTCAAAAAGAAACAATATTTATCGATCACTGACCAACTCTTTTGTTTAAAGGTACATCACTATAATTTAGCCTATTCTTACTAGGCAATTTAGCCTATTAGTTAGAAACAAATTTAACGATCACCGAAAGAAACAAATTTAACTCTTGCTATTTCAAATTTCCATTGTATCATTGCTATTATAGATGCATAGTACATGCAAGTCATGATTGCTTAAAGGTACATCACTGTATCATGTTCAGAACACGAACTAAAAAACTGCAGGCCGAGTTACAATAGCTAGTTAGTGAATAAAAATGATTAAATATTAGTTGAGAGCAAGGAATGATCACATAAACACATCAATTTTGGTCCACTGAACTGCTGCTGGTAAACTAAAAACTGTAGAGAGAAACATTAGAAACATTACCTGAAGTCCTGAACTGTTGGACAGCTGATATTTCTGCAGAACTGCTGTTGCTGTTGCTACAAAATTACCAAGCACTCAAAGCTGCTTTCTAGGAGCCGAAGTATTGCCAATCACTGAAAATGCAGTGTAGATACGCTAAAATTTATAAAATGAAATGGACTACATAGCACAATATAAGTCAATATTCGAGGTTACACAATCCGTTAAGACACCACTCCAGGGATTTCAGGAGTGAACCATAATTATAAAAATCTAGGCATGATTAAAAGAATCTAGTTATGCATAAAAAATGAAATAGACACCTGCAAAAATCAGCCACGAGCCAAAGAACCACAAAAGTAATTTATACTTCAAATTATTTAGCATGCAATTTTTAGCTTAAGCAAAAACTGATCTGGTTAGAGAGGGACCATATGTGCATGTTTTAAACTTATTTGAAACCATGAGTTCATTTCAAAATTCTTTTGAGCCATGATTTTATTTAGGACTAGTCCAACAAAATGATATCAAATGTTCATGTTTTTATTACTAATTCTTTCATAACATTCTATTTCAACTTGTAATAGAACTATAAAACTTCATTTAACATTTAGTGCATACAGTTCATAAATTGTTGAACCAATAAGAATATAGTTTTAACAAATTTATAACAGATGTTGAACATAGCACATACTAATTGAGTAATGAGGTGTAAATTTTGGATTAATTAAAATCAATGAGTTTATTTATTCAAAGGCATCAAATTTAAGCAATAGTGAGACTATAAAATGAATAAAAGAAAAGGAATTGGCTTCATTTATCCTGGCGGTAATTTTATCTTTGCACGCACACACGCCCATCTGTCGCTAACAGATGATCCAATGCACCTGCGCTGATGGAAGCCTCCGGAAGTCGGCCTTATCAAAAGCCCCCTATATTAATTGTCTCACTTATCTCCTCCCTTTCTCTCCCCTACCATGCGCTTGCTAGACACCCCCTCCACCTCCGTCACCACCGTGGTGGACAGCGAGGACGTTAGCGTCGTGCGTGTCTACGGCTGCCCCATGGAGTGGTCATCCACATCTCCCTCTTCTACAAGCTAGGCTGCGATGCCCTTCCAATTCGTGCCCCCCCAAGGTGGCCCCACTTAGTCACCCCGTGCTCTACCTCTCCATTGTCAGCACAGAGGTCTAAGGCACCGTAGATGAGCTGCTGGCCAGGTGGACGCACGGTTCGAGTGCAAGCCTCGCGTCGCGCTGCGGGAGTAGACTTGCATGGCGTCGCTGTGCGCTCTGGGTTGCCCATGACCTTGGATCCAGCTGGTGTGGTGCTCCTCATCGTGTCACCATCCCACAGGTCCTCCTCCGAGCGATCGAGCGGGGCCACATATGCACTCGCCGATCTTGCCTTTATAGCTAACCTTGCTCACCTAAATTTTAGAACTACGTGCACCCATTTATCCTCATGCCTAAGCTATCGGCCTTTATTTCTGGTTATCTCACTATTATTGCTTTATCAACCACACAGTTTTGCCTAATTTATAACAATATTATTGCTTAATGCCTAACACTATTTTGCCTAGAAAGATGAAATAAAGGCTTGAAAGGTAGCTTAATAGGAAAGCAAGAACAGAAACAATGGGGAAGATGAAATAAAGGCTTGAAAGGTAGCTTAATAGGAAAGCAAGAATAGAAACAATGGGGAACGATGACATGAGTGAACTAATATTAACTGAGTAAGATTTATCAATACTTTGAGAATGTTAGAGTTTCTCGTACCAATGGTTTGCAGGGAATTTATTTGAGGTAAGATTCCATCCTGAATGTTGTAATCAAGTAGGTGAGGGTGCTTTGTGACCATCTTAACAATGCTATCTTTGGGAGCACCCTATCCTTTCGATAGGAAAAGCAATTGAGATTTCCATGCACTGAGTTTTCTGCACCAGAATCTGTGGGCTGCACTACTTTCCCCACATCACTCTTCTCAATACTACTTCCTAAATCAGATACCTTCGAGTTGGCTTCAGAGACTGCTTCACACTGTAAGAGAGCATCAGAGGAGCAACAAAAATAATTTTTCATGTTCGAGTATTTGGAACTCCGATGCTCATGAGAAAATCGACATGACATTTCAGATTGCTGAGGGTGTATATATTCCAGAATCTGTGGCTGCCTGATCAGTATTATCTTCATATCCTTGCTTTTAAACCCAGCACGTAGAAAATCCAACCTTTCTTCTGTTGAAGCCTGACTGATTTGAAAGCAGAGGCCATGTATCTATCATAGATGTAAGTAGAATGAGACTCCTTCAGTCCAAATGTGCACAAGTAATCAATCAGCGGTAACCATTTGTCAACGAAGCCATATTCTTCTTGTGGTTTCTAGAACAGACTTTGAGATATACTTCCACTCTTGAGCTGCAACAACAAACAATGTAACTCATTAGTGCACCCCAAAATCAGTATTATGGACAGGTTACATTTACATGCTGAGTAATTTACCACAACTTCACTCTCCATGTTCATAACATCTGTTGATGATTGTCCAAATTTACCGCTAGGATGCAAGGACATACTTTTTCATGGACAGTCATTTTTATCACAGATTTTGGGCTACTTTCTTAGCTTTATTTAATCTTTTAGGCAAAATAGTGTTAGGCATTAAGTAATAATATTGTTATAAATTAGGCAAAACAGTGTATAAGACATTGGATTATCTGTTAGTGATGGATGGGCGTGTGCGTGCAAAGACAAAATTACCGCCGGGATAACTGAATTCATTATCACACGTGGTAGTCTATAACTAAGAATCTATGATCTAAACATACACGTCCTTGTCGTCGCTTGTGCTAACGTTGACAGCCGGCGACTGATAGCCTCTATTGATGATGGGC
Source organism: Saccharum spontaneum (assembly GCA_022457205.1). Classification (NCBI taxonomy): domain Eukaryota; kingdom Viridiplantae; phylum Streptophyta; class Magnoliopsida; order Poales; family Poaceae; genus Saccharum; species Saccharum spontaneum. The sequence goes on from CM039597.1 coordinate 33,432,941, forward strand.
AGGTTGTTGCTGATAATGCTGTAGTGGATTGCATTTTCTTAGGCTATTTTAGTATCATTCATTAGGCAACAATGTCTTCCTAAATAGGCAATTTATGTATTCTGAAAAGACAAGTATAGTGTCTATGTTCATTTGCAAAAAAATACACAGCTCTGTTTTCATTTTTTATGCATGGCTCCTGTTTGTGTAATGGGCAAAAATGCAAATCAAATAGAGGTAGGGTGATGATGTCAAAAAACTAGTTTTGTACAAAAGGCAGGCTAGTTTAATGACTGACCAGAAATGATAAGCAAAAGAATGATCTGTCAGCAACAATATGTCACCTGCATTAGTCAGCACCCCCCCTCCCACTCTGCGCTTCCCTACTCGAGAAATGGAATCTCAGGCTTCCCCTTGTCACCTGCGCATGATTAAAGTCACTTAGAGTACAGAGTAACGCTTGAAAATTAAAGGGGGAGTATGGTAAAAGAGTAGAGGAAAAATAGCACCAGATAATTCATGATGGCATGCAAAAAAAAGTACAATAATACATAGGGACTACTTGGGAAAAATATAAAATGAAAAAAAGCATGTTTCATTCCATGTTGCTGAACATCCATCCCAATATGCAACATGCATCAACATAAGGAAACCACAATCATGGCTGCAGGGATAAAACAATATAGAACTTAGTGCATATAACAAATCTGACTGTATGTAGAAAGGTCACATTAGTTAGAGGAGAAAAACTACTAACTTGTTAGACTGAATTAGAACAACAATATTAACAAGTTCATAATTGTATATGGGCTTCTCTGTCTCATTGTCACTATTATCAAGTTGTCCAACTAATCGCGACTAATCGTCTGGATGGCCTTTTTGACTAGTAAGAAAAGGCTAAATTACCTATTCAGGACCATATTGTTGCCTAACAAATGACACTTAATTTGCCTAAGAAAATGCGAAGGTGCTAACATGGGGCTGCTAGGAAATAGGTGACACCAGATTGCTCACCTTCGTGTTGCCTTTTCGCTTGACCATGGAGGTTGATGCTCGTTGATGGAGATCGGCCCGCCGCTTGCAGCTGCAGCTCCACCCAGAACGTGGCTCCGCCTGCCTTAGCTTTGCCTGGCATCTGGCAAGGGGAGGCGCAGAGGACACTGATTAACCATTCCAAACAGTTGGAAGGCAACGCAGACTAGCAAGGGGGAGGCGCAGAAGGACACTGGTTAACCATTCCGAACAGTTGGAAGGCAACATAGACTGCACAGGAATGATCATGTTCAATTGATAAAGCCCAGGGGCATACCTAGGGATGAAAACGGTACGGATATTTTCCGACCGTATTCGAGACCGAATCCGTTTAGAGGGGTTTTAATCCGTCCGTATCCGAGTCCGGATATTTAACATCCGATACTGTATTCGTATCCGAATATTTAAATCACATATTTATGATGTCGACATCCAATCATATCATATCCGGCATTTTTTATACTATCCGTATTTGAATCCGAATCCGGACATAAGTATGAAAACAAATACGATATCAGTGATATCCGTCCGTATCCGATCCGTTTTCATCCCTAGGCATACCACTGATCTTCAGTAGTGGCAAAAACAATGACAAAGGGAAATGAGAAATAAACAAAGAAAAAAAAGAAACATCTATACAAGCAAACCAAACAGAAGAGGAATCTATCATTAATTTTGTATATGGCGGCCATCCGCACAGCATTACTTTCCTTCTGGTGCTGCTATGCCATCTTCTATAGATGTTGATCCAGTATGACCATATGACCAAGAGCATAATTGACAAATGTCCTTAATCCCCATATCAACAGATGGATGATTTCTAACTGGGCGAACACAAAGGATAAGAAGTGAGAAGATTAAAGAGCTAACAGAACAGAGAAACTTAACATGCGTCTCAGATTAAACAATTCTAGGAATCTAAATATGGTGGCCACTGGACAAGGTTCTGTTTACATAATGGATTCTGACCCTACCTCTTATGCTTTCAAGATATATGCAAAGAAGCAGCTTGAAACACAATTAGTAAAGGCGCTGCAACAATCGAATGACACGGTGCCCACTGCAAGTAAAAAGAAACATATCAGGCTAATTGGATGCAAAATGAACAATGGTAATGCAAACAGTGAGAAGGTCAGTTTTAATAGACGAGCTAGTATGTGAATCTCACATAACAGCCGTGAGGAATGAAGGGGCAGACATTGAAAACCTTCCACGTGCAATCATTAGCAATTCATAGTGGAATGAATGTTACCCTACATGATCAAAGTAGCATCATTTAGCAATTCATATTGGCTTTACCATTGAGGATTTATAGTAGTTGCTGTAGAGTAATATAATTCGGTATTACCTAATTGTAGCTAGAAGGTTTTATCATTTCCTTTGGCATATGAGAACAATGCCTAAAGGAACAAATTTCGCATGAAATCTACTGCCTATTATCCTAGTACAATAGAGTGATGAAATGCTGGCCTGCATCAGCTCGATTATAACTAGGGTCACTGAAACTCTCAACATTCATCTGAGCCCCACACAGGTAGCTGAATTACATGCCAGCGGAGCAGATTATCCAGCACCAACTACCAGCAGCCAACCTTGAATGGAACGCACGCAACACGCAAAAAAGGGAGCATAGGAATCGGCCAATTCCAAGAGTACATCTGCATTGCAGGGGAGACGCTCTCCTGCAAAATCAACACACGACCCAGCAAACTCGAATCCCCCAGCTCGCTGAAACAAAATCAATTAGATCGAATCCAAGCGGAAGGAGAGGGACGAGAACCGGGTGGGAGGGGACGGGGAGATTAGGGTTTGGAGCGCGTACCACGAGGAGTATGTGGTGTGGCCGTCGGCCCCGAGCGCGAGGAGGAGAGTGAAGCAGAAGAGCGCGGCATGTGCCACCGCCGCCGCTTGGGCTGTCTTCCCCACCCGCGCGCACGTGTGCCCCCTCCGCCACTGCATCTCTCCTGCTCCCTAGGCCCCCGACGGGAAAGCCAAATCTCCCCTCCTCCGCCGGCTGGCGCGGCCAAGCGGGCAGGGTGAGGTGGCGCGGGGAGCATGGGAGGAGGAGGCGCGGCGCCCGCCTCCGACTCCCGATGCCCGGAGGCTGCTAGCTAGCTCGCGGGAGGGAGAGAGAAGGGAGAGATGGGGAACGAAAGGAAGAAGAGGGGAATAAAAACGGTGGGACCCAACACGGATAGGCCGAGCGGTGCGCTGGAGAAGTCGCGCCCTCCGATCCTGCGTTGACGGTAGATGGACCGGTGCGTGCGGATGCACAAAATCATGGCCGCCCAAAACGAAGTCTTTACCAAAAAATATATAGATTCAGTAAAATATTAGTTAGAATTTTTTAACAATAGCTAATGTTATCTTTTAAGATTCTAACCTGTGCGAAAGCACGGGTTGATGGACTAGTTTACCTAATAAACAAGTAAAAAGCATCACTTATTCATGACTAGATTAGTGCTAATATTTCTGAATGGAGGAAGTAAATTAGTTAGAAAATGATATATGCATGCCAATGATCTTAATCGGATATTAATTGCATGACAGCAACAGAGTCAAATGAAAGAAAAACTGGACTGCACATCTGTCGATCGAGCAGCAGCCGGCGGCTCCGGCGGTTAACTAACCACCATGGATGACGATGAAACTCTGTGTTGTGTGGGTGTGATGCAACTATACTCTGAAAACCGACCAAATGGAGGACACCTACGTATCTGCGAGACCCCCAAGCACGAAACCTCTAGTAGAAAATATAAATTCACCGATCGAGCTGATGCATGCAATACAAAGTCTAACTAGGACGCACCACCAGCTCAGCACGTACAGCAATTGCTCGCCAGTTGATCGTCTGCAATTTGGCGACCATCTCAAGCAATTCCTTCGCAGCATTGACTAGCTGCGATCGATCCCAAAGTCATCTCACAAGATTGATTATTCTCGTCCTCATCCAATCAGAGCTGCTATAGAAATTCTTATTGTGAAGTCGAACGCATGAAGCGATATGGGAGATCGGCCGGACGTATAAATACATGTACTTGCTAACCAGGCAAGATATTCGAGAGTAGCCGTACTGCAACAAGTCTAGTCTAGCTAGCTGCAAGAAGAGCATTTTGATAATATTTGGCATTGGCAGCAAGCATCTAGCCATGCCGTCGCTTCAAGCGGTGATGGTGCACGGCGGCGACGAGAAGAAGGTCGGCGCCACGAATGGAGCGCCGCCCACATACACGCCGCATACTCTGGTGAGCCTCCTCCGGGCGCGGTCGGAGCGGAGCACCAAGGCCGAGGAGAAGGTGGAGTGGGTGCGGTCGCAGCTCGTCGGCCACGACGCCGAGTTCGACACGCCGTTCGGCCGCCGCGCGCTCCTCTACGCCGACCACACCGCCACCGGCCGCAGCCTCCACTACATCGAGGACTACATCCTCAAGAACGTCCTCCCCTTCTACGGTCAGCGTGCATGCCTCTTCACTCCCCAAGCAACACCATCGATGCATGAGCATGAGCATGGACACCACCGCATGCGTCTCGATCATCATAAACAGGAAGATGTTGTCGACACTACATGACAGATGCATGGCTGTGTGTGCAGGGAACACGCATACGGAGGACAGCTACGTGGGCAGCAAGACGACGCGGATGGCGAGGAAGGCGGCGAGCTACATCAAGCGGTGCATGGGCGCGGGCCCCGACGACGCGCTGCTCTTCTGCGGGTCGGGCGCCACGGCGGCGGCGAAGCGGCTGCAGGAGGCGATCGGGGTGGCGTGCCCGCCGGCGCTGCGCGCCGCTAACGCGCAGCAGGTCCTGCGCGCGGAGGAGCGGTGGGTCGTGTTCGTGGGGCCCTACGAGCACCACTCCAACCTGCTGTCGTGGCGGCAGTCCCTGGCCGACGTCGTGGAGATCGGCGCGGGCGCGGGCGCCGACGGCGACGACGGGCTCGTCGACCTCGCCGCGCTGCGGCGCGCGCTGGCGTCGCCCGAGTACGCCAACCGCCCCATGCTGGGCTGTTTCTCGGCGTGCAGCAACGTCACCGGCGTGCTCACCGACACCCGCGCCATCGCGCGCCTCCTACACCAGCACGGCGCCTTCGCCTGCTTCGACTTCGCCGCCAGGTACGTGTACTCGATCTAGGTGCCTGTCCCATCCTGCGTAGAATAGTATTGTTTGACCTTTAGTTTTCCTTCCATGGTGTAGAAATTAGAATAGTACTAGTTCGCATTGAGGTATAAACTTTAAGTTGTTTGTTATACAATATACTTCTAAAATTCACGGTTGCACCTCAGCTAGAAATTCAGAAATTATGTTGTTTCGTTGTTCAGGTTTTCTTTGTTTGTAGCCGTGAATTTCTTCTAGGCTCGTGACAGTCGTGACAACGTATGAACACACAACTTAATAGTCTGGCACGCATGCATGATGGCCAAAATTTAAGTCCTTGCGGCTATACAGTTCAATTCCAAATGCAGGCAGCAACCCTCGTTTTGTCAATGTCTATAGAATATAAACGTGAGGTTTCAAACTTGAGGCCATAGAACAATTAATGCAAATGTAAGCATCTGTATCAGAACGAAATTCAGTCCACAGTGCATTTCTACTGTTTGATCCATTCAGCGGTCATCCGGACCTGATGAACAGAAAAATCAAGCGTCATTCTTTGAATAGTAATAACAACTAGGCCAATTTGATTTCGCGATTTGCATTGATTTCCTCACCTGCAGCTGCAGGCGCGCCCGTTTCCTCCATCCTTGACATCAAAATTTGACAAATTTCGCCACCTGCTGCATGCTGATATCACTTTGACCTGCAGATGCCACCATCACGTATTACTATATGATGCATCCGTGTACCAACGCCATACGCTATCAAATTCATGGCTTGCCAGACTTATTATTATTAAGAACGCATCCATCACACGTTAGTAGTAGTTAGATGAAGTCGCCGAAATGTTTTCGCGTCTGGGTTCCGCATCGTTGAAGCAATCTCATACATATTTTCCTTGCCCGGCTGGCTTTGTTTGTTAATTTTATTTCCAAGTCAATTAGAAGGAGCGGAAAGAAACTGAGCCACAGGTCAGCATCGCAATTCCAGTTCGTAGCTCATCGGACAGCGAAAGCCATTGACCTCTACCTGCTACCTGCATACGCGTCAGAACAGAAAACCCATGTGAATAGCCTCGCTCTCTCAAGAAACCACACAAGCTTCAATGGACGGCGTTCGGGCGTTGCATCGCGTCTCCCTCATCTGAATAATCTGATTGCGTATTGTTGCTTATATTATACATTTATATACACCAACACAACTACGAAAACACAGATAAGAAATAAAATAAATAAATTAAAAAGATATACTGTATATATGCGACTTGCGTGAGTCGATCGATCGTTGACATCGTATTTCCCGGCTGTGTGTTTTCTCTGGGCATTAATGCAGCGGGCCCTACGTGGACATCGACATGCGGTCGGGGGAGATGGACGGCTACGACGCGGTGTTCCTGAGCCCGCACAAGTTCGTCGGCGGGCCGGGCACGCCGGGGATCCTGCTCATGAACCGGGCGCTCTACCGCCTCGCCGGCATGCCGCCGTCCACCTGCGGCGGCGGCACCGTCGCCTACGTCAACGGGTTCAGCGAGGAGGTGAGTGAGGCCACCAACGACAAGCTCGCCGCCGTACTAGCTCCTACACTACTGCATGCTTCTGTACTTATTTGTTCGTGCATGCATGTAAATTCCAAGTTAAAGTACTACAGGGGTCTTGATGAAACCCGAATGTTTCGTACTCGATCTGGTATACTGCAATCATTATAGTCGTCATATGCACGCTTGAACCGTCGGAGTCATCACAAGTACTTACTAGAGGTGTACATGCACTGTGCTGTGCATGCATGACGAATTGACGATCCAGTCGCTGACGCACAGTGCCGTACCGTATGCCCGGGTGCATGCATGCATTGCAGGACACGGTGTACTACGACGACATCGAGGAGCGGGAGGACGCCGGCACGCCGCCCATCGTGCAGAAGGTGCGCGCGTCGCTGGCGTTCTGGGTCAAGGAGCACGTCGGCCGCGACGCCGTCGCGCTGCGGGAGCAAGTCTACGCGGAGGCGGCCATGGCGCGGCTGCTCAGCAACCCCAACGTCGCGGTGCTCGGCAACGTCGCCGCGCGCCGCCTCCCCATCTTCTCCTTCCTCGTCTACCCGGGCGGCGGAGACGACACCTCTTCGGCGACGGCGACGGCGGGGAGCCCGCGACAGCGGCGGCTGCCCCTGCACGGCCGGTTCGTCGCCAAGCTCCTCAACGACCTGTTCGGGATCCAGGCCAGGGGCGGCTGCGCGTGCGCGGGGCCCTACGGCCACGCGCTCCTCGGCGTCGGCGAGGACCTCTCGCTCCGCATCCGCGACGCCATCGTCAGGGGGTACCACGGCGTGAAGCCCGGGTGGACGCGGGTCAGCTTCGCCTACTACCTCTCCCGCGACGAGTTCCGCTTCGTGCTCGCCGCCATCGACTTCGTCGCCGCGCACGGCCACCGATTCCTCCCGCTCTACAGCTTCGACTGGGCCACGGGGAACTGGGAGTTCCGGAGACGGACGTTCAAGCACCACGTCATGAGGGAGGAGCTGCTGCGCGATCACCGTGGCCGCCGCCGCACCTCCGCCACCACCGTCGTCGACGCCGATTCAGACGACGACGACGACGAGCACTACCCGAATAAGAAAACCGCTGCCGCGGATCAGCAGCAGGCTGCTGCTGGCCTCACCGCCGACAAGTTTCAGAGCTACCTGGAGACTGCCACTAAGATCGCGCTCTCACTGCCGGACACGTACCATGAACTCGTTGCCAGCGTGCCCAAGGGATTGGACCCGAACATTATACTCTTTCGAGTGTGATTATTAAATAAATAGTATTAATTGGTGTCAAACCGATATCGATCGACAAGGTGTGCTCTAATCACTATACTGTATAGTGTGTGTATATATAACACTGAGTTTTTTTTATTTTGAAAACCAAAAGTATAGAGAGTTTCCAACAACGGAAAAGAAGAAAAAGTTTTATGACTATATATATATAGTTCCTTGTATATGAAACGATGCCTGCATTATACTTGTATCATGTGTATTAGACTCCAGAGATGGACTGAACAATGGTAGACTGCTTGCAAATGCAGAGTACAGAGATTGGATTGCAGATTTGCAGTTGTATTATCTCCCTGAATAAATTAATTCCTAGAGTTGTTTCTATATGCTACCAAATATATATATAAAAAGCACCGAGATTTATGACACCAAATTTATATTGTTAGATACACTGTAAAATATATATTTTTATAATTTGTTCATTTGGTATCACAAATCTTGTTGTATTTTTCGTATAAATTTAGTCAAACTTGAAGAAATTAACTTAAACAACTCTAGAAATTGATTTATTTAGGAACAAACGATATTTAACAGCCATATAACTGCCAGTATACTATTTCATTTCGGTTCCTTAATCCACTTTCTAGACTGACAAGGAACAAAGCTAACAGTGCATAGCTATTTATATTATCTCACTGCTGGTCTGCTGCATCGTATCAATATAATATTCAGTTGATAGGTAACAACTACTCCGCGCCATGACATCAGAGCTCTGAATCTTTCCTCAGTATGGCCATGGCAAGCAAGCAACCACTCGTTCATGCCGGTCTGCCACATGCCATGCATATGCTTGAATTTATGCAGCACGCTGCAGACTCGATCTCTTGCTTGTGGATCACACTATCCAGATCACACTACACATATTCAAAGCTGCTTTCTCCTGATAAGAGATATATACGTGCGCGTGTACGCGTGTACGAAACAAGTCAGCCGGCCGCTAGAAAAACAAAGCAGTTTTCTGGAAACTTGGGAAAAAGTTTACTGAAACGATGCCATCGGAGTTGCAACTTGAGTGAGGAGAACGGGCCGGTGATTTCATCCAGTGCCGTCATCACGGCATGTGACCTCAACGGGTGCCTTCTTCCAGGAGGTTTCAAAACTTTGAATGGTTCGGGTTTTTCTTTCAAACAAATACTTTGAATCATTCGCTGCTCAGATTACTCAATTATATTATGCCTGAAAAAGAGTGTACCACTACTACAGAACCAACCATCACTGCTGGTTCGTAATATGAAATGGCAGTGATAAACCTTTAATGCTGATTCTTAGCTTCAAAATAAAAAAATGACTGGGGATCCCAAAAACCGACAGTGAAGGTCATCATCACTGTCGACTAGTGGCTCGAACCGACAGTGATATGGTTTGAGCCGGCAATGATAGCTGCACAACACAAAAGACGACGTCCTCCTTGCTCGCATCCCGAGCACACTCAGCCAAGGAGGCGCCTTTTCCCACCTCTCAATCCATTGTTGCGGTCATTTTTCACCAAAATACTCATGGAATGTCTTGGTTTTTGAAGCATGGACATGATCTTCTTGCTTTAAGGTTAGTAACAAGCATCCATGATCCATGCCTTTGAATTTAAAGCTTTTTAATTGTTTTTATGGCTAGATTGCTTGATTCTCATGCTAGTTGTTTCTCCATTTTAGAGAGCACTTTTCAATTGGATCTTTGGGAAGGCATTCAAATTGTTGTGAATTCATCTTTCAAAAGGTTGGTGTCTATGAACCCATTTTAATTCCTAGCAAATTACATGGTGGTTTTGATGATTGTTAGTACGTGATGCTTTAGTTCTTGTATGGAGTAGAGTAGAGATTTTTCAATAGGGCTACCAATTTTAGTTTTGATGAGCACATCCATGTGACACTTAGCAACCCATTATTTTTAGCTACAATTATTATTCATGAAGGCTCCAATTTTTATTCTCCTATAATTAGTCTCTCTATTTTTATGTGACATAAAGTAGAATAATTGTTCTTCAAGAGGGGCCTACCAATTTTAATTTGATGAGCACACCATGTGACACCTAGCGACCCATTGTTTTGAGCTACAATTGTTGTCCATGAATAAGGCTCTAATTTTTGCTTTCCTATAATTAGTCCGTCCCCCTATTTTTATGTGGCATGAAGTAGAAAATTTGTTCTTCGAGAGGGGCTACCAATTTCAATTTTGATGAGCACATCCACGTGACATCTAGCAACCCATTGTTTTGAGCTACAATTATTGTTCATGAATAAGACTCCAATTTTTATTTTCCTATAATTAGTCTGTTTCTCCATTTTTATGTGGCATTAAGTAGAATAATTGTTCTTCAAGACAGGATACCAATTTCAATTTTGATGAGCACATCCATGTGACACCTAGCAACCCATTGTTGTGAGATACAATTGTTGTTCAACTTTCCTATATTTTTCTGTGCAAAGATCCATTGAGGGCGGATGTACAGTTTGCCATTTGCGAACTTGCAGTACTTGATGGGCATCAGCACCTTCATCACGGCTTCCAAAGCTTATGCTAGGGATGGACAGCCTGTATTCTACCCATGTAGAGATTGCAAAAATTTCAGAAAATTTGTTAACTTGGAGCAAATACGATTGCACTTGATTACTAGGGGGTCCGTGAAAGATTACACGATATGGAGTAAGCATGGAGAGGTTGGTGAGAATGTTCCACAACAAACCTTCGATAATGTCATCATGCATGACGTAGCACCCCCCCTCCAGGCTGTTACTAACATGGAAATGAGTGTCAACACGCAACCTGTAGCTACCAATAATGATGTGTTTAGGAATACGTTAGCTGACAATACGAGGATGACGATGGCCTTCCTCATTTGCTACGTGATGTAGACAGCGGATTCCTTAGTGCTAGACAGTTGAAAAAGCTAGAGATACTGACAAAGGATGGAAAAACACCATTGTATCCATGTTGTCTAGTGAGCAATTGCATGCAGACATCATGCTATTAGAGTTGAAATTTACGCATGGATTGGGCGATAAAGACTTTGATGACTTGTTATGTGTCCTGAGGAAACTGCTACTAGACCATAATGAGTTGCCAGAAAAGACATACCTAGGCAAGAAAACGATCTGCCCAATCGGCCTCGTGGTTAAGAAAATCCATGAGTGTTCCGATGATTGCATATTGTATCGTAGAGATAAATACAAAGACTTGGATGCATGAGTGTAAAGCTCCATGGTGCAAGCAAGGCCCATCAATTGAGGCTAGCAGGACCAGAGGAGGACCCCTAAAGGTCGTTTGATATTTCTCTATATTTTCCTATATACTTTTACATATGTACACATTATATATGTATTCAGAATTTGGAATATCAATTTTCATTTTTTCACAAGAAAATATTTCTAGAATTAGCTAGGAGGAAATTGTTTTCCATAGGCGGCTTGGATTCTCAACCGCCTCTGAAAAATATATTTCTAGAGGCGGATGGGAACAACGACCGTCTCTAAAAATCTATTTATAGAGGCGACTCCTCCTATTATATATAGTCATAAAAATCATTTAAAATTGAAAAAGGCTTAATATTTATTGTTCAGACAATACATACGGTAACTTCGTCAATCTCAAGATGTACCGGTACAATCTTTTTAAAGAAATTTATAGGGCTTATGATATGTGTGCGTGAGTGTGTGCACGTATATATGTGAGTTATATTTTCATTTAAAAAAGGGTATATGACAATATATACTCCTTACCAAATATCTAAGCCATGGTTGAATTTTTACTACAGTATAGTTTAAGCCCAATTGTCCACTGTCCATCCAATCGGCAAGGTCAACCTTGGCAAGTAGCTAGCAGATGGGATAGCCAGCGGCTGTGCGTTCTTCTCTCCATGTTGACTTTCGCTCTGCGTTCGTTGGCAACACGTCGTTGCCGTGTTTTTACTTCACGCGCAGACTTCACCAGGATTGGGAGGAGAAACAACATTAGCGCGTCTTGATTTATGCAGGCCGTGCACTGCCTGCCGGCTGCCGCCTATTGCATTGGTACGGTACCCCACACGTACGAATAGAGGACATGTAGGTGATCGTTTCATAATCAAGTGATAGAGCCTATCGATGCTTTTCTCACAATTAATAATAAAAAGATGGGGACAAGAAGACGAAGAAAATGAGTGACGGCAAACAAATGGGAATAGTTAATATAAGTTCATTTTACTTTTTATGTTCTCAGGTTATATGAAAATATAGGCTCAACGTATTTGACTTCTTCTGATTTCAGACCATTATTTTGTGTTATTAAAAAATAGTACTAATATAGATTTTGTTAAAACAATAGAGCAGGAATTCATAAACTGTGATGGACATGGTGGCATGTTGGGCTAAGACTCGAGAGAAAACAATCAGAAAGGCTGCTGAGCGATCGGTTTGGACATAATGGGCCACCACACCCATCAGCCCAACTCATTTTAGTGTTGCACAGCACAAGAATTAGGCTCTAACATCGAACAGACCATTGCGCACGCCAAATCAGACACTCATCTCCGTAATACTAAACCTCAGCCAAAAGCTCGAGCATGTCATTGGGCCACGTCGCCTATTTTTTATCGGCCGTTGGATTCCCATGCCGAGTTTGATCGAACCATTTAACCCGGCCATCCAGCTAGCACGCTTCGCGAACCCTACTCCCCACGTCTTCTCCGAGCGCGGCTCCTCCCCAGACTTCTCGGCGCCGCAGCCACCTCCCTGCTCTAGTCCATCCCCCGCGACCCTGCGAGCCAAATCCGTCCGGACGAGAGGCAGATCTAATCAGCGGCGCGTCCTAGGGCGACATGGAGGAAATGGCGATGTGGGCGACCTGTCGTCGCGGGGCGGCCTCCATAGGCGCCTGTCCCGCGCGGGGATCCTGCGGGTGGCGCAAGGACGGCCGCGTGAGAAGGCGCCCAGACAGCAGCCACGACGAGGAGTCACTAGCAGGAACGTCGCCATGCATGCTACTGACGTCGCATGACGGCCTCGACCTTGCAGCCTGGGCGGCTAAGCCATTGGCGCCCGTCCCCGTGGGGATGCTGCAGGCGGCCGCCTCCTCCAAATGTACACCTCACACGCCACACTGTCGCTGTCTCGCTGATGTGGAGAAGAAGCTGAGTATGGCTGGCACGAGGAAGAAGTCAAGTAGCACCGACGCTGTGCAGCTTCCCCATGCCTCTCTGCTCCCTCCCGCGTTGTAGAGCGCGCATCTAACACCCCAGCAGCTGCTAGAGACAGCTCCATGGACGACACCCACTATATGCTTGATCAAATGACTACAAGGTTTAGCTCTCTTTAGCGGACAGTTATACTTTGCATATGAAGGGCTTCTTTATCTGATAGAAAACTTATTCTTTGATTCATTAGAATCTATACTAAAACATACTAAAGTTTCAGTTCATTTCTATGTTGAAACACCTCTCATGCTTAACTTGAAAGTTTATCTGGCTTCACTGAGATCTTGCTAGACTTGCCTTTTTCTTGACTAAAAAGCTTTGGTTGTAGAATTTTGCAGAATGGAAAAAAAAACACCAAAGACGTGCCTCAGCAGCACCATGTGAACTAGAAGGTACGGATACTGAGTGATGCACTTCTAAAATCATTTGTGTTGATCACTTGACATTGTATTTAATGCCATATTTCTAAAACCATGACTTGATGATTGATGTATCCTCCATGTGCTTTCAAACTCTTGTAGAGTTTCAACATCCGAGGAACTGCTTGCCTGATGAAATGGTGGTTCAGTGTATTGATCGATGAGAGGTTATCTTCTTTTGTCAACTGTAAAGCTGCATGATTTTAGGACTTAGATAAAAACAGCTTATAGTGTTGAAAAATAACATAGCTTTTAGCTAAGCTTAGTGTTGAAAAATAAGATAGGATAGATTTTAGGACTAGCTTTGTTTGGCGCAACCTCAGAACATGCTTTATCTCCCTTTACTTGCAATTATCATCTTACAAGTTTGGCCTTATAGTACATTGCTTCCACTGGTGAAGATAACTAGAAGACAAGGATATCTTAAACCAAGAATTACATAGTATAGCTGATGTGTTTCTGATTACACTATGATAAAGCTGAGATAGCAGCTTTAGTTGGACACAAATTAGTTTCGTTGACAAAGTTCTACAAAGCAAGAGCGTACAAAAGATCAAAATATCCTGTATTTGAGGTCCTAATAATAAAGGACAAAAAAATGGAAAGCGACCTGATATACCAACCTTAAAACAATACAAAAAAACATTTTTGTCGTCGTCTGAAGCTCTGATAGTCCGGTTTTCCAGTGCTTAAACTTGCACATTTTATCAATACCTATACATATATCAGATAATTTCGATGATGGAACTCACAACATAAAACTCTACAATATATCCAATTGCTCTGTTGATGACAATTTCATTGTCATCACCTGGATTGTGTTCTTACTTCATAGGAAGAAGTTAGTAAATGAGACGAATGTGTTCTTCTAGATTGCTTGAAAGTAGCTCAAATACAAGTGCATCCTCGGAAATGCTACAGATCTCATGACATGTTTTCTTAGGTGTTTTAGGTTTTGTAGTTAAAAGTGCCATACATCTGCCATTTAGTCAAACCTCTTTCTTCCATATGTTACCTTAGGCCTTGAACCCTTCCTTTTCTCATAGTTAGGTGGTAAGTATTTATGAGAGCGAGATTTGAGACATGATTATTAGCACTGTGTATGTGTTGAACATTCAGTTGTTGTTCCATGGATTTTCAGTTTGCTGATTCTGTTTTGGTTTTTGCCACATGGATTTCATCCCTCATATCCTAATTTAGGCATTTGATATTTTTGCTTCTGTTTGATGAAATTTTCATGACCTAATTGCTTCTAACAGGCAGTGTTGATTGGTCTGTTTATCAGTTATGTGCTACGTGCCAGCGGTGAAGTCATCAAATCCTCCCTTCTAATGGTGGTCACACCCTTATCTGTAAAGTGACAATCATAGCCTATCTCACATAATTGTGATACGGACAATAAATTATAACTTAACAAATCAACATATAAAACATTGGAAATTGAATGATCTTGAGTTATAGAGATTTTACCGACACCAAGCACTTCCCCTTTTGAATTATCCCCAAATACTATGTTTTCACTTGGACTTTCCATTTGGGCATAAGATAAGAATATACTCTTCTCTCCAGTCATATGATTTATACATCCACTATCAAGCACCCAACTTGATCCACCAGAGGAGTATGCCTGCAAAATAAGTTTAGTTCCTTCTTTTAGGTCCCCAATTAGCATTCGGCCTTGAGTGTTAGCCACTAGAATCTTAGGAACCCATAGAGATCTTTTCACATATATGTTGGGCTCATTTCCAACATATGTGGCAACAACTTTACCAAGGTTGTTGCATCTCAACACATAGCTAGAGGACATGCTCTCATAGGGTGCATGGGTCTTAGGTTTGTAAGCATACTTGTTCCTCTTGGGTATAATTGGATTCTCCTTGACCTATAGACGAGTGTTAGTTTCTTTAGAAGCTTGCTGCCATGGTCGAGGTTGTGCCTTGGTCTTGTTGGCGCCACTGTTCTGCCAGACCCCGAAACCTCCACGTTTTGGCGTGGAACCTCCGCGTTCTTGCACGGAGCCTTCGCGATCTGCACTGGCACCTCTCCAATTGTCTCCTTCTCAAACCTGATGCAAGATACTCTATTCACCATCTTCCTTTCACCGGTCTTGCCACCCTTCTTGTGACCGAGACTATCCTTGATAAAAGATGTCTTCCTTGAATGAACTTGGGCTTCTTGCTTGCATCATCCATGCACTCACTAGCTATTATATTGTTAAGTCTTGCAATTTCCTTCTTCATAGCTTTCATATTAGCAAGGTTAGTAGCACAAGCTTCTAAATCAATATTGTAGCATCTATCACAACCCTTGCTAGTAGATGCATTAGAGATCTCACTTGCCTTTGTAAGATGTGAGGTTTTATCCCAAAGGATGCTAAATTGCTCTTCAAGCTCCTCATTTCTTGTCTTGAGGGCATTGTTCTTTTCTTGAAGAGTATTTAGACCATCCTTTAGGGTAGCTATGACACTTTCCGCTTGGTCAACTTTCAAACGTAAAGTTTCAACCTCACTTCTTTCTGATGCAAGAGCTTTCTTGCAAGTAACATAAAGTTTCTCTTATTTGGCAAGAGTAGCTTGAGTTCTCTCTAATTCATCTACCACCTTAGCTATGAAGTTCTTAGATTTTTTATCCATTTTACTTACCAAGTTGTTTACTTCATCATCACTAGATTCATCGTTATAGTCTATGTCGGATTCATCACTAGATGGAGGAGAGGGTTTAGGCTTGGATTTTGGTTTTACCTTTTCTCCTTTGCCCATGAGACAAAAGAGTGTAGATCTCTCCTCATCATTGGTCAAGTTGGTGAAGAGCTTTGGTGAAGAAGAATGCTTCTTGATAGCAATGGTTGTAACTTTCTTTGTTTCTTCTTCACTTGAGCTATCATCACTTGAATCCCATTCATGACTAATATGAGCTTGACCCAAATAGTTCTTCTTGTGTTGGGTCTTGTCATCTTTCTTGTGGTGCTTTTTCTTCTTGTCTTTCTTGTCCTCTTTGTTCTCATAAGGACAATCGGCAATGAAATGCTCAGTGCTTCCACAATTATAGCACTTTCTCTTTTGCTTGTTGGGGAACCTTCTCTTCACAAACTTGTACCCTTCTCTTTTTAGCCCCTTCTTGTACTTCCTCATGAACAAAGCAACATCACCAATCTCACCGGAAGACACTTCATCATCTTTATCATCACTTGAGTCACTTGATGAATCAACCGTCTCAACCTTGCTTGATCTTGATCTTGATGACTTGCTTGATGTGAAGGCCTTGTTTGATTTGTTTGCCTTGAGAGCCACCTCCTTGACCTTCAAGTTCTCCATCTTTGCTTCTAGCTCTCCAAACTTCTTCCTTTGTTGTATCTCCATCTCCATGAGCTCACGAGTGAGTATTCTTCCAAGGACATCACTAGGGGTGAATTCTTCAAACCTCTTCTTCTCTCTAATCAATGTCACAAGAGTTGGGTTTCTTGTGCAAATGCTTCTAACATCACTTTTACAACATGATGATCATCCAAGGCGTCCCCACCCAAGCCCCTAATCTTGCCAACTATCACCATCAATTTATCAAACATCTCTTGAGGGCCTTCTCCATCCCTGATGACAAATCTTTTGAGTTGAGCCATCAATAGATCAATCTTTGACTTCTTTACTTTACTAACCCATCACGTGCAAGGTGAAGAGTGTCCCAAATCTCCTTAGCAATCTCCAAACCAATCACTTTGTTGTACTCTTCCGGGCTTAATGCACTTAGAAGAGCCCTAGTAGCTTGAGCATTGCGATGTATCATGCAAATCTCTCTTGGTGTGGGATTTTCGGGCAACGGGATCTTCAAAACCTACACACACAATATTCCACATCTCCGAATGGAGTCCAATAAGATAAGCCTTCACCATATGCTTCCACTTGGCAAAGTTAGTCCCATCAAGTTGGGGTAACTTGCCCGCGGGCATGTTGATGTGACTGTTAGTAGGCAAATTTACAGAATCATAATTAAAGGATACACTTGAGACTTGAGTGTTCTCTTTGGTAGCCTTTGAGCATAGTACTCATCATCATCATTTCCATTCTCTGACTCGCTGCTTGGTTGTGGACTTGATTCCACTTTTCTTCTTGCTTTGTGTTTCTTCTCCATGTTCTTGTTCTTTTTCTTTTGCTTGTCTCCCTTGGAGGATCCCTTCCCACCGAGCTTGAGCTTTGGAAGTCGCTCAAGTGCTGTTGTAGGATCATCCTCAGGAGCTTCTAGTTCTTCTCCACTTGGAACGTCTTCAAAGCGTTCCTCTCCATCTTCCTCCGGTACCCTTTCTCTAGGACTTGCCATTTCCTCACATGGCTAAGTGCTATTATGAGAAAACCTGCTTTGATACCAATTGAAAGGATCTGACAAGTGGCCTAGAGGCGGTGAATAGGCCTTTTCTGAAATTTAATCAACTTCACAAAACTAGTCAGAATGAGGAGCCTCTGGACCTTAATGCGGAGCCTTCGGGACACGGAGGTTCTAGGGACGAACGTGGAACCTCCGGGGATCAGAGTATGAAATCGAGCTACCACAAAATTTAATGAATGAAAAATAGATCGAATGTAATACCAGCCTTCCTGAGAAGTATGTTGAGCTATCCAAACAGTTGGTTGCACCTAGAGGATGAGGAATTCGCAGATTGGATGCAAACCCTAAAAATCAATTCAAATCACAAGTGATAGCAACAACAACAACAATCATAGAGGACGCGAGGATTTACCCATGGTTCAACTCACCACAAAGGCTTATCTACGTCCACGATGTCGAGGTTAGAGGGTTCCACTAAGTCACAAAGGGTAATACAAACGTCCGGCTCAACCACAACGGATTGGTACCGGGCGACCACTAGCCGTCTAGGAGCCAAGCTCCAAGAATAATGAACACACCAAGCGGCTAGGCTTCACCCAAGTGCACAAGAACGGAGGAGAAAGATCTTCACGAGCTTTCTCACACTCTCTAGAGCCAAATCCCTCAAGGAATCACAAAGATTTGAGCAAGGAAGTTGGGAGCATCAAGCTTGGGAGAGAGAGAGCTTCTATTTCGTCAGGAACGAAGGAATGAAGAAAATGACCCTTGGGGGTGAAGGGGTATGGTATATATACCACCCACGTCACCCACAAAACGGTCGGGTCAGACATACCTCGGAGCCTTCGTGTCAGGATGCGGAGGTTCTGCGCCTGAGTGCGGAGGCTCCGCACAGGCCAGAGCAGATACGAATTCAGCTCGGCTGGCTTTTTGTGGTTGGGATTATTTAAGATGTAGATGGAGTTTTGAGCACTTGGTTCTACCCAACATACTATTAGTAACCCCCTTGATAGTACGACTTATCCTATAACTCAATTTCAAAATATAAAATGAATTAAACTAGCTCTTGGAGCCGTTGCAAGCCATCCATTTGAGTTGGGAGGTCTCCTCCTTTGTTTCTTTGCATCCACGATGAAAGTTAAGCTGTCAAACACTTATCAAAGCCATTAATCCTTTAATTATGTGGTCAACATCACCAAAACCCACTTAGAGCTTGATTGCACTTACAAACGCACTGACCGAGACCTAGGGTTAGGTACCGGACGCGTCCGATCAGCCCGTGACCAGTGTCCGGTCATTACCCCGCGCCACCTTTTCTTTTACTATCTCCTCAAATACTTCACCCTTACTTCCAAGTTGCTAACCATAAAGTGTGTAACTTGTGTGCTCGTGTGTTAGCATTTTTTCCAAGCATTTTTCAACGGTTAATTGTTAGCACATTAGATCCGTAATGCATATGCAAGAATCATGTCACCTAGTGCCACTCGATAAGCGCTTAGCTAAAGATTTTCCCTCTTTATAGTACGACTATCGATTATAAACACATTCACACCCTCTATGGTGTATTGAGTGCCAAAACAAAAACCTATTTGATACCTTTGCCTTGATCTCCATAGGGTTTTTGTTTTTCTCTCTTCTTTTCCAAGTTGAGCACTTGATCATCTTTTGGTCATCAACATCCATCATGATCATCCTCTAGCTCCACACTTGGCATGGGACTATCTTTTCATGTCTAGACACTTAGCACAAAGATTAGTCCCTAGGTTTCATCAATTATCCAAAACCAAACTAGGGCTTTCACAATGCCGCAGGAGGTTATTGTCGTCGTGTGTACACTTGCGTATCGGAGGTCGATAGTGGGGCAATCCTCTGGCAGGAGCCCCGGGCTGGTGTCCCGAACTAGCAACAAGGTCGCTTGGGGCCAACTCTTGGCCCGGACCAGCCACGGGGAGGGGTGCCCCGCCTGGCCCCTGCCCTTGTCGCGGTTGGCTGGAAGTCGCGCCTCGACCCGGCTACCAGCAATCGGAGCCGCTGGTTGGGGAGCTGGGGCATCTTGCGTGGCTGAAGACGTAGCCGGACCAGTGCCCGGCATGACCACTCAAGGACCAGCGGAGCCGAAAATTGCTGCGGGGAGGGCGCCAGGTAGAACCTGATCAACATCTGTATCATCCAAAAAATCATAGACACTCAAAAGTGCCGGTGAGTTTCGCGAAAAAGGAAATTGGTGCTCATCAAAGAGCACATGACGAGAGATAATGACTTGGTTTGTGGAGAAGTCAAGGTAATGATAGCCTTTGTGGTTATCGAGAAAGTCAAAAAGGATACACTCCGTAGAGCGTGGTGCGAGTTTATGTGGCATGGTGGGGGAGAGGTCCGGATAACAACGGCATCTGAAAACTCGAAGATGATCATATGTGGGTGGTATACCGAAAAGAGCTGGGGGGTGGGGTTTGCGATTTTGAAAGGTTTTGGTGGGGTGAAGATTAAAAAGATGAGTTGCTGTGCGAAGGGATTCAGTCCATTGCGGAGGAACAATGCCCAAATAGTATACGTATTTGGCAGCCTGGATAGTATAGTTTTTGTAACCAGATAGTATATGTTTTTTATCACTGGATAGATGATTACTTTACGTCTTTTTAGGTGTAGAAATTGTATCGAAAAATTAGGTTTGGAAGTAGCGAAGAATCACAGTAGCGCCACCCTGATGATTGAGGAAGATGTGTGCCTATGAGTTCGGCTGCATATGTTGGCTGATTCGATGACGCAGCACAAAAATGACCACAGAGTGCCTGCCACGGTGGATCCTGCGCCCCGCGGCCATCACCGCCCCCACCTGCTCCGCGTCCTCCGTTCCCCACCACCACCACGCCGGAGAAGAAACCCGTAAGAAACGGGGGAAAAATTAATTAGGAAAATAATTTCAAATCAAAGTCTCCTACACCCAGCGACGAAAACTCTGCGACAATTCAAATCAAATCCATCCGAGTCGAATCGTGCCAGCGCAAACCCCGCGGCCGATCCCCTGTGCTCTCGCCGCCCGCCTCCCCCGCTTCTGCAGCCTCTCGCTGCGAATCTGGGCGCGATTTCGAGGCTAGGGTTTGGGAGGCTCCGGATCGCGGGGCCGTGCGGAGGCAAGGGTTTGGATTCGGGGGTTGCTGCTGCGGGTCGGGGGTGCTGGATTGAGCTACTCCGCGCCGGCTTGTGATGGTGGTGAGCGGCGGTGGAAGACGAGTAGACGGCGGCGGCGGTGGCGGCGGTGGTGAGTAGGGTTTGTTGATTGAGTTGGGGCCGAGGGCGCGCCGGCCATGGTGCGGCTTCTCGGGCTGCGGAGCCTGAGCTTCGGGCCGGAGGAGTCGCCGCGGGAGATCCCCTCCACCGCCGACGCGGCCCCGCCCGTTGGCAGCAGTGGCTGGCTCGTGCGCTTCTTCGACTCCGCCTTCTTCTGCGAGTGGATCGCCGTCAGCTACCTCTACAAGCACGACCATGCCGGAGTGCGCGACTACCTCTGCAACCGCATGTACACGCTCCCGCTGCCGGGGCTCGAGGCCTACCTCTTCCAGGTCTGCTACATGCTCGTCCACAAGCCCAGCCCTTCCCTCGACCGCTTCGTCATCGACACCTGTGCCAAGTCGCTCCGCATCGCGCTCAAGGTGCACTGGCTCCTCGCTGCAGAGCTTGAGCTGGAGGACGCTGACGATCTGGATGGGATCGACAAGGTGCAGGAGCAGTGCCAGGTTGCAGCGACCGTGCAGGGCGAGTGGCCACCGCTGGTCCGTCCTGCTCCTCCATCCCCTGCTGCCAGTCCGCGAGGTAACCCCATGCTCAGCAGAATACGATCTTCCAAGCAGCGGCTATTGTCCCTCGCATCGTCGCCGTCACTTGGACTGAGCCCTCCAGCTGGTGGTGGGGTCAATGTTGTCGAGGATGCTATGGGTACTGGAGGGAAGCAGCCAGCCACACCGTCATCAGAGGATAATAAGTTGCTTAAGAGGCTGAGCATTGGTCCAAAAATGCGCGATGCACTGCTCTTCAGACGATCAGGAGAGAAGGATGAAGAACAAGACCGGGATGGGTTTTTTAAGAGGCTTCTTAGGGACAGCAGAGACAAGGAGGAGGAGGATGGGGACAGAGAAGGATTTTTCAAAAGGTTACTTAAGGATAGCAGGGAGAAGGATAATGAGGAGGAGGAAGGTGATAGAGATGGTTTCTTCCGCAGATTGCTCAGGGATAGCAAGGAGGAGGACATGGAACTGACACCAAGCTCAGATGGTTTGTTGAAGCGACTCTTCCGTGATAAGGAGGACAGGCAAGGTGAGGATGATGAGAAGGAAGGATTTTTTCGCAGGATGTTCAAGGATAAGAATGAGGAGAGGAGAGATAGCATCCATGCAAGACATGGGGATGAGGAAAGAGTGGGCAAGAGTGTGGAAGATGATGACAGAGAAGGTTTCTTCCGCAAAATTTTCAAAGATAAGAATGAGGAGAGGAAAGATGAAGGGCATCAAAAGCCGGATGAGAGGGAAAAGGTTGGTGCGAACATAGAAGAGGATAAGAGAGATGGGTTTTTCAGGCAACTCTTTAAGGAGAAAAACGATGAGAAAAAGGAAGGCAGCACACCAAGCAAGAAAGAGGAAGATGATAAAGGCCATAAAAATGCAGATGATGATAATTTCTTCCGCAGGCTTTTCAAGGATAAGAATGAAGAAAAGAAAGGGATCACTCATGACAGGAATGAAGATGACAAGTGTGAGGAAGGTGATAAAGAAAACTTCTTCCGCAAATTATTTAAGGATAAGCATGAGGAGAGGAGAACTGAGGGGCCTGATAAAAATGATGATGATGGTAAGGGTACTAGTGGTATCGAAGAGGAGGATAATCCAGAGTTTTTGTCATTCCGTAGGTTGTTTAGAGTGCACCCAGAAGATTCTAAGAGTGGGCACATAGAAAGCAGTCAATCTAACAATCTTTCTGAGGGGAGCCCAGGATCAGAAAGCTTTTTTAAGAGGCTATTCCGTGATAGAGACCGCTCACTTGAAGATTCTGAGATTTTCGGCTCAAAAATAGCAAAAGAGGCAAGGATCTGGTCTCATATTATTTTTCAGCTTGATAGCTCCTGTGTTCATGTTATAGTAGTATATTATGCCAGTTTTTATATGTTGTTTTATTTACTGTGGTTTCTTTTTGCATCTGTACTCATCCTCCTAAGTGTGGTGATATGCATTGCAGAAACACCCTGGTAGCACAGGAATCAATGAGAAGCAAAGTGGAAAACCACCATTACCAATTAATACAGTAGCAGAGCTTCGAAAAGGTTCTTACTATGCTTCGTTGGAACTTGTTCAGGCTTTATGTGATACATCTTATGGCCTGGTAGACATATTTCCTATTGAGGATCGTAAGATTGCCCTCCGGGAGGTAGGTCAAACACATTACCATGTAACTACATGGCTATTCATTTCACAACCTTTCAGTCATCCTGTGCCAGTTATTGTACTCTCTTTGGTCTTTTCACATTCTAACTTGTACCCTGCAATGATATTTTCTTTTATGTGGCAGTCTCTTACAGAGATCAATAGTCAGATTGCTTCTGCTGAAAAAAATGGAGGTGATTTCTTCTATCTTATTCAATGTATCTCCTGAACTTTTGTTCCTTGCATTTTGTTAACTATATACACTTTTGTTAAGCCTTTGGATATTTGAATTTTTGGGATTGCATTGCTGGTAATATTACATGAGCATCTTCCATTGGAAGTTACAGGATGTACATTTATATTTTTTTGCCTTGTCCATTTGAGTCAGGTTTGTATAGTTCTGGTTATTTTATGTAAAATGTTTTTGATGGGCAATCTTTAAAAAATAGTTTCAGTCATCTGCATATAGATTACTTGAATAGCCTTTTTGATAGAACTTGTTCTGTTATATTTTTTTGGTGCATCAGTTGCCATCACCATTTTACGCACTGTATTTAGTTTTTTTTGGGTCTGTTGAACAGTGAGCACCTAGCTAATTTACAGATTGTGGTGGTACTGAATTAAATGCATAAGGCATCAGAGCAATATGCAAAGCCATTGCTTTGTGTTAAAGAAGAGCACTCTTCTTGTGACTCGAAGCTCTGAACCAATGTGTTCTTTTTTTAGGTTTATTTACATACCATAGCATTGGGTTAATGCTCCATTAATATCTACATATTGCAAAGCACCAGCTAGAATAACCTCATAATATTTTCTTTATTCTTCTATGGGTAGGAGTATGCTTTCCGATGGGAAAGGGCATATATCGAGTGGTTCATATACCTGAAGACGAGTCTGTTCTTCTGAATTCTAGGGAGAAAGCTCCTTACCTTATATGCGTTGAAGTTTTAAAAGCAGAAGCTCCTAGGTATGCTGGTTTTTTGGATGTTCAATGGAAGTTAATGATGAGTCTTTCATAAACATGGTCAGGCTTGTTGTTGTACTAATTTTTATTTGTATATATGAGGCTAAAGATACATAGCTCACAACTGGAGTTTCTATTGAAATTTTTGTATTTGATAAACAATGAAATGGTGGTCTTTGTCACTTTGTTACTGGAAGGGATCCTCTGATGCATCTGCCACCTGACGTGGTCACTGACATGTGGGCCAGCTGGGCGTAGGGCCCACCCGCCAGTGACCATGTCATGATGTGGAGTTATGTCAGGGGTACCGTTTCCCCAATCAGATGCCATTCTGGTAACACCTCTTGTTTTCTTTCCAGCCACTCTAAAGGATCATCAGATGGGCACAAATTATCAAAAGGTGGGATACCATTGGCTAATGGAGATGTGCAACTACCAAAACCACCTCCATGGGCTTATCCTTTGTGGAGCAGGCACGAAACACAAAACTATGAAACAGACAGAATGCTGAAGTCTACATCTCAGGTTATTGACCAAGCAATGGCTCAGCTCTGGGAGACTAAAGTAAAATTTGTAAATGTTAGTTTCTCTATTGAGAAACTAGGTCGCTCAAGGAGCATTGCACTTTCTGAAACGGGGCGTAGGCTGCGACATGATGCTACGGATTCTCATGATCCACGTGGAGATTTGCAAACAGTTGCTGATCAGCCTATTGAATGGGTGAAGGTTACATTGTCTGCAGTTCCAGGAGTTAACATGGAAGATGTAGATGATAATGAGCCAACACGAAAGAAGGACCATCGCCGCGTTCCTAGTACAATTGCCATTGAGGAAGTAAAGGTGAGCCTGACATTTGAATTTCTTTCATTAGTGTTAAGTCTTATACTTCTTGTACTACTACTTTTGTTTTCCTGTTCCTTCTCTAACAAATACTTCCACGTCCACAACTTGCACTTATCCTAACATTCTCCTTTGATGAGTTATCTTATTTGCACCCCACTGGTTGTGTTGTTGCTTTTAGAAACAAGCAACCATGGAGCATAATGAGGTTGCATGCAGCGATGGCATCCAACTTACTGTTTCGTTACCTTTTATGCTAATATTTGCTTTTGCTGGGCTAGGCTGCAGCATTAAAAGGAGAAGCTCCACCTGGTCTTCCTCTTAAAGGAGTTGGGCAGAGCACCCAAAATTTAGATCCTAAGGTGAATCCCTTATGTTCTAGTTTCTTTTTGACCAATAAGTCAGTAGCTCACAATTTCCTTTTCCTGAAGGCTACTGATGGTGGGGATCCAAAACCAACTGATGCTTTGGCTGGTGAGCTTTGGGCTGTCAAACGAGAGAGAATTCGACGGTCTTCGGTTCATGGAAAATCACCTGGCTGGGACTTGCGTTCTGTAAGTCAAATTTTGTTTTATTATTAGATTTACTCTACTACTATTGTTATAGACCCTTTACATTCGTGGATGGATCCATGGAGGCTATTTATGTACACGATTATTACCCCGTTTGTTGGTCTTCTAAACAAATGTTTGCCTCCAGTATGAAAAATGCTGTTTGCTAATCTTCATTAGATGTAGGTGCTCTACAAATTATGTCATATTATAGTTGATTTTGTAAGTTTAACCAAATAAAATTTACTGTGCTTTTATTTTGGTGTGAAATATTGTTGTAACCTCTTAGGTAGAACATATAATTTAGATTGACTGAAATATCATTTTGTGAGGCAAACTTTAGAAGAGGGACACCTGTGGCATTTAGTGGGGGCTAGAGGTTAGTGCAATTGGATGTTGGATCTCTTGAGGCTGCTTGGTAGTTTGGTTGAGGTTGTGTTCTTTCCCCTGGGGGATCTTATAATTTTTTTTGAACGTAATTGTAGAGTTATGGGTATGTGTGTGTTTTGGGTGTGTCATGAATATTGTATTTTGGTGAGTGGGTGTGTGTTGTAAGGGCTCTTTCTGTCATGTTCAAACAAGTCTACGCTAGGCGCCATAGGGCCCGCGATGTGCGCAGGGCCCAGGAACGCGCTGCTGGGCGCGCGGCCAGCGCCCAGGGGGCGTCCTCCAGCATTGGCTAGGAGGGAAACTAGGAAATCTATTAGCTATTTTGGTTAGTCCTTAATTAGTGGAGTTTGCTATTATTTTTGGTTGAGCCGGAGGCTATATATATCTTGTAACCGGACACTTGGCAATCAAGAAAGAATTACCATCTAATCTCTCCCTCTCTTCTATCTAAGTCGGCGGCTGGGGGTATAACCCTCCGACGAGGAACGGCGGCGAGGGGGCATAACCCAGCCGGCCACCACGGACAGGGGCTATGATCTACGTAGCCGAGGTCCTCCTACCCTAGGGCTCGCAACCCTTGACAACCTGGTATCCCAGAGCCGACGATCCTCTTCTTCCCACCACCCCCAGCCTTCCACAGCCGCACCACCACCATCCCCTTCCTCTCCGTCCACAGCCACGTCCGCGCTGCGAACCATGGGTGACGCCGATCCGCCCACCATGGCTGACGTGATGCAGATGCTCCAGACCCTGACCACCAACATGTCCCAGATGCAATCCGACATGGCGGGCATGCAGGCGAAGCTCAGCTCGACGTCCGAGTCCAGCAACCACCATGACGGCCAGCATCACACGGATCGCCCCCCGCGGTTCCAGAAGATGGATTTTCCGCGCTTCGACGGTAAATCCGACCCACTGATTTTCATTAATCGGTGTGAGTCGTATTTTCGCCAGCAACGCACCATGCCGGAGGAGGTGTGGATGGCGTCGTACAATCTGGAGGACGTGGCCCAACTGTGGTTCATCCAACTCCAGGAGGATGAGGGCACGCCTCCATGGGGGCGCTTCAAGGAGCTCCTGAACCTTCGCTTTGGGCTGGTGCTGCGGTCCGCCCCGCTGTTCGAGCTCTCCGAGTGCCGCCGCATGGGGTCGGTCGAGGAGTACTCCAACCGCTTCCAGGCGCTCCTCCCTCGCGCAGGCCGCCTCGAGGAGGGCCAGAGGGTGCAGCTCTACACCGGCGGGTTGCTGCCACCGCTAAGCCACCAAGTGCGCATCCACGCGCCCGAAACACTGGCGGCGGCCATGAGTTTGGCGAGGGCCCTGGAACTCATCGAACTGGACCGCCTCAACTCCACCCCCGCCAAGGCTGTGCCGCGCGCGCCCGGTCCACCGCCTGCACCGCGCCCAGGCGTCCTGGCAGCCCTGCCAGCGCCCGTCACACCGACCCCGGCGCTCCAGGTGCTGCCAGCTTCCCAGGCGCAACCCCTGGCCCTACCGGCACCACCACCAAGGCCTGGGGGCAAGCGTCTCTCCACGGAGGAGCAGGCCGAACGGCGTAAACTCGGGCTCTGCTACAACTGCAATGAGCCCTACTCCCGCGGCCACAACAGAGTATGCCGCCGCATCTTCTACATCGACGGGGTCGTGCTGGATGAGGAGGGACCCGAGGAGGAGGCGCCGGTCTACTCTCTACACGTCGTCGCTGGCGTCCCTGTGTGCGGCACCCTCCAGCTTGAGGTGCAGGTGGGCGCGGCTACGCTGCTCGCCCTTATCGACACGGGCTCCACCCACTGCTTCATCGGCGAAGCAGCCGCGCAGCGGGCTGGTCTGCCCGTCGAGCCTCGGCCTCGACTCACGGCGACTGTGGCCAATGGCGAACGCATCTCCTGTCCGGGCGTTCTGCGCCAAGCGTCCGTCGTCATCGACAACCGGCCGTTCGCGGTCGACTTGTACATCATGCCCTTGGCCGGATATGACTTGGTGCTGGGCAACCAGTGGCTGTCGACTTTGGGCGATATTGTTTGGAATGTGGCTGCAGGGACCATGGCGTTCAAGATGGCCGACCAGCAGGTTTGCTCGCGCAGCGTCGCTCCGCCAACACCACCGCGCCTCCACTCTACTTCAGTGGCCGAGCCCCTCCTGGAGGAGCTGCTCACAGCGTTCGCCGACGTGTTCGCGGAACCGCGGGGCCTTCCTCCAGTGCGTGGCCGCGCACACCGCATCCTCCTCAAGCCCGGCACCGAGCCGGTGGCAGTGCGGCCCTACAGGTATCCGGCCGCCCACAAGACGGAGCTGGAGCAGCAGTGCACGACCATGATCGCGAACGGCATCGTCCGGCGCAGCGACTCCGCCTTCTCCTCGCCGGCCCTCCTCGTCAAGAAGCTGGACGAGTCCTAGAGATTCTGCGTCGACTACCGCGCCCTCAACGCGGTCACGGTGAAGGATGCATTCCCTATTCCCGTCGTCGACGAGCTGTTGGATGAGCTCCATGGTGCCAAGTACTTCACCAAGTTAGACTTGCGCTCGGGGTACCATCAAGTGCGGATGCGGCCGGAGGACGTACACAAGACGGCGTTCCGCACACACGACGGCCTATATGAGTTCCTGGTGATGCCGTTCGGCCTCTGCAATGCCCCGGCAACATTTCAGGCCCTCATGAACGACGTCTTGAGGCCGTTCCTCCGCCGGTTTGTCCTTGTTTTCTTTGATGACATTTTGATCTACAGCAAGTCCTGGGCCGACCACCTGCGACACCTCCGCGCCGTCCTCAGCGAGCTCCGTCAGCACACCCCATTTTTTTCTTATTGATATAATGATATGCAGCTCTCCTGTTCGAGAAAAAAATTTGTTTGTAATGCCATGGGCAGTTCTCCTTTGTATTCAAGGAAAAAAAATTTCATATAAACTCATTACTCAATGAATAATGGTGTCTTTCTAGGGATGGAAATGATCAGAAATGGTTGGTTACGATATTTACTATATGGAAACTATTCCGGGTCAGTCAGAAACTCACCATATTTTCATTTTAACTATTTAGTGACGACATCAGTACGGTACATGAAATTAGAAAATCAAAAGTTGAAATACGAATATATGATAATGGTCAGAAACGGTCATAAATGACATCACTATTACGAATGTTCCACAGTAAATGGAATATTCCATTCTCACTTTCATCCCTATGTCCATCTCTGGAGGACTGGCTTAACTCTATCGACTGTTGAAGAATTTAAATACTGTGAAGTAAAGCGACAGCTAAATCTCTAGTGTTTCACGAATGGTTGATTCGGTGATCCTTTTTATGTACTAAAAACATAGGACCGATTCAAGTAAGCTGTTAGCATTGTGTTTGGTTTTGTGCCTTTTCATTCCAGACTCCAGAGATTATGCAGCCTGTCCATTCCCATTGTTTTTGGTTCTGAAACATCTTCAATTACTGCCATGCTTCTGAAACATTTGTTCCAACTGTAGATTATTGTCAAGAGTGGTGATGACTGCCGTCAAGAACACTTGGCCGTACAGCTTGTTGCACACTTCTATGGTAAAAGCTGGTTCTCATTCCTATAATGATTTGTCATTTTTGCATTCGCATTGTGCCTTTCCCCATCATATAAATATGCTATTTCCTTCAGAAAATGGCCTTTTGGACTATCATTTTGTCATGCTCTAGTTTGTTGTTTCTGTCAGATATCTCAATGCTTAAGCATTTAACTTGTAGTTTTGGCATCTCATATATTTGCAAATATTTTAAAATTCAAATAGATGCAACCATGGAATAAGTATATATATTCTTCCTAGGTAAAGCCATGATTACTAAATGACATATCTGGATATGTGAATGTTTTTGACTTTTGTACTGTTGTACATAGATATAGCACCAGTTTCTTGCACACAGAAATAGCACCACTCCTATTGGTTGTCAACAGAATTAATATACTGCAGTCTCAAATTTTTGAATGCTTGTATGCGCTATATTACACGACAGATGGAGTATTTTTTTTTTCTTCATTGGTATGTTAATTTTCTGTTTCTGCTCTTATTTAACTCCTGATGTCAGATATATATCAAGAAGCTGGTTTACCACTATGGCTGCGGCCTTATGAAGTGATTGTTACTTCTGCTTATACAGCACTAATTGAGACCATCCCTGATACGGTAGGTACCTTATCTTCTTAACTACTACCATCATTATTACTATATGTTTGGTTCTACTACAAGTTTATTTCTTGTTACTGCAGGCATCAATCCATTCCCTCAAAAGTAGGTTTCCCAATATTTCAAGTCTCCGAGACTACTATGTAGCCAAGTATGAAGAGAATTCTCCAAATTTCAAACTTGCACAGGTGAGATGCTACCTTTTGGGGTAGAAGCAAATTATATCCTTGTGACCGGAGGTTGGGCCTGTTGGCCTCTCCTTTGTACTTTTACTTGCACAGGTGACATGCAGCGCTCATGCTTGCATTGTCTGAGAAAAACAAGATGTGTATATATTTATTAATTTGCTTCTTGAATGCAAAACTTAGTTGTATTTCAGTAACCATTATACCAACTTGTCAATCCCTTGTGCTATGCATGTCTATGCAAAGAATGTGGTTAGTTGCCTTTGCTTCTTAATTGTCATTTATAAGAAGAATTTTCATGCATTATGCTACCATGTTTTTGTGATACTTGATAGGCAACTGCACAAAAACTGTCCAGTGGGATCTTCATGTGGTCAATCTATTGTCAGCATAGGAGGGTTGATATGAAATCTAGTATTGTTTGAACTCAAAAAGTCAGAGCTGTTTTTTTCTTTTTTGCAGAGAAACTTTGTTGAAAGTATGGCTGGATATTCCATTCTGTGCTACCTACTTCAGGTGCTGAAATGCAACATATCTGGTAAATGATTGATGTCATTGTTCATACAAATTCTAAGCCCATAGTTGGTGTTCCTTTTTTTTTGTGAATCTACAGGTGAAAGATCGCCACAATGGGAATCTTCTAATAGATGAGGAAGGACATATTATTCATATTGATTTTGGTTTCATACTATCTAACTCTCCTGGAGGGGTAAACTTCGAGAGTGCACCATTTAAGCTAACAAGGGAACTCCTTGAAGTATGATGGAAGCTTGAAATTTGTTTTAGATATTTTTATATTATAAAAATGAGACTTTTAAATACTGCTATATTTTTGGGTTGCAAATTTGCTAGGTGATGGATTCTGATGCAGAGGGAACTCCCAGTGAGTTCTTTGATTACTTCAAGGTATATTAAATGATAGACTCCCTTGGTTGGTTGCTGGGGCTTCTCATTTTTGTATAGGCTATGTATTAATTTGTATTTCTTCAGGTGCTATGCATTCAAGGTTTCCTTACTTGTCGGAAGCATGCAGAGCGTATTATACTTCTTGTGGAAATGTTGCAGGTAACATACTTTATCTGTGTTGCCTAATATATGTCATACAACTAAGTTTTAAGGGCAAATATTTGTTTCATGCAAACACATTTTTAGCTCAACATTTTATGATGTATATCAGTAAATAATTATTTCATTAGATGCTTTGATAGGTCCTCCATATTGGCCAAAAGTTCCACTGTTGTTAATTTTCATCCAATACGAACTCAACTTTTTTTTTTCTGTGCCATGTAATCTGACCTACTACTGTGAATTTGTTTTCTTGCATTCAACCATATAAATTGATTTGAGTTAACTTTTTGTATGATGTAATGTTACCCCTGCATGTCTGGTATCGGCTGCCTATAATTGTGTTGATTGAGCTTTTTCTCTGATTTGGCTAGTATGCAATTGTTACAAATTATCTTACAAGTGTTATATTGTGTCCCCTTACCAGGATTCTGGCTTTCCATGTTTCAAAGGTGGCCCTCGCACTATACAAAATTTGAGGAAGAGGTTCCACTTGAGTCTAACTGAAGAGGTTTGCTTACTAATCTTTGCTACTCATCACCATTCCTAGAACTTTTTCTAACTATTACCTTATATGATATGATGGGTGCAGCAATGTGTATCCCTGGTGCTCTCACTGATCAGTAGCAGCATGGATGCTTGGCGCACTCGGCAATATGATTACTACCAGAGAGTATTGAATGGGATTTTATGATTTTCCCCACAGGAGTAATGGATTCATTCAGAAACCAATTTTCTTGTATCCTTGGAGCAAATCGTGGGTGCATAGGTCAGTTTGGGGCTGATCTATACTGGCACACCCCATATCAGATTTCCAGGAGTGAACTAGGTAATTGAGCACTGTGTTTTGATGTGTCATTGCACATTTGTGGTCAACTAGGGAAACAGATTGGTGCCTGCATTGTACTTTCATATGATCCCCCCTCTGACAGTTGAGAAGTGTACAGTCATCGGCAGTTATGTAGTTAGTGCTTTGTGCTAGGAGGTTGCGACTAGTGGAGCTCTATTTGGCATATTGGAATTTGGAACCCGAGCTGCATTGTTGTACAGACCTTTGGTTGACGTAGCTTGGACAGGATGTAGGAGAGGACTGGGCCATACTTTGAAGCAAACAAGTGTAAATTATAGGCATATGGGAGCTGGGGATCATCCAAGGACAAGAACATATATGCCGTTCGAAGTGTCACTGTACTTATGTCCTGTGGTATCCCTATAGCACCAAAGTAGATGGAGATGTGCTTTGCTGCATTTGTAAATTACCAATACTGTACAGGGACCATACTATAGGAGCTTTCGGTTTTTTAGTTGTTATAAGATATTAATTCCTTTTGTTGTGGCTGTCTGGCCTCCGGAGATCTAGGTGATAGCTTGTTGACTAGCAGTATCATCAGTGTTTGGTATTTTTTGCCTTTTTTTTTGTGTGGCCCTAGCAAATTGCAATGTGGATACACAAAGTACATTTCCGTGTGTCGTGAAGAAAAACACCGCAAGATTTTTAATACATTTTTGCTGTACCATTTCTATTGTGTATAAGACTGACGTGCAGTCTGAAGTTTCGTAAAAATGGTTGCTATGTATGGATCAGGTTCAGGTCGAGACCATAATGCTGTGATAAAAATTTAATATGGCTAACTATATCAAATATATGATATTTTAATTAATATGGTCAATGATGTATAATATAGTTTTTAAATAGCTGGTATTCAGCTTTAAAAAGTTGAAACTGTTTAAAATTTGCGCCTTGAGTAATTATAAAAGATTGTTTTTTATCTTAAATACTAGTGATGCAAACATAATTAGTATGATTATTAATTTGTATTTTATATAGCAAATTTGACTAAAGATGTAGTTTTATTATTGTTCATCTATATGTATCGAGTTTAGTATAGTTATTATATTTTTGATCTTTCATTATATGATTTGTTCGTCTAAAATTATTGGGTGGATATTTATAAACTACAAAGTTAAATGGATATGTGGATCCATATCCAAACTATTCATATTTTGTATCGGTATTGGAGGTCAAAAGATATTTGGACCTGTATTTGTATTCGACAAAAACAAAAACGAGGCTTTGGTGTTTAGCCTTAGAACCTGTTTGGAATACATGAATCCAAAATAGAAAAATAGAAAAAAAATGTAGGAATATCTAGAGTAAAAAGTGAAAACTAAAATACAGGGATAAAAGGCTTAAGCCGTTTGAATCGAAAGAGTCCATAACAAAGGAATGAAATAAAGTGACAATAAAAATGCACATTACATTTTAGTGACAACATTAATAACATGATGAAAGATGATCCATCCACTACACATGCACGTCCGCACACAGAAGGGAGCTGTTGCCTCGGTCGTGCACAACGAAGGTCACCTTCCTTTGCCTTATTCTCACGGGCCGAGAGGTAGGCGGCAGGTGGTGATAGTCCTATCTGTCGCTCGTAATCCACCACGTTCAGGTTTGACGTAGAGCTACAGACCAGCATCGTTCGGCAGACCAGGTGTAATCCGGTGCCCGAAGTAAGCTAGCAATAATAGAGTTTCTGTTCTTTAGATCTTAAAGCCATATGAATCCATCTCTATCCTTTTTAACTATCTTGTGTTGTCCTTGGCACCGGCGGAGCTCGTAGGGGATTCAAGAGGGGGCCAACAGTATTTAAATTATAGCTAATGTGTAAATCTTTATTACTTCCTAAGCATTAATCATGGAATTAATCATAGATATCATTAAAAATTCAATCGCCAAGTATTCAGGGTATCATATTTTTTATAGGGAACGGGGGTATTTCTTCTAGCTAATTCGTCCATTAGTTAGAAAAAATATCTCCGTTTCCTATGAAAAATATGATACCCTGAATATTTTCAGGTGAAACCTATAACGGTAATTCTATGTGCTTGCGGATTAATTCTGTAGACGTTAAGAAATACCAACAAGCGTGCATTGATTCTCGATGAGACG
Source organism: Saccharum spontaneum (assembly GCA_022457205.1). NCBI lineage: Eukaryota > Viridiplantae > Streptophyta > Magnoliopsida > Poales > Poaceae > Saccharum > Saccharum spontaneum. The sequence continues at coordinate 33,467,269 of CM039597.1, forward strand.
AGACCTGATGATACGACCAAGCGCAAGTCGAGTTCGGAACCTCTAGATGGGCGCTCCCATCCCCAGAGCATCAGACTACGCCGGTCACCTCGGCCAGCGTGCTACCCGCCATCCCTCTGGTTGAGCCTCACCAACGGTCTCAGTGCCCCAGGAGGCACCAGAGGACCCAAAGCCAGAGGAAAAGGGGGATGACTTGGCCATGGACAGCAGCTCCAAGGCCGAGACCTGACGCATCGGTGACACCTTGTACGATAAGTCTCGGGCCGGTCCCGAACAATTTCAGGATGCAGGACAGCTATGTCATCAGTGCATCCAGTTTTTTATTTTTTCTTTTATGTCATGCATGTCTCAGGTTGCTATGAATAACAGTCTTGTGCCCCTGAGGCTGGGAGCTACTCCCTCAGGTAGCTTGGGGGCTAAGTTCTAATTCTACATAATGTCCTTGACAAGTGTTTTTTCTCTCAATACCTTGAAATGTTACGCTAACATAACAAGGCATTTGGGGCTACAGAACCGATCCTAAGACTCCACTCGTGGACATAGCAACGCTAACCGACCAGAACAAGTATGGCTACACTAGCCCAAATGAAACTCAGTCCGAAACGCTCGGGGGCTATACGCGGGCCACAACACTTGTACCCAAGCCAAACACGATCTCGCGACAATGACTCATTCTACTCGGGTGGCATGCGCAGATCAGAACGCTGTACAAAACGGCAAATCCTAACACTCGGATACGTTACAGTAACCTACCCAATTGTTCGGGGGCTACTACAGCGCACAATTACACACGGGAGATCCACTAATTTGCAAATCAAAATTTTATTCAGATGTTTCTTTTTACAAGAGAACACAGCACTGACGAGGGGTGTCCTTGATGACCTGCTCCACACTGACCACGGTAGCAATGGTGTTGGCGGCGGCGCCGAAGTCGGCGATCAACTGCCCAATGTTGACGTCATCGGGTATCTCCGCTTCCGTCGGGAACCTGAGTTCCACCGTGCGCAGGTCCACCGCGGGACGATGGCGGAGGTGGGTGGCGGCCAAGGCTGCACTACTGCAGTTGGGCACAGTAAGGGCGGCTAGCCCAACCGCTCTTTCGGGCTGGCTCTTGGCGGTTGGGCAAACCGCCCTTGTAGTAGGTCTCTGTAAGGGCGGCTGGTGGTGCAGCCGCCCTTACAATGGGTCACTGTAAGGGCAGCTGCATCACCAGTCGCTCTTACAGTGGGTCACTCTAAGGGCGGCTGGTGATGCAGCTGCCCTACAGTGGATCACTGTAAGGGCGATTCAATCTATAACCGCCCCTACCGTGGATTTTCTAGAAAAAAATTCGAATTCGAATTTAAATCTGACCACATCATGTAATATATAATTCAAATTCAAATTCAAATCTGACCACCATATATATATATATATATAAATATACATCCACAAACACACCAGCATGATATAAACCATCATTATAGTCCATGATTCAAAAGTTTCACAAGTCTAATTCACAAAGTCCATCATTACATAGCCAGAATTTACAAGTTCAAATAGTTCCACAAGTCCAAACCATTCAACGGCTTAGAGCGAGCCTGTGAGTCTCACGAAGGTGTTGGTACTTTGGATTTCTACCTAAGTCAGAACTTGGATCATGGTAAGTGCCTCTGGAAGAAATAATCTCATCAATGATGAAGCCGCAAAGGTCATCGACGAGTCCCAAGAGTTCATCATCCTTGTATACATCTCTTGTCCTGTCTCTCTCTTCCTTCCACTACAAGATACCAAGTTTAGGTCTAGGATTTCATAAGATAGGCTAAGCTTTCATACTACGAGCGGAAAAAGTGTCAAACTAACCAGATTGGGGTGTCTCCTGTAGGCACTAGTGTTACTCATCATACAACATACGTAATATCCACAGTGTAGACTCCCAGGCCTCTACTTGAGACACTGTGTGTTTCGCATATGAAAATATTAAGTAATGCTATTGACAAACCACGTACTGGAGTGTACCGATATAAGTTACACATACCGGACATAGAGTTTTGATAGCCAAATTCTCTTTCCTTTCTGGATGATGCCTTCCTTTATGATATTGGACATAGTGCCTGAATGCCCTGTTCGAATGGTTTTAGCAAATGCAACTTGTTAGTATCCAAAAGTGAAGTTTACAACTATATATACAAACATATATAAGCTAATGAGGATTATACGTCTTGACAATCGCTATGAAATCCATGTACGTCTCCGGCGCATAATCTGTTGAGTCATAGACAACTGTCATGCTCAGCCCAACATTGACCCCTACAAGAATCCAGTGTTTCCTACATGAATTTATTCATTAAAGAAACAAACAAGCTCTTTTACATCGAATTAAATATATCGAACAATGCTTTATTTCAGTATAGAATCGAACTTACCCGAAGTGGTATGGTAACCATATCATTTCGTTATCCTGGAGATTCTTAAGAAATTTAGCAATCCGTACCGCAACCTTAAGGCCTTCTTTGTACATCTTATCTTTCCGGATGGCCTCTTTCTCCTCAACGGTCTTTCCGGCAGCTAGTTCTTCGCAATCCATTTTCCAGTCCTTGGGGTACTAGAATATTGATCCACATATCAACCAAGGGTCTATGTACCCGGCTCTTAGAGTTGGCACCTTCTTCACGATATATGTTTGCATTCTACAAAATACGATGTGGTTAGTTACAATAAAATCCAATATTTCATTCATATCATATCGAGAGGGCAAGTACTTATAGGCACCACACGCAAACTAGATTTATTTCCATCATTCTGAGGTGAAAGCATTCCTGCATGTCCTCAAAGTCAAACATTAGATGGCCAGCTACGTCGCCAAATGTGCCTTCAGGGAAGACGGCTTTTATCTCGTTTAGTCTCGTCGGATGAGCACACAGGTACCAATCATGGAACTTTCTCATTCCAATTAGCATGCGCTGCATGATTCGGTTTGGTAGGAAGTTCTTGCCTCTTTCATATTTTTTCAGGACATCCTTTGTCCAGTTGATCTCGTCAACATTTGGATACTTCTTTACCTCTTGGTGGAGTTCGCTAGTGTAAGGCGGCTCAGAAGCATGTGCGTAGACGTGTTTGACTTGGTTCTCAGGCTTGAACTGGTCATGAGCAAACCACTTGGAAATCGTCGAGACGTCTTTCATCGGAGTAAACATTAGCCTTGTATGGTAGGGAATCTTCATTCGGGCCTCCGATTCATGCGCCCCCTCATCTCCTTTTTCAGAAGGCAGTCCTTGTTTGTGTATTGACCGCGTCTGTTGAGAAGGCTCAGGTGGGTCATTAGGCCTTTGCTCGGTTGGACAAGGATGCGACATCTCATCATGCTCTTGTGTAGCAGAACCTCCTAATTACTATGGCCCACCTGTACTTGTTATTGTCTTAAAGACTTCTAACCACTGTACAAGTGTACCACAGTTCTTAAGAAGTCTGTCGGGTGTCCTCGGGAAACCTGAATTATCCACAATCTTCTGAGCAGGATCACATTACAGAGGCATCACAGTATTACAACAGTTTATATAATAAATTACATCAGAGTACAAAAGCAGAAGTCTTACATAACATAGGTTTACAAACTTGATGTTCCATACTTACAAAACTTAAGTTTAGTGTTACAACCATAGTAGTGGAGTAGCATTATTAACATTATTACAATCACCAAAACGCGATGCTCTGCCCAAGAGCCAAACATCTCTACTCGTCGTCGCTTACCGCAAAGACGGTCATGCAACAGGGTCCAAAACACACCTGCTCAAGAGACGCACCTGCAACAGGGGTTTAACAAACCCTGAGTACGAAAGTATTCAACAAGACTTAACCGACAAAACTAGTGGAACGACTCAGGAATGCAGGCTCAAGGGAATCAAGGTGAGGTTCCAGCAGGAAGTCAAGTTCTTTTGCATAAAAGCGACTAATGGTGAATCCTTAAGATCACGATTTTATTTCAATATTATTTATTGACGGAATGAAAGTGATCCTAATCTAGATCATATAACTTATTCAATATCTTCCTGATTCTCCGACCAAAGTTCCATTTCTTATCTACGATGTTGACAGAGAATCGAGTCTCCTTAACCGAGGAGCAGCGACGATTCGAATCGATTAAACCTAGCTGGGGATTCCTAATCACACGACATATGTAGGACTCTAACCGACATATATCAACCTTCACTCGGATATTCCAAAATATGACCGGGTCCAGCGCCACCCGAGAGTATACACCTCCAATCCAGCCCTTGGCTACCAGGGTACACACTACTCTCACCATCTCTCCACTCCCAGTGCGCGGTTGGCCGTTCACATGTTGGCGTTACCGAGGTCTTAGGCTTACCGGAGCATGTGATCAGTTACAAAGTCTCGACGCACACAATTCAAACAACGGTACAGTCCTTAACTGACTCAGTCGGAGACACTACAGGGGGACTCCTTTCCCGATGCAAGTCCACCGACCGGTCCCAAATTATCAGCATTAACATTCATCAAGTGATTGTCCAACAACCCTTCAAACTTTGTTTAAACGTTTTTAAGTTTTCTCATTAAGCAATGCTAAGCATACTAAGCATTTTTCAATCAAAACAGTAACAATGATGGTATTGGAATATCAAGGATGATAATGCAGTAATTAGGTTATCACTCAACTCCTAGCACTTAATGCAATAGAGCCGTAATAAAAGTTAAGTAAAACTTTTTAAATTGCAAGGTAAGTTTAGATGTAACCGGGGCTTGCCTTGGTCGACGGGAAACTCAGGCTCGGGTTCAGTACCACAGATGTCAAACCCTACTTCCACGGACGACGGTTCTTCTGTGGGAACGGGTTCGGCTTCGGTACCCTCCTCTTTTACGGGAACTATACGTAACGATAATGCATGCTTTAGGATGATGAGATAATAAACATGATGCTCGATGGATGCTTAACAGAGTTAACAACTTGAGTACAACTTCCCTTCACGGTACAGTTGAACAACAAAAGCCTCTAACCTAACCCTAATCTAGGGTCCGATTACCCTAATCAACTTATTACGGGATTTTGTTAAACACATGAAATAACAGTAATTAAGAATTAACAACATGATTAGGAAAGCTTAAGCAACCAATTAGGAATGCTAAAGGTCATCAAGGGTTAATGACCTAAAGTCAACACTCAACCATAAAGTCAAGCAACATTAATTATTAAGCCCTAATTACCTGATTAATTAATTAATTAATTAATTAAAGCATAACTTAAGAATAAAAATTAACTTAATCTAATTAAGCTAAAATTTTTAATTTAAGAAGCTTATATCATAATTAGATGATAAAACAATTTTCAAGATTTTTGGAGAAATAAATAAGCCTAGAAAAATTAATTAAGGACCACTTAAGAATTAAATGGACTAATTAATTAACCTATAAAAAGTACTTAAAATTGGTATTTATTATTTTTATTAAATAGTACACAGTGAAAAAGGGTTACTCAAAAATTTTTTTACAATTTTTGGAATTATAAATAATTTATAACATAAATAACAAAACTGAAAATCATTTTACAAATTTGAAAAAGGAAAAACAAAAATTATTAACGCGGGCTGCTTCTTCTCCTTTCTCTCCTCTCGGCCCGGCCCAACCGCTCGCGCGCGGCCCGTTGGCGCGGCCCGGCCTGCTCGCGCGTCCGCTCCCGCTCCTCTCTCTATGACTCCCGGGACCCGCCTGTCATCCTCCCCTCCCTCTCTTCTTCTTCTCTCCCGCGCGCGCGGACTCGCCACCATGGTGACCACCGACGGTGAACTCACCGTCGACGAGTCTCCGGTGAATCGGACCCATACCAACCGTCCCAACACCACCACCCGAACCCCGCGAACCCAACTGCGACACGACTTGGAGCTTCTACCGCACGGAGAGGACCCTACCGCGGCCATGGCGGTCTCGACGGCAACCCGAACGGCGACTCGACGAGCAAAACGCGACTACAAGGCGGTAGCGGTTAAAGTAAGGGGAGCATCACGTGCAGGGGCTCACAGTGAGTACATTGAGCAGCTTGGGGGCGACGGAGAGGCGCTAGAATGGCCGGTCCACGGTGAGGCGGTCACGGTGGCATCGCTGCCGGCCGCGAGGAAGAAGATGGCTTGCGGGCTAGTGCAGAGGAGGTGAGGCGCAATTAGGTGCTCCAGGAGCTGCGCGCACACGTTGCGGAACTGGAGGCGAGAGCTGCTGGGTGGTGAAGCAACAACGGCGGCGAATTTGGGCGGCGGAGAGCGGTGGCCGGTCGCGGCGAGAAGCGGAGGAGGAAGAGAAATCGGCCTGGCCGACGACGATGGCCTTTATAGCCGAGTCCAGGCGGTGCTGTGGCGACACGCGGAGCGAGCTGAGCGTGACGAGGCGGTCGCGGGACGCCGCGAACGCGCCTGGAAGCGAAGCGAAGGTCGCCGGCGTCGTCGGGAGGTGGCGTGCGGTGGTTGGCGTGGATTTTGAATAAATTACCGAATTGCCACTGGAAGTAAATTTCAAATTACTTTCAAATCTTCAATAGAAGTTGAAAATCTGTAAAAACAAAAGTTGTTCCATTTTCAAAGATCTACAACTTTCTCAATATAAACATTTTCTAATTCAGCTTAGTTTTTGAAATTTAAATTTGAATTCAAAAAGGGACATTTTCTGGAAATCTGAAAAACCAAAATTACTTTGAATTTTGTATTGAAACTTCAAAAATTCAAAATACCAAAGTTGTACATCTAGGGCAGATCTACAACTTTGCTATTCAACATATTTTCAAATGATGCCTCCATTTTGAAATTAGATAGGGAAAATGAAAAGGGGATAATTTTGAGATTTGAATCTTTTCAAAATTACTTCAAATTTTACATTGAAACTTTGAAAACTCAAAACATCAAACTTGTAGCCCTTGAAAAGATCTACAAACTTGGTTTTACATTTTTTTTTCCAAATTTTGCTTAGATTTTGATTTATATCAAAAGGGGTAAAACTAGGGTTTTGTTTTTCAGGGTTTTCGGAAAAGTTTTGAATTGAAACTTGATTCTTTCTTAACTTGGGTTACTTAGGAATCACACCTTCACCCTAGGGTATCATTGAGTCAAGCCTCACATGGTTGACCAAATGGCTCCCTAGGTTGACCAATTTGACTTGAGAAATTCTTTTAATAATTCCTCAAATTTGAATTCGAATTCGAATCGGAAAACTTGTAATAAGCTTTGGATTCCAAACCCTAACTCAAACTTGAAGCTTTATTTTATAAGTTGGACTTGAGCTTATACCCTACACTTGGCACTAGTGTATAACACCGTCATACACCTCAAATTACGCAGGGCATAAACTAAGTATTTGCGGTGATAGTCGAAATTAGGGTTTTCGGATTTCGAACCACACAACGAGAAACACATCCAACCTAAACATTCTAACTCATTTTAGTTGATGCATAACATTGTTAACCTAATCATGGATGATTTGCAGTGCAAATGATGACATGTCAGGTTTTTAGTTACTATAACACCAGGGGTGTTACAACCCTTCCCCCTTAAAGAAATCTCATCCTGAGATTTAAAGCCTTGGGTTAGGTAATGGAAAAGGAAACGTGTCGTACAAATACGTTCAAGACTTGTTCATAAAACAGGTAGGTATTTTACATTACAAGGTTTAAAATAACGAGTTATAATCTAGAGAGGAAATTGTAACTTAGATAGAAGCAAAGAAGTCGGGAAAGTTCTCCAGCAAATAATCTTCAGATTCCCAGGTGGCTTCTTCTTCTGAATGTTGATTCCATTGAATCTTATACCACTTGATTGTTCTACTTCGTGTGACACAATCTTTCTGATCCAAAACTCTGACAGGATGCTCTGAATATGTTAGATCTGGCTCAAGCTCGACCCCCTCGAAATCAATCACTTGGTCAGGTACTTGTAGACACTTCTTTAGTTGTGATACATGGAACACATTGTGCACTGCAGAGAGTTGTTCAGGTAACCTTAAACGGTAAGCCACTTTACTAAATCGTTCCAAAATTTGAAACGGTCCAATATATCTGGGTGCCAATTTGCCTTTAACCCCAAATCGGTTAACTCCTTTCATGGGTGATACCTTCAAGTATACATAATCTCCTTTGTCAAACATCAGTGCTCGTCGTCTCTTATCTGCATAACTCTTTTGACGAGACTGTGCTATCTTTATATTATTTTGTATACGTCTGACTTTCTCTTCAGTTTCTTTTACTAAATCAACCCCGAAGAACCATCTCTCTCCTGATTCTGACCAATTCAGTGGAGTTCTGCATCGGCGTCCATACAATGCTTCAAACGGTGCCATTTTGATACTTTCTTGATAACTGTTATTGTAATAGAATTCTACTAAAGGTAAATAGTCATCCCAAGAATCCGAGTAATTGAGCACACAAGACCTCAACATATCTTCTAGAATCTGATTGACTCTTTCAGTCTGACCATCTGTTTGAGGATGATAAGCGGTACTATGCAGGAGTTTAGTACCTAGTGACTCATGTAAGTGCCTCCAGAAATTGCTAACAAATTGTGTACCTCTATCAGATACAATTGTCTTGGGTATCCCATGCAGACTGACAATTCTGTCAAAATATATCTTAGCATACCGGATAGTTGGATATATAGTTTGAACTGGAAGGAAATGTGCAGACTTAGTGAGGCGGTCCACAATAACCCAGATAGAATCAAACCCTTTTGCTGTTTTGGGCAAACCTACAATGAAATCCATATTAATATCTTCCCATTTCTAGGCTGGAATGGGTAACGGCTGCAATGCTCCGGCTGACTTCAGATGTACAACTTTTACTCTCTGACAGGTGTCACACTTGGCTATGTATCTGGCAATCTCAATCTTCATCTTGGTCCACCAGAATCTTTGTTTCAGATCATGATACATCTTATTACTTCCAGGATGGATGGAGAATTTGGTCAAATGTGCTTCATCTAGAATCAACTGACGTAACTCCTGAACCTTAGGTACAACCAAACGATCTTTGAACCAGAGGACATCTGCTTCATCAATTCTAAAACATAAGCCTTTTCCCTTTCTGACTTTTTCCTTTATGTGAACTATACCCTTATTTTCCATCTGAGCAGAAATAATCTTATCTCTTATAGTTGTTTCCACTGTGATATTGGCAACACTACCATGCTGAACTATTTCAATACCCAACTTTTCTATCTCCTGGCACAAGGATAGATCCAACGGTTTCACTGTCAAACAGTTGCAATGAGTCTTTCGACTGAGGGCATCGACAACCACATTTGCCTTACCCGGATGATAATGCACTTCTAAGTCATAGTCCTTTATCAACTCTAACCATCTTCGTTGGCGCATATTCAAATCAGACTGAGTGAAAATGTATTTCAAACTCTTGTGATCTGTATAGATGTGACACATATTACCCAATAAATAATGCCGCCATATCTTCAAGGCATGAACAACAGCCGCTAACTCTAAATCATGGGTTGGATAGTGCTCTTCATGTTGCTTGAGTTGGCGAGAAGCATAAGCAATCACTCGACCTTCTTGCATTAACACACATCCAATACCAGTACCACAAGCATCACAGTAGACGTCAAACGACTTTTCAATATTTGGTTGAGCTAACACTGGAGCAGTGGTTAACAACCTTTTCAATGTCTGGAAAGCCTTCTCACATTCTGATGACCAAACAAATTTAACCTGAATCTTCAACAACTCAGTGATAGGTTTCGATATCTTTGAGAAATCAGGAATGAATCGACGGTAATAACCCGCCATTCCCAGGAAACTGCGAACTTGATGAACAGTACTTGGGGGCTTCCAATCTAATATATCCCTTACTTTGCCAGGGTCAACAGCAACACCTTCTGCCGACAAAACATACATAGAAATGACACCTTATTAAGCCAAAACTCACATTTGCTGAACTTAGCATACAACTGATGTTCCCTCAGGCGACTGAGAACAATGCGTAAATGTTCCGCATGTTCTTTCTTGTTTTTGGAGTAAACCAAAATATCATCAATGAATACAACGACAAACTTGTCGAGCTCGGGCATGAAAACCGAATTCATGAGATACATGAAATGAGCGGGTGCATTGGTAAGACCAAAGGATATGACTAGATATTCATAAAGACCATGTCTGGTAGTGAAAGCAGTCTTTGGAATGTCCTCAGGGCGAATTTTTATTTGGTGGTAGCCAGATCAGAGATCGATCTTAGAAAATACTTTGGCTCCAGCAAGTTGATCAAAGAGTAGATCAATACGAGGAAGGGGATACTTATTCTTGATAGTCACTTCATTCAACGGACGATAATCAACACACAACCTCAGGGTTTTGTGCTTCTTTTTCACAAATATGGCTGGACATCCCCATGGTGAAGAACTGGGTTGAATAAAACCTTTATCACGCAACTCTTGTAATTGGATCTTGAGCTCTGCTAACTCTTTCGGTGGCATTCTGTATGCTCTTCTAGATATTGGTGCAGTGCCAGGTTTCAACTCAATTACAAATTCCACATCTCTGTCAGGAGGTAATCCAGGTAGATCATCTGGGAAAACATCCGGGAACTCGCAAACTACAGGTATATCACTGATTTCTTTCACAGAAGTTGCACAAACTCTTTCGACTGCTCTTTTCGGTGTTTGAAGTTGTATAAGAAGTTGAGAACTACTATCAGGTAAGTTCAGTCTTATTGTTCTATTCAGAGTTTCTATTACAGCTCCGCGCTGATACATCTAGTTCATTCCTAGGATCACATCTATATCCCGATCCTTCAAAATTATCATGGACGTGGGAAAAGTATGCCCACCCAATACTATAGGTACCTGATGTACCATTTCTTTAGTACACAGACGACCCCCGGGCGACTGTATAAAGAAGTTCTCTTTCGTTTCCCCAATTGGAATTGCATGTTTCATAACAAATGTACGATTGATGAATGTATGTGATGCGCCTGAATCAAAAAGCATAACTGCAGGGTGATTTGCGACAGGAAACATACCCATCATGACGGGCTCGCCTTCAGGTATTGCCTCGGCCTGCGTGTAAAAGACTCATCCAGTTTTCTTCTCGGCCTTGCCCTTCTGAGTATTCTAGTTATTGCCCCTCTGTTGATTCTGGTTCTGTTGTTGGGGCACAACAGCTTTCTGATAATTCTGATTATACTGCCTCGGGTATGGACACTCCCTCGAGAAATGTCTGGGCTTTCCGCAGTTATAACAGGGGTAATTATTGATATTGTTGCCCTGCTGAAGTGGGGGATGAATGCCAGGAGCATTCGGCTGACGTGGATAGGATAGAGCTGCAACAGGACGGACAAATGCCTGTTGCCGGGCTTGGAATTGTGGTGGACGAAAAGGAGGACGGAAATGATTTTGGGGATGGTAAATTATCTTCTGGCGCTTTTGATTGCCACCAGATGGTCCATACGACACCTTTTTCTTCTTGGCCTCTTTATGCTTCCGGTACTCTTCTTCTGACGAAAGAGCAATATCAACGGCCTCATGATAAGTCACATTCAGACAACCAGTCATCATAGTACGAATCTTCGAGTTCAGACCCCTCATAAAACAAGCTTGCTTCTTGCGATCAGAGTTGATTTGGTCAGTAGCATACTGTGATAGGTGATTGAACTTGCCCACATATTGCATTACTGTCTGGTCTCCCTGCTTCAGTGCAAGAAATTCCTCCAACTTTTTGATCATAATCCCTTCTAGAATAAAGTGAGCTCGGAAAGCCGCACGGAATTCCGCCCAGGTCACCCGGTGACCAGCTGGCTGTGCAGCAAGGTGATTTCCCCACCATGCTCCGGCAGCACCCCGAAGCTGTTGGGCTGCAAACACCGGCTTCTGGTAGTCACTACACTCTATGAGTTCAAACTTTTGCTCCATAGTGCGGAGCCAGTCATCTGCTTCTAACGGTTCATCAGCTCTGAAAAACACTGGGGGCCGGGTATTAGTGAAATCCACATAAGTGGTCTCATTCCGGTGATTATTCTAACCCCGATTGCCAGGTGGTGCATTATGATTATTCTGAACCACTTCCCTTAGTAACCTAGCATTTTCTGCAGTAGCATTGACAAGGACGAACATAGCCTCTGCCATATTTAGTGGAACAGGTGGTGGATTAGGGACACCATTCCCACCCTGTGCAGCCCCCGTACCATCATCATTATGAGCCATCTGTTGATAACAAGCCAAACTTTATTCACAAACTTTAATTGAACCTTTACAAAAGCGATTGCAAACACACCACGCAGATGCATTTATTTATTATACAGGTCCGCACACATGCCGGACTTCCCGGTTAACTAAGGCTGACAACAAACATAAACTTCTAGCTACACACTACACTTGGCCAACTCAGTTCTCACGGTCAGTGTCCATTCCTGAAACGTGACCTCCTTCATCGTCACTCTCGTCCACAGGCTCTATCTCCTCCGGATCTTCTTCTTCCTCTGACTCCTCTGCAGATTCCCCACCATCAGTGAGGATAACACCAGGGTCTAGCTCAGCTGCACCAGGTGGAGGATGCAGTTGATAGAACAACTGATGTACCTCCTCGTGGAGAACCTGATTATCTCCCTCCAGATCGTTAACATAGAACTGTAGCTCCTCAGCACGTTCCCTGGCAACATCCTCTCGGTGCCATGCCTCATTCCTTTCCGTCACTAAGCGACCCATCATCCGCTCACAGCTCAGATGAGCCCCAGTGAGCCTCCGTAGCTGATTCTGTAACTCTCCAACCTGGATAGCGTCCGTAGCTCTATCACGTGTAGCCTGGGCTAACTCAACGGAAAGCCTCTCTATCTCCGTCTGAGGGACAGTTCTGCTGCCGCTAGCACTTTCGTCCCTGGGAGCAAGCTGGCGACGAGGAACTCCCTTTGGTCCGGTGGACTTACGGGGCGTCAACTTAGTACGGGCCATCCTGTAGCGGGAAAAGGTAGAATTTGGTAAGGATAGCTGGGGAGGATCTGAAGGTTAGCATGAATAGGATTGATACTACTTAACCCAAACCTCATTAACGGGGAAGGTAGATTAACAGATTCATTAAGCATGATGCATGACTTAACATACGAACGATTATTAAAGATTTTTGAATTAAATGCACAAGGGTAACAGAACATAAACTTTATTTATAGGGCACTTTTAATATGCTATTCCACCGAAAGCTTTTAAACATGACTAAAGATCTACCAGAGGAATAGAGGTAGGTAATAAGCAATTTGGACCAAAATAGTCAGTTATATTTATTTGACCCAAACGTTTTGAAGTTTTTGAAATGTAATACTACAATCGCTCTATCCATGATCGCTCTGATACCAGCTGTGGCAGAACCTCCTAATTACTATGGCCCACCTGTACTTGTTATTGTCTTAAAGACTTCTAACCACTATACAAGTGTACCACAGTTCTTAAGAAGTCTGTCGGGTGTCCTCGGGAAACCCGAATCATCCACAATCTTCCGAGCAGGATCACATTACAGAGGCATCACAGTATTACAACAGTTTATATAATAAATTACATCAGAGTACAAAAGCGGAAGTCTTACATAACATAGGTTTACAAACTTGATGTTCCATACTTACAAAACTTAAGTTTAGTGTTACAACCATAGTAGTGGAGTAGCATTATTAACATTATTACAATCACCAAAACGCGATGCTCTGCCCAAGAGCCAAACATCTCTACTCATCGTCGCTTACCGCAAAGACGGTCATGCAACAGGGTCCAAAACACACCTGCTCAAGAGACGCACCTGCAACAGGGGTTTAACAAACCCTGAGTACGAAAGTACTCAACAAGACTTAACCGACAAAACTAGTGGAACGACTCAGGAATGCAGGCTCAAGGGAATCAAGGTGAGGTTCCAGCAGGAAGTCAAGTTCTTTTGCATAAAAGCGACTAATGGTGAATCCTTAAGATCATGATTTTATTTCAATATTATTTATTGACGGAATGAAAGTGATCCTAATCTAGATCATATAACTTATTCAATATCTTCCTGATTCTCCGACCAAAGTTCCATTTCTTATCTACGATGTTGAACAGAGAATCGAGTCTCCTTAACCGAGGAGCAGTGACGATTCGAATCGATTAAACCCAGCTGGGGATTCCTAATCACACGACATATGTAGGACTCTAACCGACATATATCAACCTTCACTCGGATATTCCAAAATATGACCGGGTCCAGCGCCACCCGAGAGTATACACCTCCAATCCAGCCCTTGGCTACGAGGGTACACACTACTCTCGCCATCTCTCCACTCCCAGTGCGCGGTTGGCCGTTCACATGTTGGTGTTACCGAGGTCTTAGGCTTACCGGAGCATGTGATCAGTTACAAAGTCTCGACGCACACAATTCAAACAACGGTACGGTCCTTAACTGACTCAGTCGGAGACACTACAGGGGGACTCCTTTCCCGATGCAAGTCCACCGACCGGTCCCAAATTATCAGCATTAACATTCATCAAGTGATTGTCCAACAACCCTTCAAACTTTGTTTAAAAGTTTTTAAGTTTTCTCATTAAGCAATGCTAAGCATACTAAGCATTTTTCAATCAAAACAGTAACAAGGATGGTATTGGAATATCAAGGATGATAATGCAGTAATTAGGTTATCACTCAACTCCTAGCACTTAATGCAATAGAGCCGTAATAAAAGTTAAGTAAAACTTTTTAAATTGCAAGGTAAGTTTAGATGTAACCGGGGCTTGCCTTGGTCGACGGGAAACTCAGGCTCGGGTTCAGTACCGCAGATGTCAAACCCTACTTCCACGGACGATGGTTCTTCTGCGGGAACGGGTTCGGCTTCGGTACCCTCCTCTTTTACGGGAACTATACGTAACGATAATGCATGCTTTAGGATGATGAGATAATAAACATGATGCTCGATGGATGCTTAACAGAGTTAACAACTTGAGTATAACTTCCCTTCACGGTACAGTTGAGCAACAAAAGCCTCTAACCTAACCCTAATCTAGGGTCCGATTACCCTAATCAACTTATTACGGGATTTTGTTAAACACATGAAATAACAGTAATTAAGAATTAACAACATGATTAGGAAAGCTTAAGCAACCAATTAGGAATGCTAAAGGTCATCAAGGGTTAATGACCTAAAGTCAACACTCAACCATAAAGTCAAGCAACATTAATTATTAAGCCCTAATTACCTGATTAATTAATTAATTAATTAATTAAAGCATAACTTAAGAATAAAAATTAACTTAATCTAATTAAGCTAAAATTTTTAATTTAAGAAGCTTATATCATAATTAGATGATAAAACAATTTTCAAGATTTTTGGAGAAATAAATAAGCCTAGAAAAATTAATTAAGGACCACTTAAGAATTAAATGGACTAATTAATTAACCTATAAAAAGTACTTAAAATTGGTATTTATTATTTTTATTAAATAGTACACAGTGAAAAAGGGTTACTCAAAAAATTTTTTACAATTTTTGGAATTATAAATAATTTATAACATAAATAACAAAACTGAAAATCATTTTACAAATTTGAAAAAGGAAAAACAAAAATTATTAACGCGGGCTGCTTCTTCTCCTTTCTCTCCTCTCGGCCCGGCCCAACCGCTCGCGCGCGGCCCGTTGGCGCGGCCCGGCCTGCTCGCGCGCCCGCTCCCGCTCCTCTCTCTGACTCCTGGGACCCGCCTGTCATCCTCCCCTCCCTCTCTTCTTCTTCTCTCCCGCGCGCGCGGACTCGCCACCGTGGTGACCACCGACGGTGAACTCACCGTCGACGAGTCTCCGGTGAATCGGACCCATACCAACCGTCCCAACACCACCACCCGAACCCCGCGAACCCAACTGCGACACGACTTGGAGCTTCTACCGCACGGAGAGGACCCTACCGCGGCCATGGCGGTCTCGGCGGCGACCCGAACGGCGACTCGACGAGCAAAACGCGACTACAAGGCGGTAGCGGTTAAAGTAAGGGGAGCATCACGTGCAGGGGCTCACAGTGAGTACGTTGAGCAGCTTGGGGCGACGGAGAGGCGCTAGAATGGCCAGTCCACGGTGAGGCGGTCACGGTGGCGTCGCTGCCGGCCGCGAGGAAGAAGATGGCTTGCGGGCTAGTGCAGAGGAGGTGAGGCGCAATTAGGTGCTCCAGGAGCTGCGCGCACACGTTGCGGAACTGGAGGCGAGAGCTGCTGGGTGGTGAAGCAACAACGGCGGCAAATTTGGGCGGTGGAGAGCGGTGGCCGGTCGCGGCGAGAAGCGGAGGAGGAAGAGAAATCGGCCTGGCCGACGACGATGGCCTTTATAGCCGAGTCCAGGCGGTGCTGTGGCGACACGCGGAGCGAGCTGAGTGTGACGAGGCGGTCGCGGGACGCCGCGGACGCGCCTGGAAGCGAAGCGAAGGTCGCCGGCGTCGTCGGGAGGTGGCGTGCGGTGGTTGGCGTGGATTTTGAATAAATTACCGAATTGCCACTGGAAGTAAATTTCAAATTACTTTCAAATCTTCAATAGAAGTTGAAAATCTGTAAAAACAAAAGTTGTTCCATTTTCAAAGATCTACAACTTTCTCAATATAAACATTTTCCAATTAAGCTTAGTTTTTGAAATTTAAATTTGAATTCAAAAAGGGACATTTTCTGGAAATCTGAAAAACCAAAATTACTTTGAATTTTGTATTGAAACTTCAAAAATTCAAAATACCAAAGTTGTACATCTAGGGCAGATCTACAACTTTGCTATTCAACATATTTTCAAATGATGCCTCCATTTTGAAATTAGATCGGGAAAATGAAAAGGGGATAATTTTGAGATTTGAATCTTTTCAAAATTACTTCAAATTTTACATTGAAACTTTGAAAACTCAAAACATCAAACTTGTAGCCCTTGAAAAGATCTACAAACTTGGTTTTACATTTTTTTTCCAAATTTTGCTTAGATTTTGATTTATATCAAAAGGGGTAAAACTAGGGTTTTGTTTTTCAGGGTTTTCGGAAAAGTTTTGAATTGAAACTTGATTCTTTCTTAACTTGGGTTACTTAGAAATCACACCTTCACCCTAGGGTATCATTGAGTCAAGCCTCACATGGTTGACCAAATGGCTCCCTAGGTTGACCAATTTGACTTGAGAAATTCTTTTAATAATTCCTCAAATTTGAATTCGAATTCGAATCGGAAAACTTGTAACAAGCTTTGGATTCCAAACCCTAACTCAAACTTGAAGCTTTATTTTATAAGTTGGACTTGAGCTTATACCCTACACTTGGCACTAGTGTATAACACCATCATACACCTCAAATTACGCAGGGCATAAACTAAGTATTTGCGGTGATAGTCGAAATTAGGGTTTTCGGATTTCGAACCACACAACGAGAACACACATCCAACCTAAACATTCAAACTCATTTTAGTTGATGCATAACATTGTTAACCTAATCATGGATGATTTGCAGTGCAAATGATGACATGGTAGGTTTTTAGTTACTATAACACCAGGGGTGTTACATCTTGCCCGATATGATGAGCTAGAGAAGGTTGTGGCACCTCGTCATGCCCTTGCTTGATAAGACGAGCTAGAGAAGTCTGTGGCTTATCAGTCACGTGCTCGCTAGGAGTCGGGGAAGAATGTGGCATGTTAGACATGTGGTCATCATGAGCCGGTGAATATGCCTCCCTGTCCTCAACAACTTGCTCCAGATGTACATTACTCGGAGTTGGCGAACAAACATTCAATACAATGTCCTTTTTGTGCTAGAGGATGAACTGATTCATGACTTCTCCAAGATGACCAAGCCCCTCGGGAGTTGCATGTTCTATCTCCCATGTCATGAAGTTGGGCTTCACGGTATGCACCTCGACCCTAGTGTAGTCCTGCGGGATTGGGTGACTATGTCATTCGCCTCCCGGAGGATGTGCCACACCCGTTGCCACCTCAACCATTACCATCTTGTTTCGTAGTAGTAGTAGTAGTAGTAGTAGTACAAGTAGTAGTAATAGTAGTAGAGAGATATGGGAAAAAGTAGTAGTAGCAATAGTAGTAGTAGTAGATAGGAGGAGAGTGTTAGGAGAGTAGTAGAGTACTAGTAGAGTAGTAGAGTAGTAGAGAGAGTGGATTCATATAAGTTGCCACTATTTTCATATTAGTTGCCACTAGAGTAAATTCACCACCTTTTTCCCGAAGCTTTATCTATTCATCATCGTTGCCACTATGAATAGATAATTGTATATATGAATGCAAGATCATGCAAAACAATAATGATAAAAAAACAAGCATGCCTCCCTAGATAGATATAATGACATTTGGTAACCCCTAAGGTACATAAGGAACCACCTATGAAAATACTATTTACTTATATGGTATCTTATGTGATGGGATGGTAATAGATGAGAGTAAGGTGGTGAATTTCGAACCCACTGAAACCAAGCGCGGAAAAGATCACGTGACTTGTGGCTTCAAGAACATGAAGGTTGGCTAGAGCCAAAATATTTTTAATGCTGCATTTTGAAACTGGTTGCAAACTGTCTATATACATGTTTACTTAGTTGTGTTTCTAACTTCTAAACATTTATGCATTAATCCTTAATTCTTGTAAGAGATCAGATTATTATTTGATCTAGACTCCGATCGTCTGGGTAGTATTCTTGTAGACGAAAATTTTATTGTGGTCTTAGTTTCCACCAAACCAAGTTTAGATTACGTTGTTCACAAAGTCATCTTGCCCAGACAAATCCTCATGCCGCAATTTGCAATGAAAAACAGCACATTCTAAGAAAGGATAAAGAAAAGAAAGTTTCTGTGTAAAACCAAATTTCTTCACCAAAACAGGCCCATTCGTACTGTTGTTTATCTCTAATTTGGCAAGTAATTTTGCATCACAGGATAAACGCATCACACCAGGGAATATTCCACGTAAATTCAAATTTGGCAACGTGAAATATTCCCTCCATTCCAAATTTTAAGCCGTATTGGCTTTTCTAGATACAATTTTTTTACTATGTATCTAGACATAGTATATATATCTAGGTGCATAGCAAAAATTATGTACTTAGAAAAGCATTTATAGCTTTACTTTAGCTATGTCCGTTTCCTCCCATTGGATATCCATTACCAAACTTTGAGGAAACTAGATAAGCATGAATTTTGACAAAAACTGGATGTAATTAATAAGTAGAATAAAAAAGATTCTTCCAGGTTACCATGAAATTGACTGTCAGCTAAATCTGGCACAATAGAGATACCGCTTTATATATGGAACACACCACCCCAGGTCAAGCAGTGAACGGTAGAGACCACATATCTAGCTCATCGGAATAGAGCTTAGTGCATCCAGCGCGCAGAAAAATGGAGTTGGCTGTGCTGATCGTCGGCGCCGGACCAGCTGGACTGGCGACGGCGGCATGCCTCAGGCAGCGTTCCATCCCCTACCTCATTGTTGAGCGTGAGGACTGCAGCGCATCGCTGTGGCGCTACCGCACCTACGACCGCGTCAAGCTTCACCTGTCCAAGGAGTTCAGCTCCCTGCCGTACATGCCGCATCCGGACGGCGCCCCGACGTACATTCCCCGGGAGGAGTTTCTGAAGTACTTGGACTGCTACGCCGAACATTTTGACATCAAGCCCAGGTATTGCACTTCCGTTGTGTCGGCAGCATACGATGAGGGAACCAGCCGCTGGATCGTAGCCGCACGTGACACGGTTGCGGGCACAGAAATCCTGTATGCAGCCAAGTTCCTGGTCGTGGCCACCGGTGAGAATGGAGAGGGGAGGATTCCGGAGATCCTGGGTCTAGAGAGCTTCCACGGGGAGGTTATCCACTCTTCAACCTACAAGTCAGGAAGCAGCTATGCTGGGAAAAGGGTTCTCGTGGTTGGTGCTGGAAATTCTGGGATGGAGATTGCCTATGATCTTGCAAGCCATGGTGCCGACACCTCAATTGTTGCTCGCAGTCCGGTATGCGTATTTTGTTTTAGTAATGTATAAATTCATCTATGTGCATTCCTATCCGTCAAAGTAGTTTATTATGTCACGTATAATCTAGTCTTATAAAACATTTCTATGTATACTAAATCTCTTTGAATTGTAGTTTATCTCATCACAAGTTGGCTTGTGCGACCTTAACAAGTAATTTCTATGTAGTTTATTATAGATAGATCTGTCTAGTTACGTAATAATGACCTGTTTGGTAGGTCTCTAGCTCTGAAAAACACAACTCCAGAGCAGGTGCTCTACCATGGAGCAGCTCTACAGTGGAGCTAAGCTTCCACCAAACCGTTTGGTAGAGCTCCAACTTTGAGATGGACTCATACAATCATTAAAACATAATCAAGGGCTAAGTGAAAAAATGCATCTTCTTCTTCTTCCCCTGGCTTCTTCCTCCCACGCGGGCAGCCATGGTGGCGGGGGAGGGGCGCACGTGCATGGCCGACCGGGGCGCGGCTGGCAGGCCAGGGGCACGTGGCCAGCACAGGGTGGGGCGTTTGGCAATGGATTTGTTAGATCTGGGAGCTATATCCGCATTTTTTTTGCTAATATGGAGTTCGCGGAGATAGGGCATTTGGCTGAAAAAATTGGGATCAGAGATGTTTTCTTGGATCTGGAGCTGCGTGAAGCTCTGCCAAACACCCCCTAAATGTACACTAAATCTAATACCATGTATGTTGGGGAATTGGGCCTTTGTGGATCTTTTGATTTTACTAGCAAATGTGCCCGTGTGTTGCAACGGGTATAAAAAAATCTACAAAACATTCACGAAAAAACGAGGACCAGACTGTTACATATCTATTTATGTTATGCTATTTCTATAAAATTTGAAAGCTATTTTTTTATGATGACTATGTCATCCACAATATAAGCTAATATTGACAATAATATGACTATACCCTATCAAGCCTGTATCAAATTTAAAATAAATTCTTGATAGAGTTTTTATCTTGTGTTCCAAAATACAAAAAACTTTTTATTTGTAAATATATCATAATTTTAGTTTCATACTATATCCATGCGTTGGTAAAGTTAAATTTTGAGTTATACGACTTCCTTTGTGGATTCATAAAAAATTATAATTTTAATCTCTGATTAAAGTCGGTAAGACCAGTCTATCCGCTAATTATGACGTGAAGCATCTTTCGGTTTCTACATGGTAGGTCTAGTGAAGGATTGCTTTCGGAGAGATATTTATTAGACTAAATTGGATAACAAACTGCTCCAGACTTCAGTTTGCGTTTTGATTACTTGGACCATTTGCGTTTTTATTCTCAACTAAAACTGCATTAATAATTTGGTGGTGAACATATATATATTTGTAGGTCAAGGGATCAAAATATTATATTTGTTATTTATTTTTATTAAGGAAAAACGAAATTACCAAAAAAAAGGGGAACGTGAAAGGAAATCATGCACACAAGTAAGAAAAACCGGACGCAAATACAAACCAACGTGAAAAGACAGAAGCAAACCAATCTTTTATTCGAACGTAACGAAACGAATCTGATAACAAATCCAAATATGACTCACGAACGAAAACAAAAACCCCAAAACCGGAATTTGAGAAACTCTAACGGCCGAGGGGAAAAGAGAACGTACATAGATTGGACTCTACTTCTAGGTGACCCAAAAAAAAGTAGGTATAGATAAAAATTAGTAGAGGATACGGATACTCAGGTGCGCAAGAAAGACTGACACCTTATTTAGATTGGAAAAGAGTAGAAAGAATAGGAAAACAAATAGCACCGCAAATATGTTTTGGACTCGGACTATACTAACTCGTATGAGCATGGGTTGTATATAAGTCCGGACGAAAGAAACTCTCCATCGTCTGGTAGTTGGAGGAAGACGGACCAAGCAAATGGACGGACCAAACCAAATTAGAGGGGGTGAGAAATTTTGCCTCTTTATTATTAGGTATAGATATAGATTGGGCGATGAATATTCTTTCGTTGTTAATCGTGAATATAGATACTTGGAAGGGATCTTTTTTCAGTGTTCCTTGAAACCTTCCATTTTTTATTTGAGCGTAGGTACACATAATGACAAAGGGATTGATCCGTCTGGGAATGACATTGCTCCAATATATACCAATTACAATAGTGGATCTTTTTATAGCGAACATAGCCGATTTCGTATTTGGTGATCTATCAAAGTATGGCATCGTGCGGCCTAGAATTGGTCCCCTCCTACTCAAATCCAAAACGGGTAGATCTTCTGTAATTGATGTTGGGACAGCAGGGTTGATTAAGAAAGGCATCGTCAAGGTAAGGGTACTAGTCGTTTTAAATAAGTCCTGGTGAGCGTACTCGAATATACAATAAATTTCTTACCAAAGGTGGTGCAAAAATACCATGTCTCTGCTAGGTGTTCAAGGGGATATCGAAGATCATTGGAAACAATGTTCAATTCGAATGCGGGAATGACGGCGAATTTGATGCCATCGTGTTTGCAACAGGTTACAAAAGCACTACGAATTTGTGGCTCAAGGTACGAACAAGAGTCTCTTGTTCAAGTTTCGTAATACATAGCTGCCTTGGCATGGCTTTTGTCCTTACGGTTAGATGTACCTTTTCTTTTATATGGCACAGGACGACAAGTGCATGCTGAACAGTGACGGACGTCCAAGCAAAGGTTATCCCAATATTTGGAAAGGTGAAAATGGCCTCTATTTCTCTGGTTTTGCGAGGATGGGATTGGCTGGTATTTCCAAGGATGCTTATAATATTGCCAATGACATCGTGTCTGTCTATTGAGGATTTCTTGTTTGGTCTGGTTAAGTCAGGTTAAATCTATGTTAGCTCTTGGTTATGCGGTTCCTTGCACCGTAGTAGCTAGCTAGTGTGTAAGAAATGCGTAGTAGTGCATTGGCTTGTATGCCAACCTATTGTCCTCCTTCCCATCGTTTCTTGACGTATATGCATCCCAAATACCTCTCAGTTGTTTCCCGTATTCATTGATGCATGCAAAAAGTTGATGCTGAGCATGTAAACCTCTCGCAATATCTTGTAATCATCCTAAAAGGAATGCAATTCTTACTTTTTCAAGGCGTCAAATAATCTTAAGTTTGGAACTAACAATTATGATACCAAATAAGTACTATTAGATTAACTTTGAAATTTACTTTTCATGGTCAATCTACTTGAAGACATAATGTTGATATTTTATTAATTTTTCTATAAATTTGGTCAAACTTTGAAAAGCTTGACTTTTCTGAAACCTAGAACTATATTCTTTTTTAGATGGAGTAGTTTACTACTCTCTTGGTCCTGGAATATAAGTATTGAAGCATTTGAAATTTGCCCCCAATTATAAGGTATTAAGGCGGACGCTTTAAAATGACCATATTTGTTAATTGTTTAACACACGTGGACTTCTTAAACAAGCCACCACAACTACAAGAGTCATTTTCTGAGTCGGTCAGAAATTATTAACAAAGGCGGCTAGGCTGTCCGCCTCCACTTCAATGCCTCTTAATCAAGGTTTACAGAGCCGCGCATATGCCTGCTTGTGTTAATAATTCTTTTAAAAAGTAAAAAACAGCGAGCCTGTCAAATGGGCCCGCTGAGCCCATCAATGCCATTGCTCGCTGGATCCGCCCGCGCCGTCGCCACTGGCGGGATCCGTGCATGCCGCTGCCGCTACTCAGATATGGATGCTAGACGTGGATCCGCTCGCCATGGACGTTGAGGATGCCATCACCGCCACTAGAACGTGCCACCAGATCTACTCGTGCCGGGGAGAAGCACCGCCTTCGTGTGGCCCTCGTCGGGCTGACCGTTGCCTCTACGCGTCCGTCGCCGTGTGCCGTGCCCCTGCTCGAGTGGCGCGCCACCGCCGGAAGGCTCCCATGCCCCGCACCGCCTCTGGAGGGCTCTAGATCCACACTCTGGTGGGCCGCTGCCGGGGCCACGCCCTCGTGAGCTGCCATCGAAGACATCGTGCCTCATGCCCCTCGCTCGATTGCATCCAGAGAGATAGAGAGAGAGATCCTTGTACGTGCGACTGAGGGAGGGAGAGTGAAATAAGAGGGGGATTTTGTTTATATTTTTTTAGCAAGAAAATAAAGTTTCATTTATATACTCTAGGGTTTGTAAATGGGCTGGTGGACTTGCCACGATTAATAGAGATAGGCCTCTTAAGTTAAGAGGCCCCTTCTAAAAATGGCCTCTATCTATTAATCAATTTTAGGATGTGGTCATTTCTCAAAGTGTCACCTAAAATGAATAGACCCCCTCTTATGTTCTGAGTCCATTTCTGTGGACTTTATCAATTTTTCTTGCCTTCGTAAATAAAATTCCCAGTCTCACAAAATCATTTTTGTAGTAGTACAGTTATGTTAATCTAGCATGAATAGACGTGGATGTCCACCTTTGTTAATGATTAAGAAAGGTGGCCGCCATATCACTATGTAAAAAAAAGCACATCGCAATGCGTCTGTAATAAGCATATACTACAGACGCGTGTTACAAACACGCGACTATGATAAACAAACGCGCGTCTGTGATAAGCCCTTACCAGAGACTGGTGGGTGTTAGCACACGTCTGTAGTAAGCCTTTACTGGAGACGCGTGTTGCCAAGATGCGTCTGTTACAAGATTAAGACGCGTCTGTGACAAGAAACACAGTGCAAACGCGTGTGCAGTACATGCATCTGTAGTAAGGATCTTACTACAGATGATATTTATAAACATGTCTGTAGTGAGAACCATAGTGCATCTGTAGTAAGGATCCTACTATAGACAATATTTATAAATACGTCTATAGTATTTTCCTTACTACAGACGCGTGTTCTTGGCTACAGACGCTTCTAGTCTACATGTGTCTATAGTATTTTTCTTACTACAGACGGGTCTGAGCTACAGATGCCTTTGTAATACATTAAATACTACAGACGTGTCTATAGCCTAGACCCATCTATAGCCCACAGCACAAAATACAAGAGTTGTTATTACATTTTTTTACTTCCAATAACATAATTAAGAAAGAAATACATGAGTTAATAGTAGGTTAGTAAAAACTCATTCATCTATCACATATTTTAATGCAATAGCAATCTAGGGCCCACCTTATGTGCAAATAACACATAATTTTTCTTGGCATATTTCTTTAGGCATCTTTCTAGATACCCCACGTTATAACCTCTATCAGTGTTCATAGTCTTTATTTAACAGTGGATCTAGATAAGAAGGCCAACTGGCACAGGTTTGGCCCTAGCTTCTACAATCAAGCATCTACGAATAAAGAAGCATAAAAAAGCAATTTAGCAAGCAAATATATGAAGAAAATTTATAAAACTATATGAGAGATGTGTCAATTTGTGAACAATGTTTACTAACACTTTGTCAGATGAAGAAATGACCAAAATAAAAGTTGTAGATCTTGATGAGTACAACTTTTATGTTCATGACTTTTTCATCTTAAATCATTTGGTATTTCAAAATATTGTTTGAAGTTTCCATTTCTTGAAATTCAAATTTTGAATTATTCAAATAAAGTCACATGAAAAGATGACCAAAATAAAAGTTGTAGATCTTGATGAGTTCTACATCTTTGATGTTTACAACATTTTCATTTTAGATCATTTACTATACTAAAATTCTATTCGAAGATTTGAAATTTAAATTATCAGTTTTAGAAATGTATTTTGTATTTCTTTTGTGAAGAAGAAAATATAGAATCATATATATATTAGCAAACTATTATATATATATATTATTTATACAAGTATAGAACAACAAAAAATATTATATACATTTACTTTGTGTTTTTGTGATATGTAAAATACAGAATTATTAATTACTACAGACGCATGTTGCCAAAACGCGTCTGTAGTAATTCTTTACTACAGACGTGTGTAGTAAAGATGCATCAGTAGTGTTTGTTACTACAAATGCATGTAGTCAAGACGCGTCTGTACTGGTGCCTCCCTTCTCATTCAGATCTTAACTGGCGCCCATTAATAACTGTTGTGCTTCGCCTCCCCTCACTCACTTCGTCACCCACTCAGTTCACCTCTATTCGCCTCCCTCGCCGCCGCCACCCTCCACCCCTCTCGCCTCGTCTTTGCCGCTGCCCTTGGAGATGACGAGGCCCGAGAGGCGCCACTACCAAAAGGACCTAGGGACTAGGTGGTTCGCCCCTTCCTCCTCGGCCACGCCCTCATCGGCGAGGAAGAAGGCCGGAGTCCAAGAAGAAGGATGCCACACTGGCGGATGCTGCACACAAGAAGAGGGTTGTGCTCACCTCCTCGGTGGTGGTGAAGAAGAATGGCATGCCCGCCTCCTCCTCGATAGCAGCGGTGAAAAAGACGGCGGCGCGCGCAACCAACGCTGGCAGCAAGAAGCCTGTGAAGGAGGCGCCACAAGACACCAGCACCACGTCAGGGAGCTCCGCCATCGTGGTGAAGTGCCGCCACTACTTAGAAGGGCGTGTGATGTGCCTCAACTGGCTTCACCATGGTGTGAAGTGCCAGAATGCGCCGGCGAGCTCCAACCGTGTGGTGAGCACAAAATTGAATTCCTCTTGGATGATGATGATGATTGTTAGGGTTTCATGGCAGATTGTTAGTCTTGTTAGGATTGTTTCAGTTAGTCTTGTTAGGATTGTTTTAGTTAGGACAAACTATTAGGGAGAATGCTGGCTGTGAGGCTAATTCTCAATTGCTGAATCGTGTGGTTAGAGAATTACTAAAGAAAAATGAAATAGTCAGGGCTGGAACTTACATGTCCAAAATCTTACAAGGAAGCATAGATCTCCAGAAAAATCCTTCTTGACTTGCTATTTGCATTGGGAAGTTAGCTGTAGGTAGATGTGAGAATTTCTCTCTTAGCATTACCATATTTATCATGGCTGTTAATATAACTGATGTTGCACTTATGAAGTATGACTTCTGAATTCTAACAGAGAATGTAGCACTTGTGATCACACGAGCCATGATATAATGAATATTTTTGAAATCGGTCCTTTCAAGCACCTGGCACCGGTAGGCTAAATGTGATCTTATCTAAAACAGTTAGTTCACTTAATGTGCATGTTTTCTTTGAAGATTTCTTCTCATTTGACCTGCTTGATATTTAGATGTTCTTTTACTTTTGATTCAACAACTCTGTACCTTTTGAGTTGTGATCACACGAGCCTTTTGACACCTATGGTTGCATCTATGTAGGAGCCAGTTGACCGTTGTAGCATGGCCGAGGCCCTGGAGCAAGTGGTTACTAAACCACTAGAGAAAAAGCTCAGCACTATTCACTGGTCTGTTGACGATGTCAAGGAGTTGTAGAACAATAAGGCTGAGGAAACCAAAGAATTAAAGAACAAGCTATATATGTACGGTGTATGGACACCTTAAATTAGCTATATATGTATTGTGTGGTGATATGCTGTACGGACATCTGATGACCTTATGTTTCTATCTATGTGTATATATGTTATGTGTGGTGCCTATGTGTGTTGCTATGATGACCATAGCAGTAACTGGATGCGGCTAGTATGGACACTATTGACGGTATCAATCATAAGCTATCAATATATCCTACATATATGATTAAAATAGATCACCAACATAGGTATAGTGTTTTAAACTAATGAGTTTCACAAGTTTTGGTGATTTCATGACTGCAGGAGGATTTAATTAGAAAAACGGCAATGTGGACCCAATCGTTAGAGCAAATCATGATCATCCGCGATGAAACCAACTTGGAAGAGTCCCAAATCATCGTAGAAGACAATCCACCGAGACCTAACCCCAGATGATAGGATGTGGGGCTGGCCGGCCCCACCTGTAAGTTGGTCGGCCCATGGGGTCCTCCTAGCAGCCCCTCCTTTGAATGTCAGTTTGCCACCGCCTTTAAGATTCAATCTACGCCGTTGCTCAAGGTCGGTTCGTATCGAGAGCTCAAGTTTGACATTGCCATGGATTCATGGGTCCATAGGACTCCTGGTGCCCTCTATAAAAGGACCCCCTACCTCCTCTAGAAGGGATCCTCATCCTCATCATTAGGATCAGAGGTCAGCAATCAAGAGAAGAATAGTCCTCCACGTTAGGATCTACCTTTTGTAAATAGAGAATAGTGAGATAGAGAGTGAGGGAAGAGTTTGGAGGAAGTGTCGGCCCATCGGTGCTCTCTCTATGGCTTGTACCTTGATGGATTCAAGTTCTTCTTGAGCTTACTTCTGAGATATCTCTGGTAATAAAACTCCCTTCAATGAATGGCTAGAAGAGTCAGAGCTTTCCACTAATGTGATTCGCTTAGATTCACCTTCTATTCTTATTCATTGCCAAATTAATAAAACTCCCTTTGATGCTCTCTATAATGCTATTATAGATGTTAATGTTATGTATACATCATTTGCTCAATATTTATTAAAAGACATGCCATTAATCACAACAACAAAGTTGTTGAAAAGTCTTTCAGGACACATTCTCTCAAGTTTGGGGATACATTATGTCCTCCCTATCAAGGTAAACGAAACCATGGTTCATATGAGATTTTATATCTTTGATATCATGGAGTTCGATCTTTTGATAGGACAACCAATTGAAAGACTTATTCAAGAAGAAAAAAGGGGAGTTTGAAAGTAATCCTTGGGAAAAACTTTAAACTTTCTTTACCCATTACTCATTCTCTGAACACTGAGACTGAGCCAAGTCCCGAGCAAGACCCAATGGATGAGGTTATGGTTGCATCTCTTGATAATTTAATCGAACCCAACCTTGAAGAAGATGCCCACTTCTTCATCGAAGAAGAAGATGAAGACTTTGTAGAACCCGAACTCCTAGATGAATTGTAGGAAGCACCAAAGCCTCCCATTGAGCTTAAACCCCTGCCTTGTAGTCTTAAATATGCTTTTCTAAATAATGATCAGGATTCTCCTGTGATCATAAGTGATAAACTCTCTTAGGAAGAATTCCTCTGCTTGATAACCGTCCTAGAAAAGCATCGTTCTGCTTTTAGCTACTCACTCCAAGACCTTAAGGGAATTAGCCTTGCTCTTTGCACACATCACATTCCTATAGATCCAGATTCTATACCATCTAGGGTGCCTCAATGTAGGCTTAATAATGCAATGAGAGAGGTTGTTAAGAAAGAAGTTTTGAAACTCTTGCATGCTGGGATATCTATCTTGTCCCTAATAGTGAGTAGGTTAGCCCTATTCAAGTTATGCCTAAAAAAGGAGACATGACTATTGTAAAAAATGAAAAGAATGAATTAATCCCACAAAGAACCGTCACAGGATGACGGATGTGTATAGATTATTGAAAACCTAACAAGGCAACAAAGAAGGATCATTTTCCGTTGCCCTTCATTGAAATGTTGGAGCGACTGGCAAATCATTCTTTCTTCTGTTTTCTTGACGGGTATTCAGGTTATCACCAAATACCGATCTATCCTGATGATCAAAGCAAAACCACCTTTATATGTCCATATGGAACTTATGCTTATTGTAGAATGTCTTTTGGACTATGTAATGCTCCAGCTTCTTTCCAAAGATGCATGATGTCTATATTTTCTGATATGATTGAAGAAATCATGGAAGTTTTCATGGATGATTTTTTTATTTATGGAAAAACTTTTGATGATTGTCTTGAAAACTTAGACAAGGTTTTGAAAGATGTGAGAAAAAGCACATAGTCCTTAACTGGAAAAAATGTCATTTCATTGTTAGAGAAGGCATAGTGCTTGGACACTTAGTGTCTGAACGTGGAATTGAGGTAGATAGAGCTAAAATAGAAGTAATTGAACAGTTGTCTCCTCCCGTAAATATCAGAGGAATCCGTAGTTTTCTTGGTCATGCGGGGTTTTACCGACGCTTTATAAATTTTTTTTCACATATTGCTAGACCATTTACAAATCTATTGGCCAAGGATGTTCCCTTTGAATTTGATGATGCATGCTTAAAATCTTTTGAAATTCTTAAGAAAGCACTCATCTCTGCACCAATCATATATTCGACCCCGTGATTGGTCTTTACCTTTTAAAATTATGTGTGATGCAAGTGATTATGTTGTGGGGGCAGTTTTGGGTTAAACAAAAGATAAAAAGCATCATGTAATTTCCTATGCTAGGAAAACTTTGATAGGACCTCAACTTAATTATGCAACAACTGAAAAAGAGCTTCTAGCTGTTGTTTTTGCTATTGACAAATTTAGATCTTACTCAGTAGGAGCTAAGGTGATTATTTACACTGATCATACTGCTTTAAAATACCTGCTCACTAAAAAAGATGCTAAATCTCGACACATAAGATAGATTTTGCTACTCTAAGAATTTGATTTAGAAATAAAAGATAAAAAAGGAATAGAAAATTATGTTGCCGATCACTTGTCTAGAATGCAATTTGAGAATCCATAGGAATTTCCCAACAATGATTCTCTACAGGACGACATGCTCTTCAAGATCACAAAATCTGGCCCCTAGTACACGAATATTATCAATTTTATAGTTGCAGGTTATGTACCACCAGGGGAGAAAAAAAAGAAGCTCCAACGGTCTATTCAGGAGGTGTGTACCGACAAAGAAAGGCATTAAGATTATCGAACGATGCCACTCATCACCATATGGAGGACACTATGGTGCATTCCGCACTCATGCAAAAATCTGGCAAAGTGGATTTTTCTGCCCAACCATGTATGAAGATATGAAGGACTTCATTCAGAGATATGGTTCATGTCAGAGGCATGGGAACATCAATTCTAGGGATGTCGTGCCACTCACCAACAACCTCTAGATCGAACTTTTCGATGTCTAGGGTATCAACTACATGGGACCATTTCCAAAGTCGAAGAACTATGAATACCTCTTGGTGGTAGTCGACTATGTTTCCAAATGGGTTGAAGTCATGCCATGTCAAGTTGCTGATGCCAAGAACTCCGAGTTTGAAGAAACAATATTTCCACGCTTTGGTATTCCAAGAATGGTGATTAGTGATAGAGGTACTCACTTCAGTGATAAGAACTTCCGCAAGTACTTATCAAGACATGGGATCCGTCACAACATTGCAACTCTATATCATCCACAAACAAGTGGCCAAGCAGAAACATCAAACAAACAAATCAAAAATATTTTGTAGAAGACGGTCAACGAAATGGGACTGCATGGAAGGATAGATTATCCAATGCACTATGGGCCTACAGATTAGCCTATAAAACACCTCTTGGGATGTCACTGTAACACCTTAGGTGTTTAGCTTCCATAATTGCATTGCATTGCATAAGCATGAACATTCATCTCATTATGTTTTACTTGGTTTGCAACATTATTAGGTGTTTTAGGGTTTTGATTTGTTTCCAATCTTGTGAACCTAGGATTTTTGTGTAACTAAGGGGTAGAGTGGCTAATTATATCCTACAACACCTTAATTGTACTTAGGATAACTAAAGGAGCAATGTTCATGTTGACCAAGTTTACCAAATTGCCCTCCAAAGTGTTGTTGACCAACATTAGACCCTAGAATGCTTTAGTTTGACCAATTAAAAAAGTCTATTTTAGAGACTTTGCATGGAGGAGCAACCTTAAGCAAAGTTGTAGAGAATTTCCTAGGGAACAAAAGTCTCAATATGGCCATCTCATGAAAATGACTAGAACATGCTCAAAAATGACCCACAAGTCAGCTAGAGGGGCTGCCCCAGCACTTAGAAAATTTCGAAGTCTAAAATGTGACATTTCAGTTTTATGGTGGTATACTTTGGGACCTTGTAGTTTGAAAACCAGACCAAACCAGCTCTAACTCATGTTGACACTTTTGTAGTACCCACTTAGCTCTACAATATAGTCAACATCATCATCACCTAGTTCTCAAGGGTTTAGGAGATAAACTGCTGTGAAAAATGGGTTTTAGTCGGTGTAGTTAACTGAAACTCAGTTTTAGTTTTCGGGTGTCTCACTTTAGGACACTATATCTCAATAACTAAGCCGAACCAGCCCTAGAGCCAATTGAAAAAGTTATAGGCCTCATGTAGTTCTACAAAATTGGTGTTATCGTCCTCTGCTAACTCGAGCTCGTTTGTGAGTTAATCGACGTAAAAAACGCGCTGTCAGACCACCCGTCGGGCTCCGTTTCATAAGACAGACAGCAGCGCTGTCGTGGCGACCGTGCAGAGCGATGTGGCCGCGTGGCGTTCGTGCCCTGCCGTCGCCTCCACGTCGCAAGCGCATGCACGGGCGTGAAGACGGAGCCGACACCTCAACCCCCCACTCGCGCTCACCATTTCCTTCCCTCTCTGCTTCCTCCTCCGCGCGCGAGCAGTGACCGGAGGAGAGAAACAGCGACCGCGTTCAAGCCATTCACCCAAACCACAGCGCCATTGGCCAAATCGTCTAGACCACCGCACCACCGTGAGCCCCTCCACCTCCTCGTCCTCACCGAACCACCTCTGTCGCTTCAGGTAGGGTACACCGCGAAGGCGGCTCCACCGGGCCGCCATGTCCGCCGCCGTCGAGCTCGCACGTGGCCATGCCATTCGGGCTCCTCCCTATCCTATCTCTCCCGCGCTTTAGGTGCAGTTAGGCATGCTGAGGCTCGTAGGGTAGGCTAATTGAGCCGGGATGCCGGCGACTCGCCGGAGCTGGTCGAACCGCGGCCACACGCCGCCATGGCCGCTGCCATCCTCTCTAGACGCCGAAATCATAGCAATTGAGGGTACCCCTAGGTGCGCGAGGATGAGGTGAACGCGTTGGTACCCGTAGCTTCACCGGAGCTGCCGCCGACGGTGAGCTACCACCGTCGCCTTTCTTCCCTCCTCTGTCCCCCTCTCTGACCGGTGGGGTCACCTGGTCAGGTGCGCGCGCGCGGGCGGAAGCCGACCGTAGGCCGCGCGCGGGAGCGGGCCGCGCCGCGCGGATTGGGCCGCGTCGGTTTTCCCAGGCTGGCCCAGTAGCGAGTAGGAATTATTTTGTTTTTTCTTTATTCTGTCACAGTTTTAGATAATGTTTAGGAAATTAATATCTTGGGTTTTGGTTTGCTCAAAAATTATGAAGTAAATTTTGTTGGGCTCTGCATGATGTGTAGTATTTAAGAAAAATATAAAATAGATATGGGATGTTTATTTTCTGGAAGAAATAATTAGGGTTTTGAAATGTGTCTTAATTGGGATATAAAATTGATAAATGAATAACTGGAGTTCTATTATCCCAAAAATTGTGAAAATTGGTGGGTAGGTTAATTTATGCATGTACTAGCTCTGATAAAAATTTGGGTACTAGTGTTGGTGTAGTTTTCAAGTTATGATGATATCATGTTGTTTTAGGAAATACTTGAATGAATTTTAGTAATTTTTATACATGTGAAATGTTCATATAAATTTTTGGAGAGTGTCCTGGTACCCTCTGGTGCTTAAGAAAAATATGAATTCTGTTGTTTGATACCTTTCAATATGATTTGTTAATTATACAAAATGCAGCCTTTTTGGCTTGTGAATTTTGTGTAGGGATTTTCTGTGAATAACTTTAGTTCCAATTTTTACAGTAGCCTCTTTTTGGGTCAGGGAGTCTCCTGTAATTTTTGTAGAATTTTATGAGCAGTTTACATATATGATTAATTTTCCACTTAATTAATTAAGTAAATTAAGAAAGGGGTGGAAATAAATGTTCTAGGTTGGCACACCTTACTTTCTGGTGTTTTTGTGACATGTGTGAACTATTGGTAACATTAGTTTGGTCATAGAGGAAGTTTGCCACATAAATAAATATTTAACCTTCACAATTCTAGGTTTTCTGGACAGCTGGTAGTATCTTTGGGGTTGACCCTTAATAAATGTGTTTGCTGGAAAACTTGTGAATATCAAAGTTGTAGTAAAGTTGATAAACTAGCTTGTGTCAAATTTGGGGGCATTTGGCTTAGTAGTTTAGGAGTTATTGCTGTTTTAAGTGACTGTCCAGAAATGGCTGCTCTCTGTTTAGAGAGGACAGATTTTTGGAACTTTAGAAATTCGACCTAGAAAACTTAGGTATTAAGGGTTGAGGTCTGAAAATGATTTGTAGGGCATTTTCTAAGATTTCCATATTGTCTTGGATCATATCTTTTGGAGTTAGGAATCTCCAGTTATGATGGAAACATTTAGTTGCTGTCCAGAATGTCTTGCTTTGATATTTGTGTTTGGATGTGGTAACTTAAGTAAAGTTGTTCTTGTGATTGTTAGGTGTTAGGGCCTTAACAGAGGAGGAACAGCTATACCTTAGGTTGAGTAGATTAGGTGAGTACTTCTCTACCGGTGAGGAAATTTGTACTTAATATTTGAAGTGATTTGAATAGAGCTTTAGGAGTGGTTGTAATACATTTCATTCCGAGCATGCTGCATCCTTCATTATGCATCCATGAAATTTATTATGCACTCATGCAATAGGTGTTCCGGAGGGGGTGACTCTCCTCGAGTTCGAGCAAGCAATCCCGGAGGAAATCCAGGAGCAGCCGGAGGAGCCAGAGAAACCAGCCGGCGGAGGAGTTCCCGCAGAAGATCTGCCTAAGTGTCCTGACCACCGGCCGTCCACCTTTCTGAAAGGCAAGCCCCGGTGCAGGCTGACCCTATTGTTTTATAAATCAATCTTGAGTACTTTTAAATTGTTTACTGCATTAAGTTGTAGGAGTTGGGTGAAAACACTTGCTGCATTATACATGTCCTTGTCCAGATATCGTACTTAATCCTAAATTAGGTTTAGGCACGTGTCAATGCTTAGCCCTGCTTAGTCCGGTAGAAGTCGGGTGATTTCCGGTCATCCGCGAGATGTAGGAATGGGTCACGAGTGGCTTTATGGCTATCGTGGATGGAACCATGCCTTAAAATGAAATTGAGACCGGGCGGGAGTTCGATAGTACAGCCGTAAGACACTTCACGTCTTGGGTGTGGAGCTATGCCCGTCTGAGTCGTTTAAGGACCGATTCGCTATACGTCCTTGAGTCATGTTGAACACAGTCTAACACTTAGTTGGCCGGATAAGTTGTTCCGACCGCGAAGCCGAGTAATATGGTTTAGCCGGGAATCGAATGGTAGGTTGCTTCTTAGAGGAGAGAAAGGATGTGCTTGGGGACATTGGCGTGAGACAAAAGGGGGTTAGAGTCCCTATCACCTGGCAGAGTGTCGCCCTTAGGGTTGCGACATCATTTGGATCCACGATTCCTGAATCGTACGAAAGGTGGCTTGTGCGACCCTGGCAGGGGCCTGCGCGGTGAGTGTTAGAAATACCCCTCCAGCTGGATAGGAATTCGATTCGAATCGCCGTCGCTCCTAGTTAGTGAGCACTTGACTTGAGCAGCGGCAACGTAGATCTCATTAAATTAAACAGATGGTTAAGTGAATGATACAATATTGCCGCAATTTATACCTGCTATGGATATAATGTTATTAATTGTTTGATTATAATCAAGTGCATGTTTAGTACAGGTGCTAAGATAGATGACAGGTAAATGCTAAAAATAACTGCTAGTACAGGTTAAAAGAGTTTCAATTACTTATGCCTTTCTCCAAATATGATGTCAGCTAGCCTCTTGTGTAAGCCTTGCATAATCCTTGGTGTCATCTTATTTCTGGTTTTTGACGGGTAAGTCTAGCTGAGTACATTCCAGTACTCAGGGTTTATTCCCTCCTGTTGCAGATGATATGCTTTACCAAGGCTTCTGCAAGACCTGTCTCCACCCTGTGGGTGACGAAGACTAGATCACTAGGGCGTGATCATCCTTTATGTACTTTCCCTAATGCTTTTGCGAGATGTTGATCAGCAAGACTGGCAGTAGTGTGTGTTATGCTTCCGCTACTTTATAAACTTGGTTTGTAATAATTTGCGACTCTGTGTGTGTAAGTGGATTTTGGAACTACTTGTGAAATGTAACGTGCGATATGTTGTGTTGAATGATGCGATCTTGGTTGTAAGCAAGTTGGTTTGAAATCCTTCGTGGTTTCGATTGACTACTGGGATTATATGGGCTCAAGTTCGAAAATTTAAGCACTTCGGTGCTTGTTTTTGTACTTGTGCTCTTATAATTTGGTCGGTTCTATTACAGCTGGTACCAGAGCATAATTCAACATTAAACACATCGTACGAGTATTTTAAAAAATAAAAGTATTTGTTTATGAAAAGGGTTAAAACTGTAAAAATTATTTTTATAGGTATGCCAGTGATCACATCCCTTAGCCCAAATAAGGACTCTTAGGTGGCTTATTATAAAGACTAACTTGGGGGCCTTGTTTGTTTTTGTTTCGTCGTCCATACGGTGTGATATTGTATGGATGTCATCCACTTCGGTGGTAATGTATGGATCAATTACCTCGACGCTCTGGTAAGTGTGAGTTGTGAGAGCATGATCGTCCAACCGACGATCTAGGGGAGAGTAGCTTTGGTGACTTGCATACTTACATGTTCAAACCATGTAATTATGTAAGCACCTAATGGTGGGAATATATATCGGGTAGCTTTGATACTGAAGTATATACATCAGGGATGTGTATATGGAAAGTATTTAGTTTACTGCTTTCTTGTGTGCTTGTATTGGGAAATTGTTGGGCTGAAATAAGATTTTCTGCAGGTACACTAACAGCGTAATGGGTAGACCGATAGTTTCGCTTATATGAGAGAACGTATGTATGCCACCGCCTAGCGTTAGAAATTTAGGTTTCTGCTAAGGTGAGAGGGCGTACGGAATGTGCATGCATCATGTTTAATTTTGTCATACATGTCATTTTACTCCCTCCTTAAAAATTTCAATGGTCCCGACTAAATTAAATTTCGTATCCCCTAAATTATCCTCACTTTAAGTCATATCTTGTTGCTACAGATGGCACGCACTAAGAGGACCGCTCGCAAGTCAACCGGAGGCAGGGCCCCTCGCCACCAGCTAGCTCCACGTGAGCCCCGCCCTGAGCCCACTGAGGTTGAAAGGTTGAGGGCTGAGTTGGCTGAAGTGATTGCCGCTAGAAATGCGGCGCGGTAGCAACTAGAGCAAGTGATCCATGACCGAGATCAGGAAACACTTGCGGTCCAGAGGTTGACAGTATCCCATCACAACTGTCAACGCATGCTGGTCCATGTGATGAACTAGAGGGATGAAGCCTGGCACGAGGAGAACATCCTGAGAGCTCATAAGGTGGAGCTCAAGCAATAGTTGGAGAATGCAGAAGAATACAATGACAATCTTCATGAAGAAGTGCACCGCCTGAACAACCAGCTCAATCCTCTGCTGCCTCAGAACAATAACGAGGATGAGGAGATGGGTTTGGGAGTCTTCATGGCTGAAGATGAAGATGACGTGGAGGTCAATGGGCCACAGGATGCCCCACCAAAAAAAGAACCAGAAGAAGAAGAAGAAGAAGATGAGGAGTTAGAGCCTGCTAGCGACGAGGATGGCGGGGAGATCCTCGACACCGACTCCGAGGACGATGCTTAGCGTAGTTATCACGTAGCTACGATGCTAGACTCATCTTTTGTGCCCTCCATGTGTTGGAGTGAGGCTTTGTAATAACTTGGCGTTTGGGATGTAATGTCGAACCCTATATTTTCCTGGATGTTTAGTTTGAACCTATTAATTTCGATCACAAATGGATGTCTTATTGTGTTGCGTTCGATGATGGTGTCACGATTAGCACCCTTCGGTGCCTCGACGAAACCGAGAGCCTCCTGTGGCGCGTGACATAAGGCTTTGCTGCTTGGCACGCGCTGGTATCGAGGTGGCTAGTCGTGATCCACCATAGAACTCTACCGTTGAGAAGTCTCTTTGTGGTCAGTTTGTAGTAGCCTTCCTCATCCGGCTAGAAGCTTGGATCGAATCCGAGCACCCGTACGTAAGATCAAAAGTCACGTAGATATTAAAGTAAACGGTTCAGTCACTGCTGTGATCCTTGTGAGTGAGCCTTTTATCAAAATACATCTTGTTGGATCCTCTCGCGTGATTGCGTCAATTGATGTGCTTGAATGGATTGTGCGGTTGTGATGAATTATTGTGCCTTGATTATTTGCAAAGTCATTTCATGAAGTCAGTTTGACATATTTACAATAATTCATCTACAAATTTCCCACATCGTCAGTGCTCATTGGCTATGCATTTTGCAGATGTCGTACAACCTCCATCGGGGTCGTGGCGTTGAGGATGAGGAACAGCCACCCTCTCCGCCACCACCTACCCCAGCTGAGCTGATGCAGACCGTGGTAGAAGGGCAGCGCATGCTGGCAGATGCTATGCGCCAGCTTGCCAACCGGGAGGCTCGTCATGGCCGCCAGGGCCCGGAACCCAATCAATATAGTGATTTCAAGGATTTTCTTGACACTAAGCCCCCGCTCTTTAAGGAGGCGGAGGAACCGCTGCAAGCTGACGAGTGGCTGAACACTATTGAGCAGAAGTTTCGTCTGCTTCGCTTGACGGATGAGCTAAAGACTGAATATGCTTCTCATCAACTGCATGGCCCAGCGGGTATTTGGTGGAGCCACTACCGTTCCACATTGCCTGCAAATGTCCCGATTGCTTGGGACCAGTTCAAAGCAGCATTCCGCGAGAATTATATTCCTCCAGGTCTTATGGCTATCAAGCACACGGAATTCATGAGGCTGTCACAGGGTAATAAAAGTTTGACTGAATATCTGCAATCTTTCAACAATCTGGCATGGTATGCAACAGAGTTTGTGGATACCGATGCTAAGAAAATTGCTAGCTTTAAAAGGGGCCGCGACCCAAAGCTGATGAAGACCATGGGCACTAGCAAGTGTACTACCTTCAATGATTTTATCAGTGATGCTTTGACTCAAGAAAACAATAATGCTATTTATTCTGCCTCTAAGAGCCATAAAAGGGCCCTTGAGGCGAGTGCTTCGCAGTCTCAGACTCCAGCTGCACCGAGGGCTTCCCCTTGCCCACCTGCCCTGAATGCTAAGTTCCGTCCACTTCAGAAGAAGCCTACTGCTAAAACTGGGTTTCGCAAGGCATATACAGTAGCTCTGCCAAAGGGTAATTCTAGTCAGAGCAGCTCCAGTGTTCCTCCCAGCAACATGCCTTGCTGGAACTGCAACAAGCCAGGCCATTGGTCGAGGAACTGTCCTTATCCTAAGAAGAATGTCAATCAAGGTGGCCGTCAGGGGCATGCTCATTATAACAGTATTGAGGAAATCCCATCTGGTGAGGTTGTCACAGCTGGTAAGTTCCTAGTTGACCAACATCCTGCAGTGGTACTATTTGATTCAGGTGCTTCGCATTCCTTTATCAATCCTAAGTTTGCATCAAAGTTTGCACACAAATTACATACTGTTGAAGGTGGGGGTTATTGCATTAGTGCGGCAAGTGGGAATATTTCCACAAATAAAGTAGTGGGGAATCTAGAGTTTGAAATAGAAGGGTGAAAGTATTCGCTTGCCTTAGTGGTTTTGCCTGGATTAGGCATAGATGTTATTTTGGGCATGAATTGGATGAGTCAGAATGGGGTACTCCTTGATACGTCCACCCGGGTAGTTATGCTCAGAGATCCTATAGATCAAAAGGGTTTTCTAGTGCAACTTCCCAGAAAAATTGATTTGTCTGGTGAAGTTCATGCGGTGCAAGCAAAGGCGTTAGCTGAAATTCCCATAGTGAGTGAGTTTCCTGACATTTTTCCCGATGATTTGCCGGGACTCCCTCCGGATCAGGATGTGGAATTTAAAATTGAGCTGTTGCCCGACACTACACCCATCTCTAGGAGACTATATATGATGCCTCCGAATGAGCTAGCTGAACTTAAGGTGCAGTTGAATGAACTTTTGAAGAAGGGGTTGATTCGTCCTAGTTCGTCTCCGTGGGGATGCCCTGCTATCTTTGTGAAGAAGAAGGACCAGTCGTTGCGGATGTGTGTAGATTATAGGCCTCTGAATGCAGTCACTATCAAAAATAAGTATCCTCTACCACGCATTGATATCTTGTTTGATCAGTTGTCTAAAGCTAAAGTCTTTTCCAAGATTGATCTGAGGTCTGGTTACCATCAGATTAAAATCCGTCCTGAGGATATTCTAAAAACAGCTTTCTCGACAAGATACGGTCTTTATGAGTATCTTGTTATGTCTTTCGGCCTGACTAATGCCCCCGCACACTTCATGTGCTTGATGAATTTGGTGTTTATGCCCGAATTCGATAAGTATGTGGTGGTGTTTATTGATGACATCTTGATATATTCTGAAAATGAGGAAGAACACGCTGAACATCTGCGTATTGTCCTCACCAGACTGCGCGAACATCAACTGTATGCGAAGTTTAGTAAGTGTGAATTCTGGTTTCGTGAAGTACCTTTCCTTGGGCATGTGTTGTCCGATGGGGGAATTATGGTAGATCCCACCAAGGTACAGCAAGTATTGAACTGGAAGGCTCCTACTTCGGTTCATGAGGTCCGGAGTTTTCTTGGGTTGACTAGCTATTATCGTCGCTTCATCCCGGATTTCTCAAAAATAGCCAAACCCATGACTCGGTTGCTGCAAAAAGACACCAAGTTTGTCTGGACTCCTGAGTGTGATGCGGCTTTTCACCAACTGCGAACCCTCCTAACCTCGGCTCCGGTTTTGGCGCAACCGGATATCGAGAAACAATTTGATGTTTATTGTGATGCCTCAGGCATAGGTTTGGGAGGTGTTTTGATGCAGGAAGGCTGAGTAATTGCATATACCTCTCGACAACTTCGAAAACATGAGGTGAATTATCCAACGCATGACTTAGAACTGGCTGCAGTTGTTCATGCTTTGAAAGTGTGGCGGCATTATCTGTTGGGCAATGTCTGCAATATATACACGGACCACAAAAGCCTCAAATACATCTTCACCCAACCCGAGTTAAATATGCGCCAAAGAAGATGGCTTGAGTTGATTAAGGATTATAATCTTTAAGTGCACTATCATCCTGGCAAGGCAAATGTGGTTGCCGATGCTTTAAGCCGTAAGTCTCATTGTCATTCCTTAGTCGAAACTGATTTTCACCGATCTCGTCTTCTACATCCAGCAGTCTTGTACAACATCACTGTCAGTTGTACTCTCAAAAACAGAATTATTGAGCTCCAAAAGACTGATGCTGGTGTATTCCACATCAAGCGTAAGATGAAGGAGGAAGAAACTAAGCATTTCAGGGTAGATGAAGAGGGTGTGCTGTGGTTTAAGGATAGGTTAGTAGTGCCTAAGGACTGAGAGCTTAGAGATCAGATCCTGTCCGAAGCACATTCTTCAAAGTTATCCATCCATCCTGGTAGTAATAAGATGTATTATGATTTGAAGCCACTTTATTGGTGGACCAAAATGCGGAAAGAGATAGCTGCATATGTTGCTAGGTGTGACACCTGCTGTAGAGTTAAAGCTGTACACATGAAAGCTGGGTTACTACAACCACTTTCTATCCCAGGTTGGAAATGGGAAGAGATAAGTATGGATTTCATCGTCGGACTTCCTCCTACTGTCAAAAACCATAACTCTATCTAGGTAATTGTGGATCGCTTAACCAAGTCAGCTCACTTCATTCCTGTTAGAGTAGACTATCGTCCCACTGACTATGTTGAGTTGTACTTCAATCAGATAGTCCAGCTCCATGGGATACCTCGTACTATCATTTCTGACCGTGGTCCCCAGTTCACTGCTCGTTTTTGGGAGCACTTGCATCATCTTCTGGGAACCAAGTTAGTGAGAAGCTCTGCTTATCACCCCCAGACGTCAGGTCAGACTGAACAAGTTAACCAAATCTTGGAAGATCTGTTGCGGGCATGTGTAATTTCCTCCAGGGGTTCATGGGAAAAATGGTTGCCTCTAGCCGAGTTTTCGTACAATAATAGTTACCAAGAGAGTATTAAGATGGCCCCATTCGAAGCCTTGTACGGTCATAAGTGTAGAACTCCACTAAATTGGGTAGAAGCTGGCGAAAGAAGGTATTATGGTATTGATTTTGTCAAGGAAGCTGAGGAGCAAGTCCGTACCATCCAAAAACATATGGCTACAGCCCAAGCTAGACAGAAAAGTTATGTTGATCGTCGTAGAAAGCCGCTTGAGTTTGAAGTTGGAGACTTCGTTTATCTGAAAGTTTCTCCAATGAAGAGTGTACAGCGTTTTGGTGCCAAGCGAAAACTTGCACTGAGACACGTGGGTCCTTTCCAGATCATAGGCAAGAGCGGAGCTGTTGCATATAAGGTCCAGTTACCTCCTGAAATGAGTGTCATATTCAATGTTTTCCATGTATCTCAGTTAAAGAAGTGTCTTCGGGTTCCTGAGGAAAGAATTCCTTTCGGGGATATCCGGCTTGAATCTGATCTAACGTACGAAGAAAAGCACGTCCGGGTGATCGATACTCAAGAACGAGTAACTAGAAGTCGAGTGGTTAAGTGGTATAAAGTAATATGGAGTAATCAAGGTAGTGAAAGTGATGCTTCGTGGGAACGAGAGGACTATTTACGTGATGGTTATAAGGAATTCTATCAAAAATGGTATGCTTTCCAAATCTCGGGACGAGATTTTTATAAGGGGGTAGGGCTGTAACACCTCAAGTGTTTAGCTTCCATAATTGCATTGCATTGCATAAGCATGAACCTTCATCATCTCATTATGTTTTACTTGGTTTGCAACATTATTGGGTGTTTTAGGGTTTTGATTTGTTTCCAATCTTGTGACCCTAGGATTTTTGTGTAACTAAGGGGTAGAGTGGCTAATTATATCCTACAACACCTTAATTGTACTTAGGATAACTAAA
Organism: Saccharum spontaneum; assembly: GCA_022457205.1. NCBI lineage: Eukaryota > Viridiplantae > Streptophyta > Magnoliopsida > Poales > Poaceae > Saccharum > Saccharum spontaneum. The sequence goes on from CM039597.1 coordinate 33,509,882, forward strand.
GGAGCAATGTTCATGTTGACCAAGTTTACCAAATTGCCCTCCAAAGTGTTGTTGACCAATATTAGACCCTAGAATGCTTTAGTTTGACCAATTAAAAAGTCTATTTTAGAGACTTTGCATGGAGGAGCAACCTTAAGCAAAGTTGTAGAGAATTTCCTAGGGAACAAAAGTCTCAATATGGCCATCTCATGAAAATGACTAGAACATGCTCAAAAATGACCCACAAGTCAGCTAGAGGGGCTGCCCTAGCACTTAGAAAATTTCTAAGTCTAAAATGTGACATTTCAGTTTCATGGTGGCCTACTTTGGGACCTTGTAGTTTAAAAACCAGACCAAACCAGCTCTAACTCATGTTGACACTTTTGTAGTACCCACTTAGCTCTACAATATTGTCAACATCATCATCACCTAGTTCTCAAGGGTTTAGGAGATAAACTGCTGTGAAAAATGGGTTTCAATCGGTGTAGTTAACTGAAACTCAGTTTTAGTTTTCGGGTGCCTCACTTTAGGACACTATATCTCAATAACTAAGCCGAACCAGCCCTGGAGCCAATTGACAAAGTTATAGGCCTCATGTAGTTCTTGAGTCATGTGTTATCGTCCTCTGCTAACTCGAGCTCGTTTGTGAGTTAATCGACGTCAAAAATGCGCTGTCAGACCACCCGTCGGGCTCCGTTTCAGAAGACAGACAACAGCGCTATCGTGGCGACCGTGCAGAGCGATGTGGCCGCGTGGCGTTCGCGCCCTGCCGTCGCCTCCACGTCGCAAGCGCATGCACGAGCGTGAAGACGGACCCGACACCTCAACCCCCCACTCGCGCTCACCATTTCCTTCCCTCTCTGCTTCCTCCTCCGCGCGCGAGCAGTGACCGGAGGAGAGAAACAGCGACCGCGTTCGAGCCATTCACCCAAACCACAGCGCCATTGGCCAAATTGTCTAGACCACCGCACCACAGTGAGCCCCTCCACCTCCTCGTCCTCACCGAACCAGCTCTGTCGCTTCAGGTAGGGTACATCGCGAAGGCGGCTCCACCAGGCCGCCATGTCCGCCGCCGTCGAGCTCACACGTGGCCATGCCATTCGGGCTCCTCCCTATCCTATCTCTCCCGCGCTTTAGGTGCAGTTAGGCATGCTGAGGCTCGTAGGGTAGGCTAATTGAGCCGAGATGCCGGCGACTCGCCGGAGCTGGTCGAACCGCGGCCGCACACCGCCATGGCCACTGCCATCCTCTCTAGACGCCGAAATCATAGCAATTGAGGGTACCCCTAGGTGCGCGAGGATGAGGTGAACGCGTTGGTACCCGTAGCTTCGCCGGAGCTGCCGCTGGCGGCGAGCTACCACCGTCGCCTTTCTTCCCTCCTCTGTCCCCCTCTCTGACCGGTGGGGTCACCTGGTCAGGCGCGCGCGGGGGGGCGGAGGCCGACCGCAGGCCGCGCGCGGGAGCGGGCCGCGCCGCGCGGATTGGGCCGCGTCGGTTTTCCCAGGCCGACCTAGTAGTAGATAATGTTTAGGAAATATTCCCGCGCGGAGTAGGAATTATTTTGTTTTTTCTTTATTCTGTCACAGTTTTAGATAATGTTTAGGAAATTAATATCTAGGGTTTTGGTGTTCTCAAAAATTATGAAGTAAATTTTGTTGGGCTCTGCATGATGTGTAGTATTTAAGAAAAATATAAAATAGATATGGGATGTTTATTTTCTGGAAGAAATAATTAGGGTTTTGAAATGTGTCTTAATTGGGATATAAACTTGATAAATGAATAACTGGAGTTCTAATGTCCCAAAAATTGTAAAAATTGGTGGGTAGGTTAATTTATGCATGTACTAGCTCTGATAAAAATTTGGGTACTAGTGCTGGTGTAGTTTTCAAGTTATGATGATATCATGTTGTTTTAGGAAATACTTTAATGAATTTTAGTAATTTTTCTACATGTGCAATGTTCATATAAATTTTTGGAAAGTGTTCTGGTACCCTCTGGTGCTTAAGAAAAATATGAATTCTATTGTTTCATACATTTCAATATGATTTGTTAATTATACAAAAATCAGCCTTTTTGGCTTGTGAATTTTGTGTAGGGATTTTCTGTGAATAACTTTAGTTCAAATTTTTACAGTAGCCTCTTTTTGGGTCCGGGAGTCTCCTGTAATTCTTGTAGAATTTTATGAGCAGTTTACATATATGATTAATTTTCCACTTAATTAATTAAGTAAATTAAGAAAGGGGTGAAAATAAATGTTCTAGGTTGGCACACCTTACTTTCTGGTGTTTTTGTGACATGTGTGAACTATTGGTAACATTAGTTTGGTCATAGAGGAAGTTTGCCATATAAATAAATATTTAACCTTCACAATTCTAGGTTTTCTGGACAGCTGGTTGTATGTTTGGGGTTGACCCTTAATAAAGGTGTTTGCTGGAAAACTTATGAATACCAAAGTTGTAGTAAACTTGATAAACTAGCTTGTGTCAAAATTTGGGGGCATTTGGCTTAGTAGTTTAGAAGGTATTGCTGTTTTAAGTGACTGTCCAGAAATGGCTGCTCTCTGTTTAGAGAGGACAGATTTCTGGAACTTTGGCAATTCGACCTGGAAAACTTAGGAATTAAGGGTTGAGGTCTGAAAATGATTTGTAGGGCATTTTATAAGATTTCCAGATTGTCTTGGATCATATCTTTTGGAGTTAGGAATCTCCAGTTATAATGGAAACATTTAGCTGCTGTCCAGAATGTCTTGCTTTGATATTTGTGTTTGGATGTGGTAACTTAAGTAAAGTTGTTCTTGTGATTGTTAGGTGTTAGGGCCTTAACAGAGGAGGAACAGCTATACCTTAGGTTGAGTAGATTAGGTGAGTACTTCTCTACCGGAGAGGAAATTTGTACTTAATATTTGAAGTGATTTGAATAGAGCTTTAGGAGTGGTTGTAATGCATTTCATTCCGAGCATGCTGCATCCTTCATTATGCATCCATGAAATTTATTATGCACTCATGCAATAAGTATTCCGGAGGGGGTGACTCTCCTCGAGTTCGAGCAAGCAATCCCGGAGGAAATCCAGGAGCAGCCGGAGGAGCCAGAGGAACCAGCCGACGGAGGAGTTCCCGCAGAAGATCTGCCTAAGTGTCCTGACCACCGGCCGTCCACCTTTCTGAAAGGCAAGCCCCGGTGCATGCTGACCCTATTGTTTTATAAATCAATCTTGAGTACTTTTAAATTGTTTATTGCATTAAGTTGTAGGAGTTGGGTGAAAACACTTGCTGCATTATACCTGTCCTTGTCTAGATATCGTACTTAATCCCAAATTAGGTATAGGCACGTGTCAATGCTTAGCCTTGCTTAGTCCGGTAGAAGTCGGGTGATTTCCGGTCATCAGCGAGATGTAGGAATGGGTCACGAGTGGCTTTATGGCTATCGTGGATGGAACCATGCCTTAAAATGAAATTGAGACCGGGCGGGAGTTCGATAGTACAGCCGCAAGACACTTCACGTCTTGGGTGTGGAGCTATGCCCGTCTGAGTCGTTTAAGGACCGATTCGCTGTACGTCCTTGAGTCATGTTGAACGCAGTCTAACACTTAGTTGGCCGGATAAGTCGTTCCGACCGTGAAGCCAAGTAATATGGTTCAGGCCGGGAATCAAATGGTAGGTTGCTTCTTGGAGGAGAGAAAGGATGTGCTTAGGGACTTTGGCGTGAGACCAAGGGGGGTTAGAGTCCCTATCACCTGGTAGTGTGTCGCCCTTGGGGTTGCGACATCATTCAGACCCGTGATTCCTGAATCGTATGAAAGGTGGCTTGTGCGACCCTGGCAGGGGCCTACGCGGTGAGTGTTAGAAATACCCCGCCAGCTGGATAGGAATTCGATTCGAATCGCCGTCGCTCCTGGTTAGTGAGCACTTGACTTGAGCAGCGGCAATGTAGATCTCATTAAATTAAACAGATGGTTAAGTGAATGATACAATGTTACCGCAATTTATACCTGCTATGGATATAATGTTATTAATTGTTTGATTATAATCAAGTGCATGTTTAGTACAGGTGCTAAGATAGATGACAGGTAAATACTAAAAATAACTGCTAGTACAGGTTAAAAGAGTTTCAATTACTTATGCCTTTCTGCAAAATGTGATGTCAGCTAGCCTCTTGTGTAAGCCTTGCATAATCCTTGGTGTCATCTTATTTCTGGTTTTTGACGGGTAAGTCTAGCTGAGTACATTCTAGTACTCAGGGTTTATTCCCTCCTGTTGCAGATGATATGCTTTACAAAGGCTTCTGCAAGACCTGTCTCCACCCTGCGGGTGACGAAGACTAGATCACTAGGGCGTGATCATCCTTTATGTACTTTCCCTAATGCTTTTGCAGGATGTTGATCAGCAAGACTGGCAGTAGTATTTAAACAACTAGTGTGTGTTATGCTTCCGCTACTTTATAAACTTGGTTTGTAATAATTTGCGACTCCATGTGTGTAAGTGGATTTCGAAACTACTTGTGAAATGTAACGTGCGATATGTTGTGTTGAATGATGCGATCTTGGTTGTAAGCAAGTTGGTTTGAAATCCTTCGTGGTTTCGATTGACTACCGAGATTATATGGGCTCAAGTTCGAAAATTTGAGCGCTTCCGTGCTTGTTTTTGTACTTGTGCTCTTATAATTTGGTCGGTTCTGTTACCGTCACCATAGCAACATGTCTATGAGGAGACATGTCATCTACCCATTGAGCTAGAATTCAAGGCACATTGGGCCATCAAACGATGGAACATGGACTTGGAAGCTGCAGGAACAAAGAAAAAGATGCAACTCTATGAGTTCTGGATGATTTAGCTCCGACAATGCCTAGCAACGTGATCGTATAGATGGAATCAGATGGTAGCACACAAGACACAAGGATTTATACTGGTTCAGGGCACGGTGGCACGCTAAACCCAACTCCAGTGGTGTTGTTGCTCTTCTTATATTCGTATGCTCGTTTACAGGGGTTGTTGCTCCTGGCTACGTATTAGATTGGAATGATGGAAGATAGATCCTGAGCCTAAGGTCCCTACCCTCCTTTATATAGGCAGAGAGGGTAGGGTTACAGTGAGGGTGATCGGGCTAATAGATTGGATTCCTAGTTTGTTACATGAAAAGCGCAACAGATTGATCGTAGCTATCGTCCAGATACGCTTGTCTTGGCTTTCCTTGATCTCCATGTTGGTCGACCTTGTCAGCCTTTACGGGCCTCCTCTTTGACGGCTGCCAGGCCGATAGCTTGGTGACTGTCACATATACGGGTGGTGCGGGTACCCCTGGCCCATATATTTGAAAGTAGCCCCGTAGGACTTAATGACAAGCTAGTTGGTAGCTTTAGCCCTCGGGACATCGTAGACCCCTGAAAGTTCTAAGTACTGTAAGCATCAATGAGCTGTTCATCGGGTACCGAGGTTATGAGCAGTGCAACTTGATATTCCCAAGTATTGGGGAGCCAGTATGTAGCTTCTTGGGTTTTGAGAACTTTCCTCGGGGTACCACAGAGGATGGTGGTGCACCATTTATTAGGGAACGTGGTTCCTTGGCCGTTGTGAGTGTTTGGCTTGGGTGGTACACCCCATATCGGGAAACACGGTTTCTTCTTTGTAGGCCTTGAGGCGTTGTAAACGCCATATTCGGGTGGTGGCACCCTCTAACCGGAAGCGTGGCTTCTAGGACATTGTTAATGCTGGGATTGGGTGGTTGCACCGCTTTACTCGGGAAGTTGATTCCTGATGTATTCTAGCATTAGCTAGTGGTTGCACGTCATTAAGTCCTAATTGAAGAACAAATAGTCAGGACAGGGTAATTGCACCGCTATCATTTCACCCAATGGGGGTCGTTGATTAACAGACACTAAGGGTGTCACGTTTTTCTTTGAGACCCGCTAAGGACTCTGACCCTACGGATTGACAAGCATAGGACATAGGCAAACCCAAAGGAACGATGAACCACCAGCTAAACTTAGCTCTAATTATAATCATACAAGTTATATGAATGGTTAAGCATAAAGTTCAACATGCTAAGTTCATAACATAGAAACTATATGCTAGTTCATATGCTATGATCATAACATGAAGACTATACTCTAGTTCATAAGCACCACAACATTGATAATATGAGAACAAGACTTTGGATGAACCCTTTATATTATTGATACCAAGAATCCTCCAAGGAGTCAAGCCCTCCAAGGTAGCTTTGACTTGCTCCAAATGACTACTAAAAGTAAAAGAGTACAAGTGGGGAATGAGGTAGAGGCTCCAAATCGTGTGTGTGAGAGAGGGAGCCCTCCCCCTCTTCTTATACTACTCTAAGGATGGTTTTCGTGGAATATTCTAGGGAGATCCCAAGCAAAACCGCCTTTGCATGTCATTATTGTACCGCTTGAGGAAGCTAGGCCCGGGCCACACCGCCTGGGGTGCGGGCACACCTAGGGTGCGGCCGCACCCTAGCTGGCTCGCTTGGCCACCGCCTTTGTCAAGTGGGCTAGTGGCTGGGCCTGGGCCCCTTGCTAGGTGGTTTGGCACCCAATTTGTCCAGTAAGTGGGCCTTTCTTCTTTATTCCTTTGCGCAAATCAGCTTTAAACCTTTCCAGGTTGCACCTTTCGATGTATTTTCCATTGTATTCATATGTAAGTCCTGCAAAACGGTGATCTCCAAATACATGTGGAACTTTGTTATTAGTAAAGGCATATGTGTATAAGTTTGATAATTCCTCCTGCTTTTGAGTCTTAATTGGCGGTTGAATTCGATCGTTAAGGACCGCCAACTATGGGCAAGATAACCAATGAAAGTTATATGAAGAAGCTTGTCCTTGGATCAAATCGAGTTAAATTTCTTTGGTAAATGATCTAGATTGAACCAAATTTGGGAAAATGATCCTCACCTACACCCCATTGATTTCAAGTTGACTATCTAAAATTGGAACTCACCTTTTGTGTTAATAGATGCCAAAGGGGGAGAATTAGTTACAAAGATAGCAAATGTTTGACAAAGGGGGAGTTTTGACAAACTAAGGGATCAATTAAAATTTGAAGCACATAAGTAGGGGGGAGCAAGCTCATAAACTTGTATGTGCATTTCATATGTTTGCTTGCATAGCACAAGTTTTAAATTAAATATACATGCTTGTCTGGTGTATGCTAGTTATAGCAATGATTGATGAAATGAAAATTAGCATGCATAGGGTGATAGCTAGACACTTGGAATGTCTTATAAGTGGTACTAGAGCTGTGCTTATAATGTTGATCTCATGAGGTATCTAGTGTTTTTGTTTTTCATGTGATATCTAGCTAACCATGGTGCTAAAGGATGGTGTTAAAATAGCAACACCGATTGATATCACGCTTCAAAAGTCCATTCTTTACACCTTAGCATCATTTGGTAGTCATTACTCTCCCACATCTCCTATCTATGCATATGTGCAAGCTTTCAATCCAAACTCTTAGCACATATGTAGGGGGAGCTAATGCTACCAATTCGGGTTTATCAAACTTGTCCAAAAATTTTACACATGGTAAAAATGCTTGGGCAAGCAACATGAATCCAAAGTGATTTTAATTCATATCTTTGTGAGAGGTTGTCATCAATTACCACAAAGGGGGAGATTGAAAGCCCTAGTTTGGTTTTGGCTAATTGATGAAACCTATTGGACTAACCCTTTGTCTAAGTGTGAACATATGTAAGGGTGGTCCAAGCCAAGTGATGGAGCAAATGAATGATGGTCAAGGTGTTGGTGATGACCAAAAGATGATGATCAAGATCCAACTTGAAAAGAAGAAAGAGAGAAACAAAAATGGGCTCAAGGCAAAGGTATAACCTATAGGGCCATTTTTGTTTTGGCACTCAAGACACCATAGAGGGTGTGAGTGTATTTAGGATCTATAGGCATACTATAAAGAGGGGAGAAACTCTTAGTGAAATGAGGTTATCAAAGTGCCACTAGATGTTCTAACTCATAGCATATGCATATAGATTATAGGGAGCTAACAACCCTTGGAAAATGCTTTGAAAAATGCTAATACATGTGCAAAATGGTGATACACTTTGTGGTTAGCAACTGGGAACAAGGGTGAAGTGTTTGGAGTTGAAAATCGCTAAGTATTAGTGACCGGACACTGGTCCCATTGGAACCAGACGCGTTTGGTACCCAACCCTAGGTGAAGGGCAGTGGCGCTAATGTGACTGCACTCTGCGACCTAGATGGCTTGGAGCAGCGGAGGATGATTGGCATGTATTGGTGATTGTTTGTGGCCATCCCAATCGAGATTGCGAGGGGTTCTTGACCTTTTCCCGGCGGAGAGCCAAAAGGTACTCTAGTGGATTACTCGTTTCATTGAGTTACCCTCACTTGTGGGTAGGTTCTTGCAGCACCCTAGTGTAGGGCTTGGCATGGTGCCGATTAGCTCCTGAACCACCAAGTGAACGGTCGACACAACGGGGACTAGCGTGTCGGTAAGCACGTGAACCTCGGAAGAAAAATCTTGTGTCACTTGCCTCTTTGGTATTCTCCTGGCATTCATTTGGTGCTCATTAATTGATTGTCTATCTCTTGCCATGACCGTATAATCATCATACCTCTATCTTGTATTTCATCGATTACTCATCTTGCTATAGAGGTAATTAGCTAGTCAGTGAGTAGCTTAGCTTGTGGCTTAGTAGTTTTTGTTTTTCTAGCTTGCTCACTAGTCTAGGAAAGCAGTGACTTAGCATTTGTGTGTGCCTAGTGATCTTAGCAACTAGAATTGTAGATAGGTGGCTAGCAATTTGATTAGAGCTAGTGCAAAACGCTTTTTGCACCATTTGTTGTACTAATCAAATTGCTTAAGTGTTTTTGTAGAAAATTTTATTAGGCTATTCACCCCCTCTAGCCATTAGGACCTGTCAAGTGATATCAGAGCCATGGTCACCATTCAATTGAGGCTTAACATCCTACGGTGTCAAAATGGCTCAATTTCACCATGTGGGAAAGTCACCATACTTTGATGGCACATGCTATGATTATTGGAAGAGAAAGATGTGTGCACACTTGAAATCAATCAATAGGAAAGTTTGGGAAGTTGTGGACAATGATTTTGTGGTGATCAATGAAGCTAGTCCAACCACAAGAGACGAAGAAAAGCTTCAAAACAATGATATTGCAATTAATCAATTCTATAAAGCACTTTGTCGATGCCATACCCCTGGGTATCCTGACTTGCATATTTGCTGATTACCGACTCCAGATTAGAGAAGACCCGAAGGCCTATGATAACCCTATTCGAGGAAGGATATCTCTGAATTGCGCCAAGACTCCGACTAGGGCATGACTCCTTAGCTTGTAGGGCAAGTTGATCCAGGATATAAATAGCTAGCAATACCCCATGTTGTAATCATCGACTCTTCCATAGGCATAGCTACATTGTAACAACAATCTCACTGAATACAGCAATACAAGAGTAGCAACTGGACGTACTCCTTTTACTCGCTTCCTGGGGGCCCGAACCAGTATAAATCTCATGTCCCAACTGCAATTGTTCTTTGCACCAAGCATGGTTCCCTAAGAACAAAATATCTGCTAGTAAAAAACACCGACAGAGGCGTGCCAGTTAGGGAAATCATGCGCGAAGACTGATCATGCCGATCATCAATAAGGTTTGGTACCCAGATCCAACGTGTTCCGATGTCAATATGGCACGATCCTCCATCAAATCTATGGCTATGGGTGACTTCTACTCATATACCCAGATCTATTCTCCATCCCGTGATGTGTCACTGACTATCCACTTTTGGAGTCTGGTATTCGAACACCAGGGAGATTTCAATCTCAAATTGATAGGGATTGATGATCCTGATCTAAGCCACGCTGGCTGCGAAGTATTCGCCTCATTCAATTTGATCCCTAAGGATCTCACCAACTCCGCTGCCCGTCTCGATCTTGACTACGACAGATCAGAGGAGGAGATCAACCCTTACGAAAGTCATAAGGTCTATATGGCTACATGGGACAACGCGCAAGCGGCAACTAACGCCAACTCATCAGCAACTCACCAACCGCCATGCCTCAGCAATGCTGCAACGCTCAATACAATTCTGGCACAAACAGTGTCAGAATCTGCCCTATGCCCGAGAAATCTAAATTTTGATTTCTGAGCAGCTCAGGAAGACAACATCTAGATCAGGACGCTCCTAGACCATCATTAAATAGGTGCAAGAACTTGCTGATCAAGCCAAGCAATGCCTAGATGCTAAGCAGCCACACCCTCCAAGTCGGCTAGGTCCCAATCGCGCAACTAGAACGTTTGGCTCGAGAGATTTAATCGATCAGTGAGCAACTGGTACAACGCTCCACCTATCGCCCGTGATCTCAGGCCCGAGTTAGGTGCAAACTGAAGAACTCGGGATGCCCGACAAACGCTCAATACCAATCGAGCTCAGCACAAGGGCATTAATCCCTGAGTTACGGTTACCGACTACTTCGTGTTAGCTCAATACTTGCACAGGGTGGTGTGGCCCCCAAAGTTCAATACTGGATCGATCGAAAAGAATGATGGAACCACCAATCCCAAGGGGTGGATCTAGATCTACTCCATGATCACCGAGGCAGCATCAGGAGATGATTACGCGAAAGCCAATTTCGTCCCGACTGTCATACAAGGCTCGGCCCGATCATGGCTGATGAATCTACCCGAGGGCACGGTTTAATCCTGGGACCATCTACGTTAGACCTTCGAGGCCAATTTTCATCCGACATACACTCATCCCGGCCACGAGGATGACTTGTTTGCATGCATCCAGAAACCCGATGAAAGTCTTTGGGATTTCATTCGATGGTTCACTGATATCCATGTTGACGGTAGTTAACACCCATCATAAACCATCAATATAACTTGTATAAATGCATGAAAATAATCACCAACATAGGTTTAGGGGTTTAAACTAACAAATTACAAGTTTTGGTGAATCTGTATTTTTGGCAGGGTTTATCCAGAAAACCGTCAAGGTGGACCCAAATGTCAGAAATAATTATGCTTATCCGCGACGAAAACAACTCCAGAAGACTCTAGAAGACACTAAGGCAACCCACCACGAAAGACCACAAGAGGATGACAAGTGGGGCCGGTCGGCCCCCTGGGCCCACATGGTAGCCCCTCCTCGCGACGTCGGTTATCCACCGCCTTAAGGATTGTATCTACGCCATTGCTTTAAGTTGGTTTGATCCAAGGGCTCAGAATGGATGAATCCCCCTATATATACACCAGCCCCTACCCCCCGCAGGCATCAAATATTCATCAAGAGATCAAACCCTGATCAAAAGAAAAGAACCTCAAAGCTCCACAATATTTAGAGCATAGCTAGTTAAGTTAGACCTAGAGGGAGGCAAGCTTCGCTTGGATTCCTAATTTTGTCAAGAGCATGGCTTGGTATAGACCCTTGTATCCCCTCTTGTATCTTTCATATTCTATATGTTAGCTACATTTGTTATGACATTGTTCTTAATATTATTCATGTTCCTAGTTGTTATGCCCATCGTCTACTCTGATTATATGCTTAGTATGCTAGGTTATCTTTATGTTCAAGCATAAGTTGGTATAGCGCTCGCTCTAAAATACACGGGGTGAGTGGTCAATATTGTGTAAGCGTAGTGCTTATATGTTGTTTACCGGCGGATGCACCCTATATTCTGGGCCATGTGGTAGATCACGAGTCTGACACTTTCGTTGAGTCCTTTGTAGTCCACTCCCCGAATATAGGTCAAATAAGATCTAGTTGTGAAGGAAGTTAGGCTCTGTTCTTGATCTTCCTTAGTAATATCCCTTATGTGTAGATATGGAGTTGATCTTAGCCATGATTATTAAGTATAATTGCACTAATCATAGTATGCTTTGACTTGTAATTAAGAATGACTTAGGAATTATTTCTCTATTGTATCTACTTCACCATGCTAGTGCCATCTAAAGGAGTACTCTGAGTGTTCATTATCATTTATCATTCTTATACATCTTATCTCTTGATTTACCCTTGTTGTGAGTATAAGATTGGTTATGGTTTATCTCTCCATCATTCGTATAAGTTATCAATATATTCCCTTTTGCCCGTCCTTCCCTTAGGTAAAAATATAAATAACGATACCTGGAATACTCCCAGGTAAAGTGCTACAATGGTATATTATCTATGCGCTTGCTGACCCCTTTCATATATGTATATTCTTTTAAGTAAGAAATGCCAACAAGCACTTCTAGCAATGTTTACAAGTGTCATTAATAAATACCAACAATCCACAACACAATCCCAATATGATTGAAGATCAGGTGATTGTGGCCTTCAAGCAAGGTTGTAAGGATGAAAGAACCGTAGAAAAGCTGACCATTAAGAATATGAAGGCGGTGGCTAAACTCTACAAGATCATTGAGGCAACCGCCAAGGCAGCTGATGCCCAAGCTTGAGTGCACGGATAACCCTAGTCCTCCCGAGCGGCAGAGGAGAGAAAGAAGAACAAGGACAAGAAGCGTAAGAACAGCGATGCCGACGTCCTTGCAACTGAGAAGGGAAAAGCTCCGCCCCGATGCCAAGGTAAACCTGATGACCTCCCCGTTAACTGCCCTACCATCGTTCAACCAAGCACACCTTTGTGAAGTGCTCGGTATACAAGAAGCAAAAATAGGAGGAGGAGCAGCTGTGCAGGGCCGAAGCACCCAGACGCCAACAACGGTAGAATCAGAACGTCCACATGGCACAAGACAATGAGGAGGTCGTCTTACCCGAGAATGAGATACTCACCAATCTACGGTGTCATAGCCACCCCGACCTCCAAGACCAAGCTAAAACAAGTCGGGTGGCAGGTGAATGGTACTCAACTGTCAGACAAAAGGCTCAAGTGGTCAGAGGTCCCTATCCTATTTGACATCAGTGATCATCCCCTAAATCTGTACGATGGCCCACTGCTCCCATTAGTGATAAAACCATACATCAGGAATTACAAGGTCGAATGAACCTTAATTGACAGTGGTAGTGCACTGAATATGCTATTCATAAATACATACAACAACCTGTCATTACCCAGGAAGGCCCTGATCCCGGTTAGGGAGCCCTTCTACAAGATAATGCCAGGCATGTCAGCCTACCCCCTCAGGAGAATCACCCTCCAAGTTAACCTTCAAGAAGGTTAAAACTAAGGTCTGAATTCCTTACATTCGAAGTAGCTGATTTTGGGTTAGTATATAATTGCATATTGGGGCGACCGTTCCTGAAGAAATTCATGGTTGTCGCTCATTTTGCGTACTCGATACTCAAAGTACCTGGGCCCTATGCCCCCCCTAACTATCTAGGGTGACCGAAAGGGTGTTGTTGCCTGTGACATGAAAGCTCTTGATTTAATCAAGTAGTTAAACCAAGTCCCATCAGACCCGAACGAGCCACCGATAAAGCAGCAAAAAGCTACTGCCCCGACAGTTAAGATAATGCCGGCAGCAACCTTGCCTGCACCTGTCACAACGACACTGGCTATGACTGTCGCAATAAAGGCATCAGATCCTGAGACTTCCAAAGCTGCTAAAGCCAGGCTCAAAGCCCCTACACTTTTCACAGCCTCATGCTTGCCATGGCTGCGAAGGAGTTTGTCGCGGCGTCTTTCACCACCACCTGCAGCCCCGGTGGCCGGCGTAGGAGATCCTCCACCTCTAGATCTGACGGCCCCGGTGTCGGCAGCTTCCCCTCCACCACCTCCACCTCTAGATCCGGCATGAGGGTGGCACAGGCATCGGCAGATCCCAGCAATATGCGCTAGGATGGATCCAGGCACCGGGCTTGGTGGGCCACTGGACTCACTAGGCTTTTGTTTTAGTTCACAAAATTATTTACCCAGGCATGCATTTGTGCTTGCCTTTGTTACTTTGATTAACACATGTGGGTGCCCGCCTGCGTTGATTTTGATTAACACAAACCTTTTGAGGCAGGAGGACCTGCTGTCCACCTCATTCTATAGTAGTGGTTGTAGCCTTCGTGCCCACCTGACCGGATTTATCATGCTACTCCCACCATTTGGTGGCAAAGAAACCAGGGGCGGAGACAAGGGGGCTGAAAGGTCCAAATTAGCAAGAGGGGGGTGAATAGCCTAAATTAAAACTCTACAAGTCACTAGAGCAAAGATTAGTAACACAAATGGCGATAAATGTGGTTTGCTCTAGCTCTAAGTGTTAAGCAAGCCACCTAGTTGCAATTCTAGTTACCTAATGTCTCTATAGCACACACAAGCTAGGTTGCTACAACTACTACTACCTAGAGTGCTAGCAACAAGAACAAGCACAACTAAACAAGATATAACACAAGGTAAAGATGCGGTAATTAAATGATGGAAAGATGATTTTATACCAATGTGTAGAGGCAAGTGAACCAATGAAGAATACCAATGTGAAGTCAATCACCGGGAGACAATCAATCACAATATCAAGAGAGACACTAAGATTTTCTCTTGAGGTTCACGTGCTTGCCGACACGCTAGTCCTTGTTGTGTCGACCAACACTACGTGGTTCGGTGGCTAATTGGCAATCCAAAGCCAAGCTCTTCAAGAGCGCCGCAAAAACCTACTGCTAGTGAGGTAACTCAATAACACGTGCAATATATTAGAGCTATCTTATGGCTCTTCGCCGGGGAAGGTGCAAAGCCCCTTACAAGTCGCCGAAGTCGGCCATGAACAACCTCCAACTCGTGCCGGACCTCCTCCGCTGCTTCAAGCCATCTAGGTGGCCGCAACCACCAAGAGAAGCAAGAATCCCGTAGCAAAAGAACATCCAAGTGCCAACTAGATGCAAACTCACAAGCAAATGCACTTGAGATCACTCAATCTCACTTTAATTAGGCAATCAAGCAAGGGAGATGAGTGGGAGATAATGTGCTCAGCTCAAGAGGATGTTAGAGAGTTAAAATATCCAAGAGAGTACTCCCCAAATCAGCCAAACACATATTTATAAGCAACTCCAAAGAATAGAGCCGTTAGAAATAAAGTGCTACTGCTATTGTGCTGACCGGACGCGGACACAGTGTCCGATCACACTGCACACCTCCGTCCGATCCTCGCCACGTGTCCCATTTTAAATTTCATTCGTTCGATCTTCATCAGTCACGAAATGTTATCTTCTCAGTGATAGCATGACCGGACGTGACGCTAGAATTGACCGGACGTGCCTTGGAGTCCGGTCACGATGAATTCACGTTGCTGAACACTTCGACCGGATGCACTGCAGAACTAACCGGACGCGGCACACCTGATGTCCGATTTGAGTACAGAAAGGGTCCGGAGAGCATTTTTGTCGACCGGACGTGTCCGATCGTGACTAACCGGACGCGCCACCGCGTCCGATCACCCCTCACGTTCTGCTGTCCCTCTGGGCGCCTGACTAGACGCGTCGGTCCTGCGAGTGACCGGACGCACCGGTGGCAAACCCTAGTCCGTGCGCCTCTGCTACAGTGTTGAACTGACCGGACGTGCCTTTCGCGTCCGGTTACTTCGACCTCAGCGTCCGGTCACTACCAGTGACCTCCATTCACCTCTGTTTCTATCCACGATGACTTAGAGAAATTCTCCGCCTCCGGCGTAGTGGAAAATATGCATTTCACTTCCACGAAAACGCTGAATCCCATTGAGCTTGCGAGGCGGGAGGGAGAGAGGGCCCCAAACTCATCTCTACCGCTCAAACTTCACCGCCTTCGCAAATGTGCTAACACCACTAAGAGTACAATGTCATGTGAATGTGTGTTAGTATTTTCACAATCGTTTTCAAGACGTTAAGTTAGCTCACCACTAGATCTAAATGCATATCTAAATGAATCTTCATCTAGTGGCACTTAAGTGATCAATAGCTCCGGAAATTCCCCTCTTTATAGTACGGCTATCGATCCTAAGTGTGATCATACCTTCTATGGTGTCTTGATCACTAAAAGCAAATTCTATTGATACCTTTGTCTTGAGCTCCATAGGGTTGTACTCCATCTCTTCTTCTTCTTTAAGTATGGCACCAAGTCATCATGATCAACATGCATCTTGCCATCACTTAGGAGTGTACCAATCACCTTTTGCTATGAACACTCAAGCACATGTGATTAATACTTAGGTTTCATTAATTAGCCAAAACCAAACTAGGGACTTTCAGGGTGAGCAGGGGCTTAGGCCCCTATGAATGTGAATTTTCCATTGATTTTTTCACTAGTACAGAAAAAAATTTAGAGACGATCAAAAGTGATCTTCAGAGACGGTTTTAAAATGACTACTATGCTAGTGATTATAAAAATAAGTGATTTTCAAATGCGATTGACTTAAGACAACCGCCCTTAAAAATTGATTTTCAGAGGCGCCCTTAATAATATTTTTCATATTTTTAAAATCATTTAGAGTCTAATAAATATATAAAAAAATGTTTTTAATGTAGCCCGAAGGGCTAAGGACCGACCATAGCTCACAAGATTTATTTTTCACTTGTTTTGAATAAGTGCCGACACTCAGGATTCCAATCCACAACCTCTCCTTCGTGCAATCTCTCCACTACTACCGCATCACACAGTCACTTATGTCTAGTTCTACGATGTTGTCTATTTATACTAATATATACGAATCTTGTAATCAATATTTTAACTCACAAACAATCTTAAATGACCAAATTTTCAACTACAAAGTTTTAGATCACATCGAACACTATAACTTTAATATAGAACATTTCTCCATCTAAGGTCATTTAAAAAATTCAAAAATTTGAAATTCAAAATTTGAGACTTAATTTATATATTTAGAACCCTAAATGATCTCAAACAAAAATTTTATCAACTACAAAGTTTTAGATCTCGTCGAGCTCTACAATTTTGATATAAATTTTGTCTTCATCCAACTTCATTTAGAAAAGATATGAATTTATTTGTGCTTTAACTATTTTTAAAGATGGCTGACTTAGTCAGCCACCCTTGAAAATTGATTTTCAGAGGCGGTTGATTTAATAAAACCGCCTCTAAAAATCACTCATTTTCAGAGATGGTTAACATAAGCAACCGTTCTTGAAAATAGCATTTTCAAAGGCGGTTCTCTTAACAGAACTGCCTTTAAAAATGAATACATTTTTAGCGGCGGATTTCTAATAGGACCACCCCTAAAAATTGATTTCTAGCAACGGTTGTATAGCTAAAGTGCCTCCCGCGAAGGTTAATGACAGCGTGCTAAGACAACCGCTTCTATTAGAAAAGGGAGGCGCCTCTAAAAATCATTTCTATACTAGTGTTTGAAATCCAAATAATTTTTGTAAATTTAACACTGCTTGCCCCTTAACATTCAAAAAATCAACTCCTGGCTCCGCCTCTGGAAGAAACCGACTGCCAAGCGGGTCACGGCTCAGCAGCACCAACTAGCCAACGTGGAAGTCTATGTAAGCAACATATGGTCTAATGTAATAGACAGAGGGGTAACCAGTACCATAACTTAAAATACACATTGTGGATACGATGTTTTCAGTGTTGGTACTAGTTACAAAACAAATTGTGAAAACCAGAATATTTGTATGCATGATTCCTTATGTGGAAAATATCATTTTTCATGTTCGATTCTTAAGCCCTCATATTGTATTTTAGTGGTTCTTTAACTGGACTTGATTGTACGTGCTTTAAAATTTAGTATGCCATTTCAACAACAATCATCTGCTTTGTATTTTTAGAACTGATCGACTATAGATGCTGGTTTGCTAGCTGTAGAGATGGGGTGTTGGGATCAATTATCAAGGCTCATATAAGGGGCACGGAAACATAGAGCTGCTTAGACGTAGATTGTGGCGTGATTACAATTTCAAAAAAGGTTGAATGGCACTGGGCTGGTATGGGTCTTTGTAGGTGGTTGTGTGCCTGTTGAAAAGCATAGTCCGGAAGTAGTTTTTTCAAAGCTTTGTATCAACTTGATGTATTGCTCTTGAGAAAGTAACAAAAGCTTCGTTTATCCAAAAAAGAAATTAACTTCAGTTGCAGATTAATTTTTCATAGTGGCATGGATCGAATAGGCCAGAGACCATTGCTACCTAAATGTACTAGCTATCTAGCTCTATTTTTGTCTGATCAGTTCAAACACATTTTGTATCGATAATTCAACTCATATGTTAGAAACAACATAAATTTTTGAAAGCTAAAGCATCACACTCCTTAATTGCATTGCAAGGAAGATAGTTACCAAAGCTTGCCAGACAAATAGGCAAGCAATCAGGTTGGGTTACACGCCAAATTAACATCTCAACAATGTCATATTCTTTTTCACCAACCGTCTTGCCTTTTCACTGGGATGATGGAAGTTATAAATTCAGTTATACACTTATATCATGATCGATGTCTACATCCGATAACCAATGTTATAACCGACATCTTTAAACACTCTATCTAGTTACTTATAAAACGGCCGGCTTTGTTGCCCAATCTAGCTTTCTCTTTGCTTGCAGGAACCGAAGACAAGTAGCTGCTATATGTGTTAAAAGTGGCAAGGAGTTGCAACAACCTAAATATAAGTGCCAAAGAATTGAAGAGAGAGCAGCAATTACAATCCTCCAGATTTGTAGCGCTCAGCTGTATGGTCAGTTGTACTTTTACTCGAATTGGTAGCTAGAAGCCTAGAACAAACGCAGAAGGTAGGTACAGTGCATAACTATTCGAGCCGGAGCTGAGGTTAGAGTTAGACGAAAAAAGTTTCTTGCATTGGGGTTGCATGTCAAATGATTGACGCAACTGTACGCTGTGTCTTCCCATAAGAGAAAAATGTAACACAACTTTGATAGTATATCATTATTTGAAATGCACTGAAAGTAAGTAGGATGGTATATATTTGTAAGTAATAAAGGATAATTATGTGGAATGCTTTGTTTCGGTTTGTACATGTTCTTCTGATGAGATAACGTACAATCATGTCTTGGAGCATGACTAACTGACTAAATTGTTCGTCCTTTCTCAGCAATAGACATTTTGTGGAAGCTACGTATAAGCCTCAAAGTAGAACTTGTTCAATCAAACACAAAACCAAAAAAAAACTAGATTAATCATACCTGGGCAAACAATATAATTTTTTAATAAGCCACTATTTAAACATATGAATTATAATCTATATTTTGCATTTATTGGCAAGAACATTAAACCGGAAGGAATAGACAGTACCATGCATCTTTAGTTCTGCATATATAAAGTCCATCTAATTATCAGATGTCAAATAATCTAGAGTACGTCCGTGAGAGACTAACACATTGGATCTGATGATGACCAGCTAGCTCATCGCAAGAAAGACAGCACAAGATCGAATTCAGTAGAGTATTATTAGTAAATAACATTTAAGAAAATAACCATGTGTGATGTATCTGGAGCCTTATTTGATTGATGAATTAGCTAGCACATGATCATCAGAACGCCGTAACCATCAATGATGAACTCTAACCCTGCATACTTATCAACTACTACTGCATGCAGTTTGCCCTAATAATAACAAACAAGCACTGATCAATACACTTGATTGATCAACATCGATCGGTTGGCATTTCAAGAATGCAATATTATTATTCATTATGAGGACACACCGACGCCGAGGAAATCAATGAAGGGCACGTCCTTCTTCTTCAGTGGCTCATCGGCGCTGTCACTGGCGTGATAATCCTTTTGGTGATGTTCATGGCGGCCATGGTGGTGGCCGATATCCATGCCCAGCGCTTCTCTTGGAGAGGAGAAGGTGATGGAGAGAGGAGCCGTCGGCTGCTTGCCTCTGTAGTCGTACCGTCCTGACGCCTCCAAACTCGCCCCCAGGAAGCCCTTACTGCCAGCAGCTGGGACAAAGCTCCTGGACAGTGAAGTAGGAGGTGCAGCAGCCGCAGGCGAGCTGAACAGGCCGCCTCTGCCGCCACCACCTAGCTTGGAGAAGCCGAAGCAGAGCGAGCTCGTCGCCGGCGTGCCGGCACCAAAGAGGTACCCACCAGTGGACGACGGAGACGAGACCGAGCTCGCGGCCCTGGCAAGGAGCCTGGAGCGCTCGCGGCTGCGACGCGCCATGACGACGTGCCAGTGGTTCTTGACGGCGTTGTCCGTGCGGCCGGGGAAGTGGCGGGCGATGAGCGCCCACTTGTTGCCGTGGGCGCGGTGGGCGTTGAGCAGCCGCTCTTCCTCCTCCTCTGTGAAGGGCCGCTTGTTGATCCGAGGGTCCAGCTGGTTGAACCACCGGAGCCGACAGCTCTTGCCTTGGCAATATTAATAAAATAATTCCACACTAATTAGTATGATGAAAATAACTAATTTAATCAACATGTCAGGAAATTATCTGAAATTAACCATCTAGTAGTTGTTAATAAAGACCGACAGGATTAAAAGAGAGAGGGCACAGAAAGATGTTTGCTCGCAGATTTAATTGCAAGCATGGCATGAGAGTTTTCCAGTAGGTGATCCACTCTTGACACTGCAGGCACTTGTTGTGCATGGGTCAGATGAGCGGCAACGGTGCTTGCATGTTGAATTTATATTTTTAGATAAGAGTTTCACAACAACATGCTCTATATTTTCCTTCTTCTCGTCTATACATATATAAGTTTCATCTTGGAAATAAAAAAGAAATTAGATGCAAATTTTGATTTAGATGTGGGGAACTATAAAGATGCTTGGGTACTGGTCAAAATTGAGCAAAATTAGAACATGTCTGATTTTAATTACTTCTAGAGATCATCTGTATAATCGAATAATATCGATTTCTACCATCCACGTTCTAGAGATTCATCTTGACTATATATATATATATATATATATATATATATATATATATATATATATATATATATATATATATATATATATAGCCTTTATACTATATGAAACCGAAGAACTCAGAACTACTCATCACCACAAACTTTTTTTATTCTTTTATCTTTAGGTTATCGCCTCAAATTAATTAAAAAAACTAATATAGCTAGATCAACAAGATTATGCACAAGTCATCTGCTTGAACAAGAACTAATTTAGCTAGCTTTCTTGATGTGCTTGAACAAAATTATTTTCCCGCAAACTAACACAGACGCATGATATCAAATCTTTGCCCCACAAAATAACACATATAAACAAGTCAAGCTTCATCCCCTCTAAAAAGTATGCATGAAAAAAATAAGAAAACCTGAATAAAATCCAAGGATGCACATGCATGATCTCGATCGGACACAAAATCAACACATGCCCGAAGTAAAACTACATGCATAAGGTGGATCGGAGCAACTTCTTTAATTTCCTTCAGAAAGAAAGCGAGGTAGGAGAACAAGCACAGGAAACACAGACGATCAAAACCAACCAAGCAACCAACCTGATCTACCCTCCAGCTTTTCGGCAATGGAGTTCCAGTTCTGCGGCCCATACTTCTCGACGAGCTGCTTTAGCTTCTCGTCCTCCCCAGGCCGCCAGTGCCCTCTCGGGCAAGATGACGACTTAGCACCATCTGATGTATTTGTGGTCGACGAGGATACCATCTCTCTGCCACAGGAGGAACAAGAAAGGCGATGCCTGGCGGACGAACTTGGATAGTAACCTTGATGAGCAAGATGAGCAGTTGTGTATGATTGGGCTGGCTATGTGGCTACTATCTACAGACTAGTCAAATAAAAGCTGGGGGTGTCTTCAGAGATACGGGATAGATAGAGATGAGAGAGCGTGTGTGTGTGAGAGAGAGAGAAGGCCAGCACCAGCAGGGTGCTTGCGCACACATATATATGTACACACATTGGTCGATATAGCCTCTAGGGCTTGGACTAAAGGTCCCTTTAGTTTAGTTTTACACGACAAGAAGGCTGTGAGAGATGCTTATATGTAATAACGTGTCAACATGTCATCGCTCTCTCTCACCAACTTGTCTGCTGTTTGGCTATTTGCCAAAGACCACTCTTCTCACAGCTCTCATCCAACACAAACCTGTCCCCGATTACAGCTTCTATAATGCACTTCTTGTCTAACTTCCCTAATAATGTTCGCTTCAATGAAAGATGCCGCAGTGTTTCATTGAACTGTAGATCTGCTTTCCACACAGTTATCAGAAAACTAAATGGGCTATGATTACATCAGCTGTTTACGCTGTTATATACATTAATTAGGGCAAGGATCATGCATGACTCATAAGAAAACTAAATGGGCTAGCTATGATTACGTGCAACAGACGATTAATGGTACGGTACAATAAAGATATGTATAGATAATATGTATATCCGATAGGCGATAGATAGAAAATACAAAACAATTATTTTGATACAATACAATGTCATGAGTATTTTTATACTCATAAGTATTTTTGGTAGTAGGACACAGCCTGTTGCCAAATCATTGTACACAAACCGTAGTAAGGAAGTGATCATCAAATAATACTCACGTATACAATTTAATTAATGCCCTAGACTAACTGTAATTCGAGGGCATTAAATTGTATACGTGAAGGTGAGTATTAGTTGATTGCATACTTTATTCCTTACTTTTATTTCTATGGTTCCATAAATCTTTTTGCCTATTAAGATATCTACTTATATATATATATATATATATATATATATATATATATATATATATATATTTCATTATTATATCCCTATTTAAGTTGATCGACATTTGAAACAGGATGTGAATTTTTTTCAAGAAAAGTTACATGACAAAGAAATTGGTAGGACAAATATTTGTTATGGTCAACATCTCGCTCCATCGCATGTGGCAAACCGTTCTAGCTAGCTCTGCCATTACATCCATACACAAAAATAGCAAGAATAGTAATGGCTACTGAGCTAGCATTCACGAAAGGTGGTTGGCTGCATCCTGATCAGATGCCCCAGATTAGAAGTCTTGGAGCATGGGATGCTATACAGAAGGGGAATGCATTCAAGAATCCATGTTGCTCACAATTCATTGTGTATGGCATATATGAAGTACGTAACACAAGCACCGTGGTGACTTGTTACTTTATAGTGAGCCTGCTGCCTGCAGAAAGATGTGCCGGTCCACAGCATGTACTAGGATTGACATAACTTGTAACTATATATGAGGAAAAAGGATCTTGGAACTAGGAACCAAATTAATTTCTGTATGTAATTTTTTCTAAGAAATGTCAAACTTGCAGCTCAATCATGCAAATCCACATTTTAACAAGGATCTTCATGATTGTAACACAAAGAAAATGACCACAACTAGAGAAATGGACTTCACTAGATGATATGTATCCATCTCGGTTTGTATTATGAGCAGGATCAGAGTGATACTCAGGTATATATCACCAGCTTGTAACATGATTGATATTATAAATTAAATGGGGGAGTGATATTCAGTTTTGAATCCCGGTTCAATGAACCGGGATTCAAAACTGAATATCATCCCCCATTTAATTTATAATATCAATCATTTACATGTCCCTAACCTAGCCAACACTAGAAATTTTATCATTTCCTGTCGAGAACTCTTTTATCCTTATTCATCAATCTTCTCTCTCTCTCTCTCTCTCTCTCTCTCTCTCTCATTCATATTGTCCTGCTTCTTTCTATTCATTTGTCTATCCCCATGGGACTCCATGAACATGCGGGAGCTGGTGTCAGGCTCCAAGGGCAGGAACCAGGCAGTTGCCGATGGCGTGCACTATTGCGGCATCAGGCACTATGGGCTACTGTGCTTGTGGTTGCCACACGGGTACGTACCTTGATCTATGCATCTCTCAATATATGTAGTTCAACAATTTGATTCTATTCATTTGTTATAATTTGATACGTCGCTTCAGATCTGGTGAGAAGAATCAATATGGATCATGGAACTTCCATTGGTGTGTGAATTTGTTTTTCACTTTAAATAAAATGGTCCACTTTAAATAAAATAGAAAAAATCGAAAGAAAAAAAGAAAGAGTAAATAATAAAACAGGATATTCTGTTTCATAATTCTGAAATTCCTTTTTTTAGTATTACTCCTCATTAGGATGTATATATTAATCATCCGATTTTCATTAGGTTCTAATCTAATTAGTAGTAAGTATTTTCTTTTTTATTTAATAGTCTCTGACTATCATTAACTAAAGGGTAGAGCTATTCTTTTTTCTAGAGATTCTAGAGAAAGTGAGACAAAGTGAAGCGAAAGAGTTTTCTTTGTATAAGAATTAGGTCTATATCATATCTAAATAGAAGGGAAATCAAAAAGAAGGCAAGTGGGGATTACATTGGATGAATCCTTAAGGAAGACATATCACAAAAGAAACAAAGGCTAAAGTAAGCGCTCCTTGCCTTTGGTTTGAGCAAAACAGATTCTTGTTTCACCGAGGAAAAGAGAGAAGTTCTGGATAAATTAATGTCAGCACCCGGTTTTAAGAACAAAACCAGATACGCACCATATGTGAGCCCAGGAAGTCAAATCTCACATATAGCTACAAATAAGGGTAATATCAAATGACAATGCTTAATATATAACGTACTTAGTATAAAAGATATAACCTTAGATAGCAAACAACGGAAAGACAACTCCGGTCTTCACGTAAAGACTCCACTCCATAGGGACAACTGACTGGTTGATCACAAGCCTAACTGCTCCAATCTCTGGCAATCTGGTACCCATCCGGGATTTTTCCAAAGTATTGAAAATAAACAAGCGTGAGTACATTTCGTACTCCACAAGCATAACATGGGGATTCATGAGGCTCAAAAGGCAGACACGGTTTACTGCATTTAGCATTTTAGTAAGTCAACATTTTATCATTGGTTAACATCAACTTATGCTTAGGCTCCCATATTAGCCCACATGATCATATACTAGAATTAAATAGAGTTATTGATCCACATTATATCATCATCATCATAATACCATCATAGTTCACCATGAGCACAATATCATAAGTAACTAGTTATTCTGTGAGTTTTCCGGGCCGCTCGTGACCGTGAGCACGGCTGTTATAACAGTTTTAACACTCTGCAGAGGTTGTGCATCTTTACCCGTGAGTCGTGTTGCCCATATGCCCGGGTTAATTACTCCCATAACACTTCCAAGGTGAGCGGGCAGGGTACACTATGAAGCCTTCCATACGTCTCTTCTAACAAGTTAGGACCGCTAGGTTTCCTCGGCAGGCAGATATAGAGAACTCCCCTTTCGATGGCACAATTCCCGCAGGCTATACACATCTGAACAGAGGCAGTTCTATACCCAACGTGGCAAGCCCCTCTTGCGCCCTTTCGGGTAACCTCTAACAAGTTAGAAAAGATCCTACTACTGAGCTAAAGTCAGAGCCATTTAACTCCCACGGTTGCACTGTAAGTCCCAGCTTTTGCCCTACAGATAAGTCCTTACGGAGGGTTTAGGGCAACATAATCAACATCATTTGCACCATCACCCTTTAGTTCCACTACTATCATCATGTTTATCCGTTGGTTCCTTTAATCATTGTGTAGATCATGTTTAGTTAGAGCACTAGCATTCTACCCAAATGCAAATAATCCCCATAGGAATCAAGGTACAGGTCATCAATTTGCTAGGAAGTCCTTATAATCGAGCAATATTAGACACATGCATAATGAATATGTTATATAATGAATAGGACAACAAGGTAGGCCCATGCTATACTTGCCTTAGTTAGCACCCTCCTGCTGATCTTGCTGGTCTTCAAAGTACTCCTGGCTCCCAACGTACTCCTCACCGTCTGAACTCGACCAACACGGCAACATACACATTTTAGGAGCATTCATGCATATCAAACAAACCTATAATTAGAACAGTTCACCAGCAGTATAAAAACAAGATAAAAAGTTTATGAAAATATTCTACGTCTCGCTACGATCACATCGACGCGAAGTGCACGAAAAACGGAGCTACGACGCAAAAGTTACAAACTAAACAAGGTTCCTATAACGAGTTAATTAACTTAACCTAATCAAGAATTTTAAATGTTGCAAACCTAACTAACAGTGGCATTAACACATAGGTTATGAAATTACGAACCTAACGCAAGTTGAATGGGTCGAATCGGAGCTAAAACGACGATTTTATAAGCGTTTTACTATAGTGGCAAAACTGTAAATAGATCAAACTATTTTCGGATTTAAAATAAATCGAAAATCAGGAAATTCATTTGAACTGAGGACTGCGGGTTCGATTTACAGATTCTTGGGGGTCTCTTTAGCAAAAAGACCCGCGAAGGGGTATAAGCCATTTCTGGCCCTTGATCGAGCGATGAGCGGCTGAGATTAGATGGGGGAAGGGAAGAGAAGGGCGAGCCGCCGGAATTGGGGGAGTACACCGCGGCGCCGCCGTTGCCGCGGCAGAGGGCTCGCCGGAGTAAGAAAATCGAGAGCTAGGGGGCTCCATTTTCAAATTAAAGGATAAAGGGGCGAAGTAGAGGTGAAGGCGAGTCCGATAGAGTGCATTTCGCGGCCGGGGGAGGGCTCTCACTGGCTCGCCTTGAACAACGGTGAGAAGGAGCTCGTCGGCATGTGCGGAAGGCGATCCTTGCGGCCATGATCCGACAAATTGGAGGCGCGGGGAGGAATAGGAGATGAAGGCGATCAATCCTAGACCCTAAACGCGGCCGGGGATGAGCCCGAGCGGCTCCCGCCATGGACGGCGGCGAGAAGGTCGTCGGAGCTAGCGGGGACACGCCACAACGTGCACAAATTGAGAAATTGAGAGCATATAAAGGAATAGGAGGTTAAGGCGGAGCTCACCACTGCTTCAATTGAGACGGAGGCGGCTCTGGAGCGGCGGTCCACGGGAGCGGCGGATGGCGACTCCGGCGGCGGTTTTGCTGTCTCTGTGCGCGCGCGCGAGGAGGAAATCCAGAGCGAGAAGTGGCAGGGGAGTAGTGACGGGTGCGGGCTCCCCTTTTGAAGGCCGAGCGCAGGGTGGGACGCTCCCACGACGTGAGAAGGTGGCGCGGGCGGGTCGGAGGTTGCTCAAGACCGAGCGACCGTGAGCGGGAGAGGGAGTTGGGGAAGAAGAAGAAGGCGCCGACAGGTGGACCCCGCTGTCAGCGGCACAGAGGAAGGAGGCGCGGCAGCGGTTGCCTTTCGCCGATTGGGCCGGCCCAGCAAGGAGTGAGGAGGGAGGGAGAAGAAAAGGGTGCGCGGGCCGGGGGAAAAAGGCAAGCAGGCCGGCGGGCTGACCGGGCCAGCAGGCCGAAGGTGAGTTAGGGAGTGGGAAAATGAAGTTTTTTTTCAATTTGATTTTCCAAATCCATTTTCAAAAGGTTTTTGAATCTCTTTTGAACTGTGGATCAAAACCAATCATCACAAAATATTTGTGCACAGCATGAGTGCATCAACATGTAGCTAACCCTACGATCTATTTTATTTTCACAAAAATCTTTTATCTCCTACATTTGAATGCATACTTAAATACATAAATAAATCAATTTCCACTATTTTGAAACAATGCAAATTTTAGGGTGTTACAATTAACAATGTCAACTTGGATTGACTAATTCAATTATGTCTATTCCATATTAATGGGAGTACATTTATGTTTCTACTTCACGAATACGATATTTTTTTGGACATTTCTAATAATAGCAAGCCTGATTCCTATTTTAGTAATTTGGGATTTCAGGACTTTTAGCCCTAGTTAGTGAGGGACTAGAGAAGCTTTCTAGTTATGAATTGTGCCAGACACTGCACAGAGGTAAGCTCTATAAATGTGTAGAGTCAAGTGTAGTGTGGTGTAGTAGAAGGCACTTCTAGGCCCCTTCTCGACTATTGAATCACTCTAGTGCTTCGGGTACCCCTAGTCCATATTGGAGCTCCACCAAGGTACGCTCCTAGTAACCAAGTCTCTCTCAATCACGGTGTTGGATTCTCCACACAAGGCCTCTACCACCATACGGTAGTGTGTGAGTCACATAGTCTAACCACTACCACTCGGCTATTCTATTCTACTAGATGTCGTATCCACTTTGGAGCTTCTCAAGGAGGGGGTCTCCTCATCCCCTACACACTGATATGATGCCACTCCACATGAAGAATGGAGGGTCATCACCTAGAAGGCAACCACTCCTTGACTAGAAGGTAACGAAGACCTCAAGCACTTTGGCTCTCCAAGACACAAGGGTGCAGCAGCTCAATCACTCAAAGCTTTCAATCCCTAAACCTCACATGGATGCACTATAGAGTCTACACTACTAGATCACCAAAACTAAAAGTTATGATCATTGACACATCTTCACTTGTGACACTAGATCAGTCTAAGTTCTAACATGTGTAACACATCTTCAACGCACATGTTAGTCCTAGTCTTGTGTTGTCATCCCAATCACCAAAACTAAAAGATATGACCATCGGCACATGATCATTAGTGGTCAACTAGCCTAGCACATTCTAGAGCAATTAGCATGCCATTCAGCTGCACGTTATGATGGCGCTAAGGCCCTAGACGCACAAAGGAAGAATCATGACCACCATTAATAGCAAGAAAGGTAACGCTCGAGAACATTTGCAAGATATTGGTCAGCATGGAGCTGTCACCAATGATAGAGGAGATGGATGCATGGTTTGCCGACTTACTTGGCAGCCTTAGGGCTTTCTTGCTCAACCTAGCAAGCACAACATTCCACTTAGCTTGCAAGATAAGTACAAGTAGCAGTGAGATGATTTAATCAGTCAAGCACTCTTAACTTGCCTCAAAATAATCATATGCCTGCAGTGCCACCACAAACTATCGAGCAAGGGTGACAATATACCGTCGAGGCCTTGTGGCAGCACCTTTGAAATTGTTTTTGCCTAAAGCTTCATTTCATAGTAGTAAGTGGACCCAATCCAGTAATATTAGACATGTTAAAAGAGAGTTAAATCTATGTGTGGATGTCAATATGTGGGCCTGAGTTTTATTAGTACTCTAGAATTTTGCCCCTATTTTGACATTTAGAGCATTTTCATAGATACCAAATATGAGAATAAAATTTGCACATATTCAAATTTGAGTAAACTTTGGCAAACCCTTAATTTTAAAAGTCTAAAAGTGCATGAATAAAAAGGCCCAAGTCACCCATAACTCTTTTACCAATTCTCTAGATATCCCCCTCTCTGTTAATCCCTTGTTCCTACTCTAACTAGAAGAGATAAAAATAGGGCATGTTGTTGCCTCCTGTTATTGTCAATATTTTGCCTCTGCTTGGTATGATTGTGTTGGCATTGACTACTGACTCTGCTGGAGAATTATTTTCTTACTTCGATTGGTTGTTTTGATGATTGTTATTTGCAACCAAAGCCTCTAGCTGAGTTGATTTAACATTGGATTGCTGAGGATGAGCTTGCCTCCATTGGTTTTGCATTGGATGGTACATTGAAATTGGTTCGTAATTATTGTAAGAAGATGGTGGCCCAGGAAGCATTGCTTGAGAATGGTTGTAATGAATTGGGTAATATGTTTTATGAGTATTTGGTCGTTCTTGAATGACATGATTGATAACATTTGGTTGCAGAATTGTTCTACTTTCTTCTTGGACTTCTTCCATGCTCTTCTATATTTTTTGGGCACATTTTGGATGTGTCTAGCCCCTTTTCCATAAACAATTCCGCCTCTTCCTCCTCTTGGTGGCCCTCTTTGGTTGAAACCCACTCTATCAGATGTTCTTTCATTAAATTGACTTCGCTAATTAAGTTGGCTTCACTGAGGAAGGTTGCTTTTAGCTATTGTTGCATTCTCGTAGTCGATTTGGTTAACTTGATGATAGGGGGAGTCGATCTTAGATCGAAATTGTTTGTCTTGGCTGATTGAAATTGTTGTTGGGTTTGATTTGTGCTCTGAAATTGCTCTCTTCTTCTACTCTTTTCCTGTGATCATCATCTAAGTTGCAGAATTTTAGCATGACTTCGTATAGTTCTGAAACTGTGTTTGGTAGTTCACGAGCAAAGTGTGAAGCACATTTTGTCCCAAGCGAAGCCCCTTGATAGCTGCTATGATCACTACATTATTGGGGACATTAGGTACTTGAGCTTTGATTTGAATAAATCTTCTAAAGTATTGGCTTAAGGGTTCTTTGAGTTGTTGTTTGCAGCTGAACAGGTCTTGCACTTGTGAGTCCAGTGGGTTGGAAACCTTGAAAATCAATGAGGAGATTTGCTTTGAGTTGTTCCCAGGATTGGATAGATTTTGGATGCAGCGAAGAGTACCATTGTTGGGTTGGTCCTTTGACTACCATGACAAGTGATTTTGCTAGTGTGGCCTTGTCACCTCCCCCTGAGATGACTGCTGCTTCAAAGCTCATAAAAAATTATGTTGGGTCTGAGTAGCCATCGAATGTTGGAAGCATATTGAATTTGTACCCTAAAGGCCATTGTGCTAGTTGTAGATTTATTAATAGAGGAGAGCTTGAGTCAATTGAAATGAATGATCTTTGGGAAGTTCCTTCTTCTGAGGCTTTTGATGAAGATCCTGGGTAGTCAACTTGTATGAATTCGTGACTTGCACTTTAAATTTCTTCATTTAGATGTCTTAATGTGGCTTTGGCTTGTTTTATCTTATGTTTTAGCAATTTCTCTCTTACGCTTGCTCGGCATTCTTCAAGTTCTTTTTGTTTGGCTTGTACTTGATCTTGCAAGTCTTTGAGCCTTCACTCTTCTTCTTTGTTTGCATTTGAGGTGTTGGGGTCTTGTGGTGCTTCTTTTTCAAGACCTTGGTCTTTGCTAGTTATAGGTGGATTATGTTTGCTTCCACCAGTAACCACTTTCTTGCTAGGTCTGCCCATTGCATTCTTGAGGTCGTGGGAGTCTTCGAACACACTCAAATGGTGGGCGCCATATGTTGGGTGAAGATAACTTCGAGTCCAAACACCGAATGAATAGAATTAACCGGAATTGCCATTTTTTCATAATCATAAAGTGCATGTTAGAGACGGTATTTATAGAGGTCCTAGCCTTTGTAATGACTATACAAATGTCTATTCTACCCCCACTCATAATGAATACAACCCCTTTAAACTTACAGGGGCAAAGCTGTCTTTTCATCTTCGAGTCTTGCTCTTGGTGTATTTGTGACTTCAGAGTCACTCCTGGCTGTGGTGTCTCCACGCTCTATAACTGAATGACTTTGCCCTGATTTCTTTTCCCTCCACCTAATTGATGAAACCTTTGCGTTAGTTTTCATCTTCACTCTCTTCTCCTATTTCGCGGCGATCAATCTTTACTTTCTGTTCAGAGCAAAGTCGAAGAATTGCCTTCGCTTTCGAACCTAAAAATTATTACTCAGAAAAAGTAAGTTAGCTAACTCTGAAGTTTTGGGGGCTGTGTTTTTTTCGAGTTTGAATCCCCAACAGGGCATAAGGTTTGTTCTGGTTGTAAAAGCAGGGGTAAAATCACAAACTTCAAAAATCAAGGACAAAATCGTAATTGGTCTTCACACCAGGGGCAAGAACACCATTGTTTCTAAAATAATTTATTTTGTGAGAGAATGGCAAGAATGTAATAACAAATTTCGACCTAAAGAGAACATAAACAACCTCATATATATGCATATCCAAAGTATCCCAATTTGTTTTCCATTATTTTCATTGTCTAAGATGGTGCAGTTGATTGCACTACTTCAACTACTCCGTACTGCCAAAAATAACTGGCCTGATTACTTTTGGCTCTCTTTAGTTCTAGAGAGGAAACACAATTCTATAGAAACCAGTTAGAAACCTAACTAACTCAATGTAATGAACCATGGCAATTCCATAATACAAGTACATAGGTCCCAACACAATAGAGAATTGTTTGTACCAGAAAAGAAAGTAACAGTGGAAAATTCATCCTAGCTGTGCATATCTAAGTACATACGTCTTCAAACTTTTTTGTAACATTTCGAGAGAAGTTTCTTAAAAAAACATTTCGAGAGAAAAGAATTCTCACATATTAATCTTAGTCGAACTATAAATTACCAATGATCATTCATCTGCAATAATCTTTCATTTATTCTTTAAAACTTTGATAATTGCGCACCTAAGCATCAGGTGCAAGCAACGCAGTAATTTAACTTCGTTAGCATACATGCAGAATTAAAAACCAAATTTTGGACTCAAAGTATTTTACCGATGTTGAAAACTTAACAAGACATGTTAACAAAGACTTCTATATGGTTTTAGATCCGTAATTCCGTTCAAGAAAACATGCATGATAGCGCACTAGCAACGGCCGGCAGTATATAAACCAGAATTTACCTAATCTCGGTTAGCTTGTCAGTCTGACCTGGCATGCGCCAAGGATGGAGCTTTAGCTTGTTGCTTTGGAATTGATTCTGCTTCCAGGAAAGATTTGTTAACTGCCAAAAGGTGTTGTCGAGCTCATGACCAGCAAAGAAAGCTATGTGGTCACAAGGATCAATGAAGTGTTGCATAAGTTTTTGTCTGGTAAAAGATTGCGAGCTTTGAAAAATCAGAATGAACTATTATTATTATTAGTAAACTCTTAGCCTCGTTGTCCATCTTTGATCTCATTAAGCTTAGTTTCTTCATGAAGGCTTCCGTCTACTCAAAATTTGATGACCTAGATAGTCCTAGTTATTTAGATCTGTGATAAGAGATAACCTAATTTAAGGTCTGTTTGATTCCCTCCTAAAGTTTAGAGCTCTAAAAACTTTAGAGCACTTTAGCTCACTTTTGAGGTTTAAAGCTCTAATATGAGATGGACTAAAATTTAAAACTAACTTTAGACCATCCGTTTGGAGCTTTAGCTCGAAAGTTTAGAGCTCCAAAGGAAGGGAGAATCCAAACAGGCCCTACAACAAAAGAATACAATATCTATAAAAATAATGGTATGTGTGTGTACGTGTGTGTGTGTATATATATATATATATATATATATATATATATATATATATATATATATATATATATATATATATATATATAACACCGCAGTTAGCAAGCAATATTTGGGAGCTCTATGTATTTATTAGCTAAACATGTTTTTTCCCTAACCGATGATATTGTCCATGATGTATGTAAAGCAAAAGAAAACAAAGTTACTTGACCATTGGTCCACTAAAATGATGTAAGAATACTCTTAATCCTATCCTATACTCTTATAAAGCTAAACCCCACAAGAAATTTCTCTTAACATGCAAGCTATTCACATCAACAATCCACTAGAACTTGCAATTATACCTAATTAGCACATGTAATTATGATAGTTATCTCTTCATCCACTAACATGTATTTAGCTGTCCACATCAATGTGTCAAACCATTCAACAAAATTAATTTAAGATAATTTTATTTATATAACTATAAATATAAATAGTCTGATTTCTTTTTAAATTATCTGGAATCCCCGTAGCAATGCGTGGGGCCATTAGCTCCAAGTGGTGATTGTTAAACGGTTCCTTGACTCAGCAGGTGGAGATTAGACTCATAAATGCCAAAAAAAAACATGCAAGCGTGCGTGGGATATGATGTAAGCATGAGAAACAACGCGGATGGTCCAATGGGTGCATGTACAAAAGCAGTGGAAGAGATTGTCCATCGCTGAGAGCGATTCACGACCAATCACTGTAAGAGAGGGGAATAACAAGAAGACGAACTCATAAAAGTACACATGCTTTCGTATTCATCCGTAAAAAGCTAAGGCATAGATTACTTAATGCCACAACGACATAATTACGAGAGATAATGATGCGTGGATTAAAAAGGCGATAAGAAATGTGTGGAAAACATGCTTGCTTGTTATCTATGTGATGGTTCATTGCATTCAAGCATCCATGCATAGTGAATTAGCAGAGTTTTTCATCGGTGTGAATATGTTGTCATGTAAAGTTGGCTTGCTATTGCTAGCCCCCTAGTTGTCTGCTTGCTCTTTTTTTGCGAAGGGAAGGGGATTACATTAAGAATCGGGACAGTACATCTACAAAGTTACACATGAAAAAATCTGAAATAAAAAATACATAATATTCTATCTAAATTTTTCCATCATCTTCTTCCCCAATGCTTTTTCTCGATGCAACCGATGCTCTACAAGAACATATCCTTGTCAAACGTCTGAGCTAAAGTGTAGTCCTTCTGCCGAATATAACGATTATCCCCAAAATATTGGACATGCTATAAGATTCAGCGCTTCGGAACAAGTTTAAAACGCCCTAAATCAATGAAAGATTACCGGCATCGGATGCTGATTTATCACCTCCAATTTTTTATTTCCTTTCCACGACCATCGACGATGAGATCCATGTCCCAGAGTAACTATCTTCGTTGAGTGCCCAGGAGCACCCCTACCCTTGCAGATAATGGCCACAAATTGGCCGTCTACCGATGAAATCGACACCTGGAACGGCAATCTCGTCGTGGCAGTCATTGAAGTCATTGCAGGTAACGAGAACGTGACCAAAAATCATCTTCATTGGTATATTTAGTTGGCCTAAACCCTAAGAAACTAGATATAAAACTGCAGAAAAGAGAAATAGGTCCCCTCTCCTTATTACCGGCAGACGCACTGGAGAGAAAGAAGAAGAGGGGCCCTAGGAGGCGGCGGCTGCGAGGAGCAAGAACTGTGGCAGCGGCGAGGAGCAAGAGCTGCGGCGGTGGCGTGTTTTCCTATAGTATTTTTGGTCACCGAAACGAGTCCATTATGAATAAATTTGATCAATCAAATCATGTAGCTTGCTATCTGAAATCGGAAAATGGACAGCTTTTTGAACGAACAATGGTTGGAAGCCACTGCAAAATTTGATCTCTTGTGTTTTATGTATATGCATGGTTGACTAGAATAGGTCAGCTGCAGCGCAGCACATGCACCTCTGAAACCACCTTTTCTTAGTTCTGCACGTGCGCGTTAAAATATATATGTTCAAGTGTGTCTAAAAGGGAGATATAATTTTATTAAACATCAATCAATTAGATTCGAATTTGAACTTCGTAAAAATAAACCAATGGTCGGCAAAATCTGTGGCTTCATCAGGTGTGACCAATAAGATTGGGATGAGATAACTTCGTGTAATTTTATCGTCTGAAAATCTTAAAAATAACGCTACTCATTTAAGTTCCTACTACTACCAGTTTATTTATGCAGTATTATCAATGAGCACATCTACTATAACTGAGATATGTACTCTACAAATTTAACATAAGACATGTATATACATACTGATGGTTTGGATCAACATCACCAGCTAGCCGGAACAATAATTTGTGATATAAAATACTAGTAGTTTAATTCGATTCATTCACACTGCCAGTCACCTGTGTGGTGGTCGTTAGCAGTTGCATCTTTGGTGTAGTAGACATGGACAACACGGGAGACGATGGATCGGAATTGCTTGCTTAGATTCGATCAGCTTTGACAAAATCTCATTCAGTCTACTTTTTTTTTTACTTCTACTAGTGGAAGCAGTTAGCCGTTGTTAGACTATAAGTCGTTGTTAAGAGTCAATATTTCTACAGAAACAAATAACTTCTTTTTTATCTCTGGAGGGACAATTCTACCTCACCAGTCGCCGGTAGGACTTGAATATCGAGCGTGATTTCTACCTCACGAGTAAGACAGAATTCTTACTGTATGGTATGCAGCCATGCAGATGCAGGCAGTAGTAACTGAATTGAGACTCAAAGTGACCAAGTCAGACCAAACTTATATGCAATATATGGGAATAGTAGATCATCTGGTTGAACAAGGTTGGACAAAACCAGTCTTGTTTGCTCAGAACAATCCATCCACTTGATCCAACCACCATCTATCATTCCTTCCCTTCTCATCACACAGGCCGCACGTGCGTGGGGCCGACCTGCTTGTCGGCCCGGAACTTCAACCGTCAAACAAGCAGCTCGACCGCCGCCTCAGTTCAGATCTCTACATACGAGTGCAGAGACTCCGCATGCTTGAGTCCAAGACCTTTTATCTCTCTGTAAAACTTACTTTTTCTCTTTGTGTTCAGACGTTGTAGAACGCAAAACTAGAGTGTGTATGACTCTTACTATATAAGAAAGAATATAGTCTATTTATTCAACCCTCCAGCTTGCACGGCACTCTAATTTTTAACCTTGATCTACGAAACCAGATATCAAACGTCCTCCAAAACTGTCAAGAACTAACAAATTTGGCACCCTTACTAGTTTTGAAGGTGGTTTTTTATTTTTTGTAAAAAAATGATACAAATCTGGTTTAATCTCTAAACATTCATAACTAATGTTAAATCAAAAAAATATGGAATTATTACATGTTGTCATCTAAGATGTTGTTATTTGTTTATGATCTATTTAGAGTTATCTAAAACTTATTTATTTCTGTTCCTATTGCTTTTATCGTTCATAGCCATGCTCATTCTATATTTTAACTAAATAAATAGTCGTGCTCATTATTTATTAAGAATAAATAAGATCGAAATAACTCCAAATAGAGCAACAACATATAGATAAAATATTTTTAGAAAAAAATTGTCAATAGTTTCATTTTTAAATTTAAAATAAATTATTATGAATCTTTTGAGATTAGACAAAAAAATATTATTTTGGAAAATAGAAACCATATATTTGAAACCACGTAGAGAACCAAATTTGTCTAGTTTTAACATTTTAAGGGCGACTGGTGCCTATTTAAATCAGATTGTGTTGAGATGTTAAAAATTAGACTTTGCCCTTAAGAAATTAGCTGACTATTGTAGAATATGTGTGGATGTTGGCCTGTTACCAGTGATATTCCTATGAAATGCATGATACAGTGTTTACTTTTACATTTATTAGCAGGTTTTTGGTTCAGATGGTAGTGATAAATTAGGAAAAGGCACGGGTCTTTACTGTCATCTTTTTTCAATTATAACAGACACAAGGTTTCTGCAAGTGAAATTTTTCATTTTTGTTTCCAGACCTTGTAGTTGTAGCATAATGGAAGGAATGGATTTATCAATTACAAAAACTAGTATGTCACCGTTGGCTTTTCACAATCTAATAATGTTTTAAAATCAAAATTTATGCTACCAGAATTCACTGGTACCTGATGGTATATATATTAATCAAAAGTACTTGTTCCAAATTATAAGTCATTTTATCTTTTTTTAGAACATATTATTTCCTATACATCTGGACATAGCTTATATCTAGATGTATAGTAAAATCTATCTAAAAATGCCAAAATGATTTTTAATTTCAAACGGAGGGAGTACCAGCTAATTTCCTAAGTTGCTGAAAACTTGCTCAAATATGACTTTTTTCCCCGGTGTATCTTTCTTACCAGTTAGCAGCGAACACGCCGAGGGCTTTGTTGTTTGCCGGAGCATTCAAGCAAGCAACAGAAAGTCTGAAACAATGTAAACAAAGGTGTCAGCAGGGTTGGTCGCAAGCTTCACCTCAACACTTCTCCCACAGCCACCCCCTGCAAACAGGTCCAAACATTCCAACAAGAGGGTCAGTTACACCACCCCAAAGAAAACAAAACATTCCGTCGGTTCCGCACAGGCAGCGCTCGCTCCTGTAACCACCGGTCCTACCACTGGTTTCCTTCGGCGAGATAGAGCCACGCACAAGGCTCCAAGCAGTTGCATACCCTCAAGGCCTGAACTCAGTCGGAACGGAAGCCATGGCTGATGAGAGTACGAGGACCGAGGACCCTCTGCTTGCCAGTGCATGCGTGAAAAGCGACAGTAAACCATGCGTCCATGCCGTCATAACTAGCACAGTATAGTACAGTAGTTGCCACCGCTGCAACCAAACTAACGTATGTATGCAGAAAATGGTGTGGTTCCGGCACTGGTGTATACGACTGTTTGGCGCCGGACAGGTGCTCTTTGGGGCAGCAACGTTAACTGGTGCCCTCAATTAGAGTTGGCCGATGTCAGGGATTCATTGAACGATGCTGCCAACCATTTGCTCTTCTTTGCATTGCAGGGCATAAGCATGTGCATGACGCCTGTTTGTAGATTTGGCAGCTTTGGGCTTTTGGCAATGCCTTGTCTGGGAATAAAAGCACGGTTTCAGAATCGATAACACAATAATTGATCTCCTCATTCATGATCTTGCAGGTAAATAGTTGTTGGCAACTGGTGGCAGTTCGGAGATTTTTTTACTGTACGGTTTTATCTTTTTTTCTCACCTACGGCGTACGGACAAAACCTTTTATACCATCTTAAAAAGAAAGGATTTTCAATCAGGTAGTCCTTTGGTCGGCCCATTTGCTGGGCCCTCGTCCACATTCTCGTAACCAAACACATTGGCCCAGCCAATTTTGATTCTGCCTTTATTCAGTCAACGAGCCATGTTCTTCAAATCAAATATGAAAATGCCGGTACCTGAATTTCTAGATTGGTACCAAACTACCAATTACCAAGCATGTATATATTCTAAGAGCAACTCCAGTAGTTTTATGTAGTCTGTTTTAGGTAGTACTGCTGGAGTGCTCTAACATGACCCACAAACAATATGGAAACCGATCATCAGTTTAGAGCGTGTCCTCTCATCTTTAGGAAATAGCTGTGTTCCGAACCTGGAATTCTTTTTGCATCGTTATATGCCTTTTTAACCAGATAGTTCACTTTCTATCTACAAATAAAGAAACTCAGGACCGAGTATCACCGAAACCCAAATTACATTACCAGAAGAAACATAGTGCAAGCACGCAGCTTACTGCTCAGGCCTGTGGTTCCTAGCTTGAGCTAATTTTATTTTGACGGGTGTATCCACCCCGACCATCCAACCCACGTCCATGCCGGGGGTTGATTATTTTCACCTCATTTGGCAGTTGTTTGGAGAGCTAGATTGACATAGAGAATATGTGCACGCATGCTCTGGTTACAGTCGCAATGTAAATTACTAAATTTTATGAAAAATGCATTTTCCTAGCATGGGCCCTGTTTGGATCTATAGGACTAACAACTACTTGACTAATATTTAATCCCTAGCTAAGTATCCAAACAAGCACACTAATTGTTACTTTGTTAATTAGTCCACTAATTATGAACTAGTGTTAATACATTAGTCAATAGATAGAAGCTAATAGGATTACTTGTTAGCCTTAGTCCATCCAAACAGACTCATGATACACTATTTTTTTAGATAAAGGATATAAAATCCAGCCTTTATATCCTCTTGGGATATGCACAGTCAAAAGTTACATGAGCTCTTAGGCTCAAAGCCTCAAAATTGAGGAGAAAAAACAACAAGAGAGCTTAAGGACTAAAAAAAGCTACAAAAACTAAGCTTTAGGACTTCTTCATTATCTTTGCTTTCGACTTGTCTTGATCTTGTGTGGAAGCAACTCTCCACCTCATACGTTTTCAAGCGGCTATATTCATCTAGTGAAGATAGCACCCATCGTAGGAGTAACTCTCCACCATCATATAGATGTCCACTAGCGTCTAAGACCTATTGGACCTCATGCTCGTCTAGCGGGTAGGGATGTGGGAGAAGCCACCACACCGAGTCCCATCGGTTGAGTGCAGAGCACAGCGTGCTGATGGAGAAGGTGCAAAATGGCAAGGAACATGACAACCTTCCCCGCTTCTTTTTCATTTCTCATTGAGAGACTGTATTCCCTCCACAATCCCAAGTCTTGTGTAACCTCCTCTTCCTTTCTTAGACCCTCTCTGGTGGAACTTCAATTGGCTTTAGTTTATTGGTACAGTAGCAAGTGAAACAAAAAATAGTGACTTCATCAGTTTCTAGTTATTAGGGAGGAGAAGTGAGAAAAAGAGATCATGTTTGCTGTCTTTCACTTCTGCAAAGTATTGTAGTGACATGAACAGTGCACCATTAGGTGAAGACGAGGCCCCTAAAAACTAAACCAAAGAGGACTTAGGTACGACTTGTGCCGCTATTTTGCAAAAAAAAATACTTTGCAGGTATCAGAATATCTTTTTTTTTCCTCGAACATGTAGTAGAGCTGTGTATCACTATATATTAAGAAGAAAATGAGTATAAAATCCCAAAACCCAAACAATAACAATAACAACAACACAACACACCTCACTCAAATAAACACTACTCGCCTATTACAGCAAAAAATTTGGTCTCGACCAAGAAAGAACCCTAGTTTGCACTTGGGACTAGAGCAAGGAGATGGGAAATTCCTCTAGCCTCAGCCAGACTCCATAAAATGGGAAATTTCTCTAGCCCCAGCCAGACTCCATAAAAGTAACTCCTCTGTAATGAACCGCATAACATCATTCAGGTCGTGGGGTATCCCATCAAACACACAGTGATTGCGGTGATTCTAGATTCACCAAGCCCCCCATAATGTCGCAGATTATCAAAGGTGAAACTGTGAGATATCGCATAAGGGTACATGCCAGTTTATCCCAAGTGGAACTACTACCTGTTGTGATGGTGCATCACGAACAAATGACACTTAGCTTGGTATAGGAATTAAGAAGCCTTCACGGAAAACATATTTATTCAAGTTGTGAATTAAATTTATTGATTTTCTAACTGAAAAGGGTATATGCCATCTGTTTAAATTTCTGCAGAAATTTTCCATGATTGGATAGGTCAGGACACATTTCCTTATGGGTAAGTTTGTTTCCTTCCAACAGTTAGATAAAAATTGTCACACCCAAAATTTTCTATTTTGGGTTGTGCATGAAAAATACTAAATAAGATAAATGATTTCAATATTTGAATAAATTTATTAGATAAGTTAAGTTGTTGCTAATTAAATATAGAAAATTGTGGTTTTAAACTTTTTCATATTAATTTAATAATGTGGTGTTTGTGTGATGCTTGTCTTTGGTGTTGGTGAGTGCTATTATTTTTCAAAATACCGTAGGACGACGTTTACTTCTCATCGGAAAACTTTTTGGTATTTTCTGGATCCAAAATTCCAATTTCCGTGAGCTTAATCTTTTTCCTTGATCTCTTCATCTATCTTTTCATAAGCTTCAAATACTTTATTTGGGTTCCTCATGTTCCATAATGTCTCTAGAAAATTCCCTCGAATTTTCGGAGTTTTCGGAGTATTTTTCGCGGCTTAAATAATAATTCTGGACTTTTCTAGAATTATTTTATCCACGAAATTAATTAATTCTGAAAATAATAAATATCTTATTTTCCACCAAAGTTTGTGTGCAATAATCCTAAATGTTCATTCATTTATTTACTAATGGGCTTTAATAATTAATTAGGCCTATTAGTAAAGATGGAGGGTGCAACGTCAATTAACACCATATCGCTAGTTGACGTGAAGGTGGAGAGTCTTCCTCCCTATATATATGTCCGGCCTGCCTGCTAGCCCTGTTTTCCGCCGCTGTTGTCGCCGCCGCCGCTGTTGTCGCCGCCGCCGCCGCTGTTGCCGCCGCCGCCGCTGTCGCCGCCCGCCGCCGCTGTTGCCGTTCGCCGCCGCT
This sequence comes from Saccharum spontaneum, assembly GCA_022457205.1. Classification (NCBI taxonomy): domain Eukaryota; kingdom Viridiplantae; phylum Streptophyta; class Magnoliopsida; order Poales; family Poaceae; genus Saccharum; species Saccharum spontaneum. The sequence continues at coordinate 33,551,094 of CM039597.1, forward strand.
GTTGTTGTCCGCAGCCGTCACCATGGGCCCTAACGCCTTCCTGTCGTCGCTTTCGATCTCACCGTCAAGACGCAGTCTGCCGCTCAAGCCCTAGTTTCTTCTTACGCTCGCCTTCGATCTTGCCGACGAACCGACGAAGCCACCGTTCTTGCAGACGCCGTCCAAAGCTTCGCCATGGTGCCTGCTGAACCCCGCACCAAGGTGAAGGAGCTGCTGCGGCCGATCGTCCACCTGTCCATCAGCAACAACGTACATTGTTGTTCCTGTTCATCAATTGCAAACTCCTGCTGGTTGATTTATAGCAGGTCAGCCTCACCTCCTTGTCTATTATTTTATTGATCAAAGATGATGTTGATGCATGCCGTCTGCACATAATTCCCTTTCCAACGTACAACTTCAATCCTGCGCCATATCACTGTTTTACCTCCGATTCGCTATAACAGCGTGCATGTTAGTGTCCATATTTATGAATCTAAATATTAACTTGATTAAAGTTCATGTGCCTACTAGTACTAGTGCTATGTTCTCTAGAAATCAATGCATGTTATCGTGAAGAATAGAGCTACGTAGAGAGTTCCAATTGCTTTGCCTGCTAGTGCAAGATGTTGCATTTTTTTTAAATCACTTAATTCATTTAGGTGTGTCCGTGTGTATTATTGTATTATGCATTTTAGATTGTTTCCTCTACCACTTAGTTTCTTAGCTCTGAAAGTCTTAACATGTGTTATGTAATTTCTATATTCTTTATGTTGAAATAATATATTAATATATAAATTTGTTTAGTTTAAACACTCTGCATATATTAATTGCCACTAGGTATACTCATATGTTTATTTCTTTCGCAAAGTAAAGTTTAAATAGCTTAAGTAATATGAGATAAGTTTATCAAATAAAATATGATTAGCTTTAACTCGATTAGTATTAGATGGTTCTTGATTATAATTTGTTTAGTTTAAATATAAAACATGGGATGGTTCGGATAGTGCTGGAATATGTGTCAGGTTATATAAATTATAAATATTTGATTGGAATAATTAATATTTATGTCATGCTCCTTTAAATTTAAAATGACATAGGTTCATGCGTCGGCACTTTCTTAAAATGTTAACTCGATTAATATTCACATTAATGTGTTTTTATTTATAAATTGTTTATTAAATGCAAATCATGGCCATTGAACTCTTGTTAGCATGATGACATCATCTCGACATCACCCACACTTTATTGCCGTTTTCCTTAAGAAAAACAAATCCCGAAATACAATAGAAATACATATATACATACAATTTTGTTTAGGCCATATCTTCCACGTTTTAACTCCGTTTTGGCCCGTTCAAGTTGCGTTAGGTTCGTATTTGCGAGCTCTACATGTTAGTGTAGCTGTACAGTAGGTTTAGAAAATTTAATTTTCGAGTTTATATTAAAATAATTATTTATCTATAGGAAATCTTAGAAAATTCATAACTTTCACGTTTTAGATCCGAATTTCGTGATCTTTACGTCTGTGTGATCGTAGTAACGTGTAGAATAGTTTTGTAAGCTTTCCTAAATGTTTTTCTACTGTTGGTGTACTGTTCTAATTGTATCTTTTGTTTGCTTCGTGTATGTTTGCTCGGAATGTTTGTATGTTGATGCTTGGTGATCGAATTTAGACGGTGAGCAGTACTACGACGATTAGGAGTATTATTTTGAGCCGGACCAGCAGTATCTATCGGAGAACTTTGATCAAGGCAAGTATAACATGGGACTATCCTTGTTACCTATTCACAGAAATTATCATACATATGCATGTGTCTTCCTTGACAACCATAGAGATTATAACTTAGCTATTGATATCTTGTTTCCTTGTCACCTATGGGTTGTGCATTTGGATAGCTTTTGCTAGTGCTTAATCATGAACAATGATCTTGTAATTTTGATTAATGGATTAAGCAATCAACCTTTAATGATGATTTTATTACTGTTGAAAAGGGGGCTAGAGCAAGGGGTTATATTGTTGCTCTAGTTTCTCTCCATAAGGACTTATCTGTACGTGATCATCCGGGACATACAGTACAGCTGTGAGGGCTATATGGCTCTGGCTCTAGTTGTTCAAGAGACCTTTTCTAGCTTATTAGTGGTTACCTTAAATGGCGTAAGAATGGCTTGACACGTTGGGTGTAGTGCGAGCCCCTGGCCTAGTGTGTATAGGCTGCGGTTGTTGTGCCACAGGGAAGGGAGGTTCTACATCTGCCTGCCGAGTGAATCTAATGGCCCTAACTTGTTAGACGAACTTTTGAATGGCTTTATATGGTTTTCAATGTTCTGGGCCTTGCAAACCCATGCATTTGGAAATCATGGCTCACAGTGAAAGTGTACACCTCTGCGCAGAGTTAAAAACTGGTATACTAGCCGTGCCCACGGATACGGGCGGCCTTGGAACATCTACAGATAGATGATCACCATTGTTATATTATGTTTAATTATTGTTGATTATTATTGTGCTCATGTTAATGCTATTCATTATTCTTATTACAATTGATCATTGATTCATTAATGGGATTTGGTTTATCTTGATGCTACTCAATTGCTAATTACATGATGAATAAAAGCTAAACGCAGTGAAACAATGTCTAGCCTTTTTGAGCCTCATGAACCCTGTGTTGTACTTGTTGAGTTCGACATGGACTCACTCTTGCTATTTCCCCCACACTCCAGTGTGTAGTAAGATGCTACTCAGAAGAAGGACAAAGGTGTAGTGGAGTTTCCAGAAGACTAGTAGAGGTGCTAGGCATATGTTACCCCCAGTCAGCCGTCCCTGAGAAGAATGGAGCCTGAAGTTTAGTCACCGTTCCGCGATACTCTGATGTAAGTGTTAATATAGCTATGTATACGTTATATAATAACATTGTTTCTGATACTTTTTCATTCTGGCATATGTGTGGACTTCCTGGGCACACATATGATTAGCCTGGTTTTGTTATTTAGAAAACCGGGTGTGACAAAAATGCAGACAAGATATAGTTTAAATCCTGTCTGGTTAATCATGGTAAGAAACAAGAGCAAATTTGACACCGAGTGGTGTTCCCTTGTCTTGTGTTCCAATGTAAATTTTCCATAGTAACTTCATCGGTCAAGTTAGTTACACCACTCAGCAGTTTACTGATGGAATCATGCACCAAGGATGACTTTGGACACAGATATAGTATGTGACGACGGAGTTTGCCCGTTTGTAAAGTTCAGTTCAGTAGACTAATACTTCATTTAGCATCATTTACTGTTGAACCAGTTAGTAGGCAAAGATTGTCAAGAGAAATTTAAGCCTGAAGATAGTTTTTTTTTGAAACATAAGCCTAAAGATAGTCAACTAGGGACTATGACATTATGAAATGGTTTACTAGGTCTAGCGAGACTGCACTATGGACAGTTGGAAAGATAACAGACATGTGGCACATTTTCTTATATAGATTGGCATTTCCTGGAACCTGCAGTAAGAAGCACCACAATATTTAGAAGATTCCAATAAGAGAGGACAGGGCATAACCACAGCACAGGAACGAGCAGTGAGCTGAACAAATCAATTGAATCTAGACATAACATCACTATCACGATCATCTAAAAAAGTAACATCACTGTCACAAATTTGTCACAGAAGAAACACCCTCAGCAATAATTAGGGATTGAACTAAAATGCCAACAATAACCTTTTTCGGCCGCTGTTTGACAGCATCAACGCTTATAACATGCTGAAAGCACTCAAGAAACTTCTTGGATACATGGTAGTTTTCAGCGACACAAGGTTCACAATGAGCCTCCACGTATTTCGTTGACTACCTATATATTATCCCAGGTTGGAAAAGCATACAATTAGGTATTTCTTTGACTACCCAACTGTAAATAGTTTGAGCCTTCATTCACAAGTTAGCAACTCTTTTGGCTTTGAGACCTCAACAACACTACTCGCAGCTCAATTTCCCTTGTCCTCAAATAATTGCAGAAGACAGAGATGGTGGATCCCCCTGGAAGTTATCTGTTCAGTGGTTGCAGGAGAGATTTTACAAAAAATCATCTCCCCCGTGATAGAGAAGTACAAAAACCACAAGGACATCAAAGAAAAGTTGCTGCAGCTGCGACAGCTCCTCATCACAATCCACGCCGCCCTGGAGGCAGCCGAAGGGCAGGCCATTACTAACTCATGGCTGCTCCGCTGGATTCGTAAGCTTGAGGATGCAGCATGTGAAGGAGGGCGGGTGCTGCGTGACTGGAGATACCGCACTGCCAAGGTGAATTCTGCCCTTGTCAATTCCAGCAACACTTTCAAACGTGTCAAGGTTGCTACTGGACTGTTTCTGTCATGCAAGGAAGCAACCATTAGCATAGATTCCACTGTTAAGAAGGTCGAAATAGTTGCTGCAGGCACTATCAAGTTCATTGAGCTTCTCAAATTTCAGTGCAACCAGGCTGTGGTGCATCGACCGATCATCATGTATATGTCCATGAATGACAGGGTCATCGACCGAATCAAAGAGAGGAAGTGCGCCATTGACTTCTTGCTGAAACCAACTGCATACTAGATCCGTAGTACCTATGTAAAAAGGTTTGGTCACAGATCAAGAGCCATATCATCAATTCCGTATGGTTATGTGCTGCTCATATGTGGAAGAAAAGGGGTAGATAAAACCACTCTTGCACAGCTTGTCTGCAACAATGAAATAATGAAGAGCCACTTCTCAATGGTAATATGGGTGTGTTACAGAGAAAACCCTAGTCTAGAATTAGCAATATTGAGGTCATTGTGCAAGAAGCTGGAGTTCACTGGTTGTATTGATAGGGATATTTCACATACGGTATACAGGATAGCAGGAAGGCTAAGAAGAGATTTCTACTGGTTCTTGATGGTGTTTCTAGCTACCTCCGTGCAGTGGATGACATACTCATAATATTATTGGGGAGTAGCAGGGCAGGAAGCAAGGTCATCATTACCACCATATATGAACACTTGGCAAAAAGGATGGATGGGTGTAATATTCTTCCTTTAGAACTCTTGCCAATGGAAGACCTTGGCTACCTGTTCATGGAAAAAGCATTAGGCGGTGAACATCCTGAAGAATACCGGAAGTTACTAGTTATTGGGAAAGAGATTGCTGAGACCTTAAGAGGATGCAGTCCTTTGGCAACAAAAGTTGTGAGCGGACTACTAAGAGACAATCTCAATGAGAAGTACTGGAGCACTGTCTTGAGACACTGTCAGCAATTAGTTGCACCCCATTCCAAGTTAAAACCTTTCATTCTAGGTTGCAAGCTTCTGCCTCACCACCTACAAAGTTGCTTTGGAATATTTGGTACATACCCACGCTGGAAATTCACATGTGAGGACTTGATAAGGCGCAATGGTCCCATCAGCAACAAGGGTAGAACAACCAGCATAGAGAATGTTGCAGCAGAATGCTTTGATGATCTATTGAGGAAAGCATTCATACAACCAAACCAAGTTTCAGGGTTATACGAAGTCAATGATATGTTAAGAGACATAGCCTTGTGCATAGGTCCAGTGCCTCTTCCAAAAACAAGAAGCAAGAGCAGGAACAAAAAATTATCAAACTAGCAGCCTTAACGAGAGTCTAGTTGAAGTCAAGCTATGACATGGTATTTCTTTTCTCTACCATTTACGCTTGTTGGTTTATTGGGGGGATCCGCCTAATTTTGCCCTTAATGTACAACGGCGTTGTACGCGCCCTAAAAAGTTTGTGCCAGCCTTCGAACTTGGACTGGTGACAGGGGTTTCTCGACCCCCGGACTTCAACAGTCTAACCAGTGTAACTCAGGAGAAGTTGGCTTCTTGGTTTATACTCCAAGTTATAATTTGTTTGACTTTTTTTACCCCAAGTTTGACCACTCGTCTTATTCAAAAAATTTGTACAAACATAGCCAAATTTGAGTTATTCTTGAAGAACTTTTGTTAATAAAGCAAGCCACAACAAAAGAATTGATATTTTGCACAAATTTTTGAATAAGAAGAGTGGACAAACTTGGGATAAAAAAGTCAAACGAATTATAATTTGGAACGGGTTTAGTAGTTATCTGTTGCCTTACAGTTGTTGGTTTTATTGGACTGGGCACTAGGCTCCTAGCCTAGTTTCCAGTTGGATCTGTTTTCTTGGATGAATATACAAGGAAAAGCATCATTCGTGTGGTGGTGGAATGTGAGTATGTGATCAGGATTCAAAGTTTGGTGATCATCTATTTTAGATATTTATTACTGCCTCTGTCCTAAAATATAAGATGGATAATATTCCGAGTTTGTTCTAAGTCAATCTAAATTTGACCATATTTATAGAAAAGAAGAATAATATTTATCACATCAAACGCATCATTGGAAAATATATTTTCATAATTTACATATTTGATGGTCGATGTTAAAGTTAATACTCTTCTATATAAACTTGGTCAAGCTTAGCATAGTTTGATTTAGAACAAACTTCTATCCCCTGTATTTTAGGACGGAGCAAGTAGTTTGTCTTTGTTCATTCCTAGCTCGTACAGAGGTTGGAAGTCACTTATGGAACACAAACGTTCAAAATGTTTAAACTTTTGGCTATGGATAATTTTATGTCTCCAAGAAGATTCATATTTGCAAAACAAAACAATGTTTTTGTATTTGACACCAAAAGTTCATTAATAATACTACAGTTATACTAGGTTTTATAATTAATGTAGAATTATCTTTCAAAAAAAATAATTAATGTGGAATTTATTGGTCAAACCGTCAAAGTCACCTTTTTGGAGACCATGCCATTTCTACAATGACTCTCATTTGTGATGGATAGAGCAATCATTCAGCAGCCATTTGCAGTTGACATTCCTAACTGAAGGAAAGGACATACCATGGGATGCGAAAAAGAAAAACTTACAAGTTCATTTGACACAATGCCCCTATTGGAGTGATTTGTTGATTCCAATGCTTCTAAACAGTATACTGCAAATTTAGTAGTCTCATCTTCATGAATAATCAACTTACATGATCCGCATCAAGTGGAGAAAAATATCCAAAGTAACATGAGGAAATAATTTGAGGATGCACCAAAGTATGTATTGCTATTAACTCCATAGACATTACTACAAGCATATCAGAAAATCACATAGGCGACTGAATACACAGGAGCAACATTATTGGGCACTTTTTAAATTTCGCAGATATTTAACAATATAAAGATATAAAGAATATATAAAGACCAAATCCAGTTTCCTTTTTCTTTTTTCGTTCCTTTCATAAAAATGTAAATCACTTTTGCCATGCTGCAGCATTCTGGCACTTAAGTTATGATATCTCCAAAGAAACGTTATAAAAAAATGCAGTACAGAGTTGCAGAAATGCCAAAGCATTATTTAACTTACACTGGCATTGAAGATTAGATAGGACACTCCCACTGATCCACAGTTCAGTCCAGCCCCACCACCTGAGGTGAGCACAATAAATCAACACCCATGAAGCAATGCACTCTTAACTAAACAAAAAAACAATAAAAACAATGCAGTAGCCACTAGCCACAAATAGGAACAGCATTCCTTTTGTAGAGAAACAAAATCACCAGTTGGTTCAACACATGAATTAACCATTTGCAAATGGCACATCACGAATAGTTACAACAAATAGCCTAGTCAAGGAGGCATGAATATTAAATGATGTTCGAGAAAAAAAAGTAGGTATAAATGGTATCCTTAATCTCCCGTATCAATACGATAGGACCGCAGAAGCAAAACAGCGTGTAGTTTCTACTTGTTAAGTGCATGAAGACTCACCTACTACAGGCCCAATCTCCACTAAGGGAGACTTCTTCAACTTCTGTTATTTCATAAGGTTAGTAACACTACCAAGTCTTGCTGCAAGAAATCAAAAATTAACTTCTCTGTGGAGCTCCATTGCAACTCCAATAACTAACTCTGCAGCAATAAACCCAACAAGCAATGAACAAAGTAACTTCTGATAAAAATGTGACATCTATAGGAACTAGATCTAAGCATCAGAGGTCCCCAACTCTAGCCAACTGTCTGTTGAAGCAAACCATCAGTCAGAATAGAAATATTAGTTGAGTCACTGTCGACGAGTCAATGACAATTTTGTGCTAGTCTAGCTGAACAAAACAATCATAATCATAAACTAATGAAAGCTGAGACAGAAATCTACAATTTGTGCTGTATGCTCCCTGGTTTCCATCTATTATAGTATAATAAGAAAACAATTATTCACTATGTTAACTGGTCGGAGCTCCAATAATTATCACTAGACATCTCACATGTCATCCTCGCGATATGATGGAATAATAGTATGAATCCTGAAATCATACTTGCAACCAGAATCCATTTTGTCCACGCGAGAAATCAATCAATAACTCTATTTCTGATTGAATGTCAGAATGTGATACGCGGCACAACTCAGCTTCGTACACATGGTTTTGGACAAACTTCTGTAGAAGGGATGAAGGGTAGGGTGGCAATTGGCAACGGGATCCGATATCCCACAAGCTCAGTGGATTTATGGAGGTGGCGGCCCTGGCGGGTATCTGACCGTTCTGACGATGGCCGCGACATGTGACTTTGTGAGGGAGCGAAATTGGGAGAGGAAAGGGATCAACAGAGATTAGAAAAGACCTCTTAGGGGCTTAGGGCGCTGACATTCCTCGCAGCCTTGCAGTTCACCGGCGGCGGCCCGCCGAACAATGGGAGCAACCAAAGGGTTGAAGACTTCTTTCAGAAACGCACCCCCAAACGGAGCAGCTACACTATTTCTGAAACCTTGAGGATCCATGTGTAAAAGTAGTATTTCTCAGTTCCCTACCTGTGAAAATATCAATACATTAGGAGCCTGTTTAGTTCAAAAAGGAACTCAAAAAGTGCTATAATACCTGTCACATCAAATCTTGCGGCACATGCATGGAGTATTAAATGTAGACGAAAGAAAAAACTAATTACACAATTTAGTTGTAAATCACGAGACAAATCTTTTGAGTCTAATTAGTCCATGATTGGACACATTACCAAATAAAATGAAAAGTGCTACAGTATCCAAACCCAAAAAAATCATCAACACTAAACCAGCCCTAGCAGGAGAGCCCAGGGCAGTAATCTAGCTTTTTTTCTTTTTTCTATTCTATCGATATTTGTTAACTGGTTGTACTGTTTGCTTAATGGTGTTACTGTTTCTTAGCGCGTTATGTATTTTTTGTGCGTTACTGTTTATTAATGGGTTTGTACTGTTTATAGGACCCGATACTATATTATAACGAGTCTTACTTTTTTTAGTGGGTTTTACTATTTCTTTAACGGGTTGTACTGTTTATAAAACCCGGTACTGTATTACCGTGTCTACTGTCTCTAGGCACTGGCGGAGCTACGTGGGGGCCATAGTGGGCCATGGCCCCCCTTGCTTATGTAATTTTTCCAAACTTGATTATTCAGCCCAAAGCCCACTATGTCGATCTAGTCCTGTGAACGCAACTCTCTGTGACTATGACTCCGCAAAGTCATCACAGCCGCAGGTCCACAGCACCGTCGTTCCTATCGTCCGCTTCTCCGGCTCAGTCAAGTCACGGCATGACGGCGTCCACTCCACAGCGATCGACCGCGACCGTCGGCGAGGGACAGCCCCAACCCCGGCAGCCGGCATGGCAGCACCCAGACAACATCCCCATTGTTGGCCTGTGGCCTCTGCTGCTATATATGCTTCCGTAGTGAAGATCTAAATAATATTGCAACCACAGCTGAGACGACGTGGTAGAACGGAACGACGACGTACTGGCCAAGGGGCTTGTGGTGAAGCATGCAAATACCTTAAGCGTTCTGCGTTTTGTCTACGTATATAAAACTAGTAGTTTAGTAGTACTGATAGCGCTCTATACATGATTTGCACTTGCACTCGTTCTAGCGATACGTTTGGCTACATCGATGCAACAACAAACGCTAGGCTGTGCAATGGCGTAGATACGTGTAGTTTCAATTGGCAAATTGGCCCCCCCTGTGCTTTGGTTCAGGCTCCGCCACTGTCTCTAGGTACTGTTGTAAGTAACATGTGTATGTGATGGACCGGACGGAGTCTCGACTCTGAGAGTTATGTATAGATGACACATGAGGGCCTGACCGCTTGAGGCCTGTCACTGTGGGAACACTGGGAAGCGCACGCACGCGCAGACCATTCCACGGTGGCGTGCGCGCGTACGGAGAGGATCGCAGGCTGCACATGACCTGTTCGATGGAATGCCGCAGCATTTCGGAGACCTTGCTGCGCGCCAATACCGCGCTCTGCGAGCTCGCGCCGGCCGTCCGCGGGCTGCGCGGTGCCCACCGCCGCAGCATTCACTTCGCGCCAGGCCCGTCCGTGCCCGACGAGGACGATGTGCGAGACCGCGCCCCGCCTCCGCGGCGCTGGTACCGGGCAGCATACGCCCGGCTCCTCCGGCATGCGGGGTCACTGGCGGGGGTCGACCACGCGGGCGGCCTTCCGCGGCACGGGGCGACGGGATCCCTCGTCTCATGCCCTCACGCCGCCTCCCGGGCCGCGCACTTTGATGCGCTCGCGGGTGAGTTCGTCGCCGCCGCGGCCGCCGCGAGCCGCGGCCACCCGCCGCCGAAGATGGAGGCGACGTCGCTGAGCTCGCTGACACAGGTCTGCGACGTGCTCGGCGTAACGGCGCAGCGGAGGAAGAGCGTGCGGCTCACCGTCTGCCCGCAGGTGACGCAGCACCACGTCTGGCGGGGCGCGCTCGAGGCGGTGCTCGGGGATCTCCAGGTCGACATGGCGTCCCTGGACAGACCGTCCCCGGCAACCCAGATGGCCGAGCAGATCGCGTCCGCCTGCACCCGCTTCCTGTCGGAGACGGCGACGTCCTCGTCGCCGTCCTGGATGCGCCCGACGCCGTTTAAGAAACCAGCAGAACCGCCGCCTCCGGCCAAGAAGTGGCAAGAAGTGCTGGACATGTTTACTGACCTCGCCAGGAGCCTGGAGACCGAGGATCGACTCAGCGGGCACGCGCAGAAGGTGGAGGCCATGAAGGAGGGGTTGTACCAGATACGGGATGTCGTCATTGAGCGGGATACCTCCTTCAAGGAGGCGCGCCGGCAGGACTGCCTGGTGCAGAGGAAGCTGTCCAAGAACCTGGGGCACTCTTCCAGGTGCCTGTACACGCTGCTCCTCTTCTACCTCTATGGCACCGTCCGGGACATGGAGGTTCACGTCGGCAAGTGCATTTCTGGCAATGGAGGCAGGAATGTCGCTGTTCACGCTGCGCAATTCTTGACCGACGGCGATGAATCGACGATCAGGAGCGGTATCAAGCAGCTGAGCCGCGCTCTCGGTATCTTCCAGTTTGTTTGGGAGGCCGCGAATACTGACTGTGATGCTGCCAATCACAAAGGCAAAGATGTTGCGGTCAAGAAAAAGAATGAAGATGCAAAGGGTGTCTTGGAGCTGCAAGGTCATCTCTGGAGCTTCGGTGTTGAGAAGACTCTGACATACAGAGGAGATGTGTTCCAAGTGCATCAGATTCAATTACCATGAAATCTCCTTTTTCCAACACATCTTGTGCAAAATTTAGCCATATGGACAAAACATATAGAGGTGCGATCTGAAATGCTACTCTTTTTCACTAGCTCTTCTCTGAATTTGTACAAAGGCGATGCAACTGCATCCTGGGTGAAAGATACATACAGAAAGGGCGAAAAAAAAGAAAAAAAAAGGAGTTCCTTTGTTCCTCTAACAACATAAATTATGGAACACTTTTTCCCTGCCTGTATACAAAGTATTACTTCTTTTTGGAATCTCTACAATCTTCTTGGAGAGTCAAAAGTTTGTGTTTTCAGCTGAGAGATTTCGAGCCATGGATCTGTGAGACCGCTGCTTGGTCGCATCGGGTAGAGTGCATTGTTGATAGGACTGTAGTTGGCTGCTCCAGCTGAATAGGCTGGGTGAGGAGGGGATGGCAAGCAACTTCGGTTGGACTGCCTGTACTGCCGTAGCGGGCTAGAGCAGGGAGAGACAGGCAGGGACATGTTCATCCGAACAGTGGATGGGTTCCTGGACGGGAAAAAATCAGTTGAGGCACAATTCACAATATGTAAATTGCAGTAAGTCTGACAAAAGGAGAACATACAATGCTGTGATCCTGCGACTTGATGTCGAAGGAATGGGGGATGTTGGTCCTGGCAAGTTTCTTATCATGATATCAGGATCTCTTAAAGGAGATAAGCTTCTGTATGATGAAGTTGCAATCTTCACCTGGAGAAAAAAAAACATGCAATTAAGAAATCATGAAGGATACATGGAACCTTGAAATATGATCGGTGTGACAGATTGTAATAAATTGTGCTCATCTTTACAGTTTACTTGTATATATGCATGCATATCTTCCATCATGCTTTAATACAGAACACATGCCGATTTCATAACAGAGCATCTATTTGACAATATTAGTCCCAAAATCATAGGCAGTCTGTGGAAGTCGTACCATGCTGTTTTTTCCATCAGTTGAAGTAGGAAACATATCCCTCGTGATGCCAGACCTGGAACTCCTGACTGTAGCATGGTCCTTGACAAAAGGGTGATCCATCAGCTGAGCAGCTGTAGGGCGGGCAGCAGGATCACGCTGCAAGCAGAGTTTGAGGAAGCTTTTCGCCTCAGAAGAAAGATTATCCGGGATATCAGGTATGTCTTTGCTGTTCCCAATTTTGAATATTGCTGCCACCTGTGAAATCCATCCAAAAATTAGCAGACAATCAATGGAAGAATAAGCATCATAATTGATAAGCATGTAAAAGTAATTACATCCATTAAGTCAATAACGCACCCCTTCATACTGACTCCAAGGAGGCTTTGCTGTTGCCATCTCAAGAATGGTGCAGCCAAGGCTCCAAATGTCTACTGAAAGGCTGTAACCATTGCTATTCATAATAACCTGAATTTTGACATGAAAAGAGAGAATTCAAGCCTTTAGTTGCTGTTCACTAGGGGAGAATCAACAAGATACTTCAAGTTCAGTAGCCTCACCTCTGGTGCCATCCAGTAAGGGCTCCCTTTGAAGGATTTGATAGATGTATATGCTGATATCTGTGTAAATATAACAGATTGTTGATTAAAATTGTAAAATAAGAAAGCCAGGCAGTTAATTATTGAATTGTGAGATGATTGACAGAGTTTACCACTTACATGCTTGGCCATACCAAAATCAGCAAGCTTGATGTCACCATTAGGATCGACAAGTATGTTTGCCCCTTTGATATCCCTGTCAGAAAAGTAAACTTTCATTCATAAGTAAAGACGCTAAGACTGACATGCAGTTCCACAAAAGAATAAAAGACAACTCTATCTTATATATTGATGATGGTAGTGACCGCCAAATACCTATGCACTGTATTCCGCCCATGCAAGTATGCAAGGCCAGAAAGGATTTGTGCTGTGTAAATCCGAAGAACTGCCTCCCCGAACGGACCATATTCTTGAAGCAACTTATGGATAGAGCCCCCAGAAACATACTCGAGATAGACTGAGAGTGTCTCATTGCACTGCATTGTAGCATAAAACACACATATTAATATGACCGTTGTATCAATGCTTAATTTTAAGGCTGTAATTGCACCGCTTATGAGTGTTATGATGGATTATTATGTAATCACAGGAGATCAATGTTAATTCAGTAATTACCAAATCACTGCCATAGTACTGAACAATGTTTGGATGTGACAGCTCTCTCAGCAGCATGATTTCCTGTACATATCAGCTAGTGTCAGTACGAGAAGGAAATACAGTTTCTTCTTCAAAGTTGATGCCGATATTTACAATATTTTCATAGTATATAATCACCTGATTTAGCTGCCTGAGGCACTCTTTTGAGTTAGAATCATCTGAAATGACCTTAACCTCTTTAATTGCACACATTTGACCGCCTTCACTGCATAGCATATATTTTGAATATGAGTCTGTATGGTGTTAAAACGAAACGAATATTACTCATCCGAAGAAATGTGAGAAAAACACAATGCTTCAAAATCAAACTAAGTACCTGTTGAATCCCATGTATACTTGCCCAAACGTCCCACTACCTAGCAACTTCCCCTTCTTCCACTGTAGAGAACGGGAAGGCAAGCATGGGGATCCTGGGGGAAGAGGAAGAGGTTGGGGTGAGCTCGAGCTTCGCGAATCATCCTGCCATGATGTAGGAGATGCAGGGCATTGCCCAAATGTTCTTGATGGCACAGGGGAATTTGAATAGTGATGTCCTCTTGAGCTAGGAGGAGAAGTGGGCACTTGTGTACTGAACACAATTTCTGTTGATTTCCGACCACAACAGTATGTAGTTCGATCATTTGCAAGATCCAAATTTTGAAGGTGAAATTCTTTCCTTGGGGAAACTGATGTTTCAGACAATCGGGTATGCTCCACAGCCTGATTATTGGTGAAAATGGTCCCCTCTGCTGGCACGTAACTTTGTTTCCGAGATTCAATTGCTACTGTTCTGCCCAGAAGGGTGCTGCTTGTTTCTGACAACCTATGAAGTCAGACATAGGAAACAATTGTCAGATGAAATACATGTCTTTGATAAACAAATAGTACTACTTTGTCTTTACATCCTGAAGATATCGTATCTCAATCAATAATATTTTTTACTAAAGAAACACAATTACGAGTATTTGCTTAGATTAGACAACTGTTCCCTCCTACTTTGTAATCATGCAAGGATACAGAAAAGGGGGAATAATTTTCTCAAATAAAAAATGTCTTTAATGAATGAGGTATGTCTGGATGACTGGATTAAATATTACTTCAAAGTGTCAAAAATATCTTTTTTTTTTATCTCTATAACTAGACCGCGGAACCGAGCCCATCAAAGAAATCCACCCGAATTGGCCGAATGTAAGAAGATGAAACAAGTTTCAGAAGCAATCATCAACAGAGGTGCTTTAGGTATAATAGGTCAATATAAGATAATGGAATCCATAAACCAATTGGACCAATTCCCCCAAAATCCAAATAGCCACTGAAATCGTCCGAACTGATGAAATTTGTACACCAGAAGAAAAAAAATCTGACCAAATTTCAGAGTAGCATGTTATTTGACTACAGGTGGACAAATTTCAGAAGGCAAAAACAGTCAACACTACTCTAAACTGGGTACTAACCAATTAAGCATACCCAGAGATTGAAAAATCAGCAGATAACATGTCAAAATTGCAGGTCCAAAATCCAAGCCACCAAAAAAAATTATCAAACAAAGCAAACATCAAATATTTCAAACACTAAGAGTTAAACAAATCTCGGCACCCAAACCCATTTTGGAATACACAGCACACAGCTCCCACTCCCCAGTTCACCTTGAATTCAATCGGACGGGCAGCCAAAGCAATCCATTTGTGACGCCATCCACGAGGAAATTCAGCCAAAAAATAACAATATGGCTCAGGAACAGCATAATTGGCCCCGCAAAACGAGCGCACTTTACACCAAATCCACCACGGGAACAGCAGCAAACAGCGCAACTTTAGCTCCCCCGTGAACCAACCAACCAACCAACCACCCAAAGGTCTCAAACAAACAAACCACCGGACCAACCGCCGCGCCGTGCGCCGCCCACGTCGTCTCACCTGTAAACCCCGAGATCCAGCTGCTCGTCGGACGCCGAGGACCCCAGCGAGGAGCCGCCGGCGCTGGACGCCGACGCGGAGGCGGAGGCCGAGGCGGACGCGGACGGCAGCGGCGCCGGCAAGGACGCCGGGCGCGGGAGCGGGAGCCCAATAGCCTCCCCCGCCGCCGGCTGCTGCTTCCCGCGGACGACGCCCTTGTTGGCGAGGAGCGCCTCGTCGAAGCTGCTCGCCTTCTTCTTCCCCTTCTCCTCCTTCACCTCGCCGGCGATGGCAGCGGCCGCCGGGATCGAGGCGCCCGGCGCCGCCGCCGCTCCGGCCTTGCTAGACTTGCTCCTGCCCTTGCCCTTCCACCACGCCGGCATCCTGCCGCTCCACGGTGGCTTCAGAGTTCCAGAGAGAGGAAGAGAGAGAGAGAGGGAGAGAGCGGTGTGTAGAGAGAGAGAAAGAAGGAGAGGCGTACACGCGGGAGAGGAGAGGAGAGGAGAGGAAGCGGGGCAGAGCCTCCTCTTGAGCAAGTTGTAACGACCGGGGTCGCCGTTGCGGGGCCCGCCTGGCAGCTGCGCGTAGTAGCAGCCTGCCTGCGCGCGCGGGCACGGGTGGGTGGCGCCCGTTGCACACGTAGCGCCTAGCGGTGCGCCACCGCCCGCCCAGTGCTGGCGCGGTGGGACCACACGGTGCGCCAACCCCGGCTGGACCAAGGGGCCCGCCGCAATGACGCGGGCCGCTGGCTCGTGGGCCCGGAGGCGCCAACCGGGCCCACGAGGGACGTGGGGGCCAGGTGGGTGTTGTCGTGCAGCGTGCGTGTTGGCGGGGAAGCGGAGGAGGGACAACTGGACCGGAGCGGTGGTAGGCTGACGTGTACGGTGGGTTGGGTTGGAAATGGATTGATTGGGTTGGGTTGGCTGCTAAGCACACAGTGGTGACTGGTGGCCTGGTGGGGGTTTATCGCTCGCGACGCTGCCACGGCCAGCACACTACTGTTTCTTTTCGTCCTTGATGATTTTCTTTTTTTTCTCTTCGTCCTTGCGTTTTGATTAGAAAATGCTACTAGTATAATATTTCAATTTGTTAGCTAGGGATGTTGAGATGCCGCTTTTTGTTTTTAAGATAAGATGGGTAGTAATGGTGGTGGAAGGGACGGACTGCATGATGGGTGCACCGGTGATTGAGAAATGTTACTTACTCCGTTCAGGTTGGTAAAAGAAGTCGTTTTAGACAACGATACGGTCTTCAAAGCATAACTTTGACTTTATTTTTCTATAAAAATATTTATTTAAAAAGTGATATATGTATATTTTTATGAAAGTATATTTCAAGACAAATCTATTCATATTGTTTTCACATTTTCAAACTCAATAACTTAAAAGTTATTTGTGATTTATATTCTCAATGTTTAACTCAAACCTCGTCCAAAATGACTTCTTTTACCAACATGGAGGAAGTATTTATCTATTCTCTTGTGCCGACTAGGGAGTGTGATGTTAGTTTTAAATTCGCGTTGATATGGAACAAGGGTCAATTATCGTATACCGAACATGAAGATTTGTGGATGATTTGTGTCTCAATTGCCTATTATTTAAGTTAATCTGGCATGCCAACTGTGTCTTGCATTGTTTCTTTATTTTGATCAAGTGTTATTTTTTGGTTGACACATACCTAACCTTATTCTTGTGACGATGTGTATATTATTTTGTTTCTGGCTACTACATCTCATTTGCAGTGAAATAAACAGGTAGGGCAGCCCTGTTCGCTTCGCTGAAAAGACAAGCTGAAAAGTATTGTTCGCTGATTTGTTGTGAGAGAAAAATACTGTTCCTTCGCTGAAAAAAGTACGGCTGATAAGACAAACGAACAAGCATGAGGCCTGTCATTTGTATTAGGAGAGACGTTCGCCGTCAGCGATGACATGGGGCCTGTCATTTGTATTAGGAGAGTAATAATTATTGATGTTGACGTGAGGCCTGTGAATGATGGGGAAAAGTTACTCACTCATCGTAATTACTTCCTCCGTCCTGAAAAGAATATAATTCTAGCACAGTACAATGTTTTAGTATGTCAAGTTTGACTAATTATATATAAAAAAATATAAATAATTATGACATAAAATTAGTATCATTAGATTTGTTATGAGATATATTTTTATAATATATTTATTTGGTGTCAAAAATATTAATACTTTTATCTATATATTCGGTCAAACATTGGACACGGAAATCAAAAAATGAACTAAATTGCATTCTTAACCGGGCAGAGGTAGTATCTATTTTGTTGAGGGAGCAAGGATAATTTTTACTTCATTAGATTAACGTTGGTTCAAAGGATGAGCCACATAAGAATTCAAACCCGTACGCGAGTGAAAATAAGAATGATCGGGAAACCTCTAAAACGTGCAACAGATGTAGTAGTATACTAGTGGATGCTCCACTACAACAGGCCGGCGGGGCAGAACCGAGTGCGTGGAACTCAAATTTGCAGGTGCGCCTGTTGCTGGCTGCTGGCGCGGATAACGCAGCAGTGCCGCAGGACTGCCCCTGCCCTCAAGAAGCAACCAGCAGGTGCAGGTGCATGCACGCGGCCAGGACAGGGCTGCCGGCGTGACGGGAGGCACGGACGCCTTTGCTTCGCGGTTGGTTCGCGTGGCCTTTACCCGGCTTGGCTGGCCCCGGCCAGCCTTCGATTCACAGTACAATCCATCCCTCGGCTGTGACTCGGTCCCATCCGGCCACCCGCCGCGCGCTCTCCTCGTTTTCCTCTGTCGCCGTCGTGGTCACATGGAAATATATGCGTGCGCTGCGGTGTGCGGTGTGCTGCTGTCCCTGTCCGTCGCCGTACGATTCCATGCCCCGCTTCCGCCCCGCCCCGGGAAGCACATCCTTCGCTTCGCAGCCAATCCAGGTACGGGGCAAAAAGGCCTCTGGTAATCTTGATTAATTGATCCGGAAGCAAGCGCCACCAAGGGTGAAAAGGGAAAACCATCCAAGATTGAATAAACCGATACTCCGACAACATCCATGCAGCGAACTGAGCGCAACTCAGTTGGATGGATTCCGGCTAAAACATGTTCATCCGGTTCAAGTCTTTAACTTAATGGGCTTGTTCGGCTGGTTATATTTCAGCTGGTTTCAGCTGGTTTCGGTTTATTTATTTCTCACATAAAACTGTTCAATCAGCCGAAATCAGCTGAAATTCTACCAGCCGAACACAGCCAATATGGGTGCTCGTATTTTCTTGAATTTATTCTAGAATTTAACGGCGCTATTCTTTCAGTGATAAGCAATGTACCTATCGGCAACGAGGTACCTGTGGTGACTTCTTCAATCTCGAGATTTACCAGTTCAACTCAGTTCTTCGGAGGTGCTCGTAGAGGTAGGATGTGCGTGCGTGTTCATAGGAGTGAGTATGCGCTCATGTTATAAGTATCTGCATCTGTAACTGGGTCTCATAAAAAAACACTACATCCATACAGTATGTTTTCTATGAAATATTCTGTCAGATTGCACTAGGATTTTATACGTTTTATTAACTTTTATTTTTTTGTGGTTCCAAACATGTCCTACAGACCTACTTCGATCGATGCCGTAGCTTGGCTACATGGGCAACTTCACCCGCGTGGTTTACGTACACCTCCATGGCATCCGATCCATCCATGATCCATTCCAAGCATTTGCCACCAGCCGCCGGCGGCTTCCGTGGCATGCATATGGGTGTCCAGTTACAAAGCACCTTCCTTTTTCATTCATCGTCACTTGCAATTAATGGCCATCGCCTTCGCTGTAGTATATATCTCGGCAATATCATCATCAAAGTCATCGCTATCGATCGGCATCCCCCTCGTGTCGTGGGCACACCACCACGCCCACCACTACACGGATCACAGCCTCTAGCTCTCACCGTCGCTAATGCTACCATAATATACGGTACCATGTCATTAATTTAACAATCGCACATTGTCATCGTGTGTGATTTGATAGAAGGGAATTGCTAGCAACTAGACGTTCGATCTAGGCGTTTAGCGTCAAACAGTGTAAATTCCCACCGAAACATTAATATGCGAATAAAAAACCGTACCTCACCATACTTATATGTACGCTCGTCCGCCCGCCTAACACGCCCCCCCCCCCCACCACCACGCCTAACCCGGCCCCATCCACGCACCCCGCTCCCGTCCCCATCCGTTCGCCCTGCCACCGCAGGCGTACCCCTGCCCCATCATGCCCCCGACCGCCGGCCCCCACCACGCCGCAAGCCACGTCTGCCGACCGCCGACTCGCCGCGCCCCCTAACTCTTCGAATAGTGCACTTGAATGCAACATACGTCTGAAACAAATAAAACATCTGAAACATACACTTGCAACATATGTGTGAAAACATATGCAACATCCAGATAAAGCATTTGTAACTTGAAACATGAAAACACTTGCTACAATAGAAGATTGAAATAGATGAAACATTTTGGAACATACTGTTGCAACATATGTGTGAAAACATATGCAACATTCAGATCAAAACAATTGCAACATACATCTGAAATATTTTGAACAAATGCTTGTAAAATGTCTCTGACACACTCGTAACATATGCAACATCCCCTGATCTACTTTTGCAACATCTATATGAAATAATTGCAACATGCATCTAAAATGTTGAAACACTTGAAACATACATATGCAACAAAGGGGAGGGGAAGGCTAGGCCGGTTGATTACGGTCGTCGGGGTCGGAGACGACGACGAGTGGCTGCGCGCGAGCGCCAGCGCCACTAGTACCGGGCTTGGCTTGGCAGCAACGGTGGGGGATGGGGGGCGAGGAGCGTCATGGCCGCCGAGGTGAGAAAGGGCACCACTAGGGGTGGGGAGGGCGCCGTGCCGGGGTGGGGGAGAGCCGTCCACTCCATGCAACACCGCCGCGTCATCTCTGTGGATCTTGCTTGTGCTCTATGAATCTTGTCGGTCAGGGAGAGAGAGCCACCGGATCTGTGGCATTGGGGGCTCAAAACATTGCTTAACTTGAGCCTATTTTTATGTTGTGGTATATATATTTAAACGTTTTGGAGTCGGTTGCGTTTAATTTGTTTGCTTTGCATTGCTTGTTCCGGACCGGTCCGGTGACATTTTGCCAGTCGATCACTCCTCCGAGCGGATGCACTTTTCGTGAATATTCTCCACGAACCATACACGTACCAGCATTTGGATATGCTAGTATATGTATTTTTTTATAAAAGCTGCAGGTGGTGGCCGATCAGCTTGCTCCACCACCAACATGCATCTAGTAGAGTTAATAGACGTGCTGACGTGCACGCATGCCTCTGCTGAACTTATCAATATATAAAAATCAAGGCAGTAGATTAATAATAAAAAAAACAGCACAAAAAAGGGCCGAGAGAGTGAGAGACAACGAGTACTCTCTCCGTCTAAGAAAACATGTAATTCTAATACAGTATCACGTTTTAGTATCTTAACTTTGACTAATTATAGATAAAAAAATATCAATGTTTATGATATCAAATAAATATCATTAGATTAACTATGAAATATATTTTCATAATAAATTGATTTGGAGTCATAAATATGAAATACTATTCACTATAAACTTGGTCAAACGTGAACTATTTTTTTGACACGCAACCTATAGTTACATGTTTTTACGGACGGAGGAAGTATATCTACCTATCACATCCATCCATCCATCCTTGTTGTCGGATATATAGGATATCCTGCTGTTTATCCCTACCTATACATCGACATGCAACCATGGGATGGATAGAAAGTTTAACACGCATACGCATTTATCAGCGTGAAAAGCTACTATGCGTAGCACCTCGGCCACTTGTTTTCCATCGAAACCATCACGTACCGGTACCCGTACCGGTTACTGTGGTGCTTTAGAAAATGAAGTTTGATGAGCTCCTCGCGTTGGAAATGTTTGGCCAAGTTGGAACCAGAACATCATGCGTACTGTATGATGACGTACTACATGTTGTGTTGGCCATGGGTTCCACAACACTTTGTTACTATATGAGTATATTCCATTTATTAGAGCCTAGTATATATATACCTAGGTCGATTGATAATGTGTAGTGCTTATTATATCGAAACTCAATTGTAAAGATGATCTAGTATATCCAGAGCATACGTGGACATGATTGGTTACTCAAATTTGGCTGGGATTTATTGTTGTTCTGAAGCGCTCCCGCCTCCCGTTTGAAAGAAAAAGAAAATTTCAAAATAAAACTACTAATACTCTTTTTACGCGTGTACTGTAGTATGCCAACATAAATAAACCAGTATAATCGAACTGTTTTTTGTTTGGAGAACGTGAAAAACAAGCCTGTGCGGGCACTTACTTTTGGATGCATGGCACGAAGGAAGCATCGAGAAGCAGGCGGCAGCCCCAGCCCGGCCGTGTTTGGTGTTTTGTTTGCAAGTAGAATAGCTAGGGTGGAGCGGTTGGCAGCGACAGGGCCGGATCAAATGTGTAATAATCCGGATAAGCCAGAGAAGGAAAGGCAGCGGAAGCAGATCACGGGGCCCCTTTTTCTTTGGCTCGTGGTGCACCTGTTGGCTGACCGGTGGTCGGTGGCTGCTCTGCTGTGGCCTCTGGCCTCTGGCGGCCAGTGGCCGGTGCGTGCGAATGCGACCACACACCACGTCCACGTAGACAGACTTGGTGCAGGGAATGTTAGGGCCTGTTTGGTTTCAATGCGTTAAAGTTTAACTCTCATCATATCAATGTTCTTTCAAATGTATAGAGTACTAAATGTAAATTAATTGCATACATGTTGGTACAGATTAGGAGTAATTTACGAGACAAATTTATTAAGCCTAATTAGTCTAAAATTAAAAACATTTTATCAAATAAGACGAAAGTGCTATCGTATTTATTAAACTTTTAACTCCTCAAACAAACACGTTAGTAGTAGTACCTGCGCGCAGCCAGCCGCCCGGGCCGGGGAAGATGCAGCGCACCACGTGGGAAGCCGGATCGGAGGATCTCCGCCGTTGCTCTGGGTGGGGACTACGGCTGGCTGATGTGGCCTGCGCCGTTCGTCTTTGTCCTGTCCCGGTGGCCGCCTGCGCCCGGTGTTCTGCATACTACGCCCACAAAGTAGCTGGGCGCACGCTGCACCGCCTCACTGCTTGCCTGCGCGACGGCCTCCTTTCGGCCTTTCGCCTTTTTTTTTTTTACTTTTCTCATTCTTTTTAACTTTTCTCCTCCGCGACTTCGTAAATTCTAAAAGAATTTCGAACAACTCAGGCACAAATGTTTTCCCCAAAACAGCTCCACGACATAAATTTTAGGAGAACTCAAACTGTATAAGATTTGGCAGGAAATGTTTAAGTAAGTTTCCTTACGAAGTTATTCATATAATTCTTTTCCTTGACGACTAACCTAACAGTAGTTACAACACGTGTCAGACAAAGCGATACGTAGGCGAACGGTTTGAATCTGAGGACAGCACCATCCCTGCATTTCTACGCGACAACATATGCAGCTATACTTAGTTAGCAAGAAATTAACACTCCAAAAGCATAATACAGTAAGTTCAATGCACACAACATTGGTAATCGAACGTACTAGTCATCTTTTCTCGTGGTGCACCGTGCGTGTAGGCCCAGCAGTTTCGGCGAGGAGCATCACGGATGACGCACATACCCCATCGGCAAAGCAACCTCTTCGTTCTCAGTATCACATCACAAGGAAGCAGAGCTTTCCATGGACGGAACCACCACCGCAGCAGTACAACCATTCCAGGCAGCCTGCAGCCAGCTAGTTGTGCCTACGCGTCGCCTTCTGTCATCATCCAGCGGTGATGGACTGATGGTGACGCCTCATCGACGAATCACACGCGCACGAGCCGATGGAATGTTCGTCCTGTCACCTCACAAATGACATCTGCACCCAATTTTTAGGATATGTTTAGATCCCACCTAAAAACTTTACATTCCATCCTATCGAATGTTGGACACATACATAAAGTATTAAATATAGATAAAAAATAATTAATTATACAGTTTATATATATTTTATGAGACGAATCTTTTTAAACCTAATTAGTTCATGATTGGACACTAATTGTTATAGTTACACATGTCCTACAGTACGCTGAAAACTTTACGGCCCTTGAACTAAATCCACCCTTCGTACAAGGATTATGGACGTTAACGATGCAAATACGTTCATATTTGTTTTCTAGAAACCCGGTACAAAACGAAATGTACTAGGGACCTGTTTGGTTACAACCCTGGGCTCAAATTGCCTGGCAACACACTTGCCTGGAGCTTGCCTGCGTAGCGTTTGGTTACAACCCGGAAAAAGTGACTGGATCAGGCAGCAACGATCCACCCAGGCAGACGAAAATGAACGCCCGGCTCCAGGGCGGTTGTTGCCTAGGCTGATGACCAAGATTACACGCTAAGCAATATATATGTTGCTGTTGCATAGTCTTGTTTCTCTATTCACGTTAGATCAAGCAATGACCACCCATGATTATATAAGCTAAAACGTGTTTCTATTTTACTTCTCTTGTTATTTTAATTTAAATCACTTATATCAGCAAATCAAATATCATGTTAGTAAACAAAATATTATTTTGTTTTTATCTATATCAGTGTTTTCAAGCACAGGTTATTCCAACCAAATGAACTATCATCTATTTGCCTCACCCGGAACAGGTAGATTCTATCAAATTTCTAGACAACTTTCAGGCAAAACTTTTTCCCACAGGCCTTCAACCAAACAAGCCCTAGCTCTATGCACGGCCAGCGGCCACCCATTGAACCCTATGAAAGTACACATGCACATCCTATCCCTATATATGTAAAGCACCCCGAGAGGATGATTAAGCTAATAGATCTAAAAATATTTGCAAAAAAAGTTGTCATGGACAATTTGTTATTGACAAATTAAACATACCCCCTACCACTTAATGAATAACCCGGATCACTCGTGACAAAAAAGTCTAGAACATAAACAAAGTGGACATATTTCATTGAACCAAATCAACCGAGCTACCATATATGAATTTAGGGAGATAGTGCAAATAGTTAAAATGGGGGATTTGATCAGCATTCTAAGATTCATAAACATCTGAGGTGGTTAATGTTCGTTAAATTTGCCGCTCTTTTTTTAGGTTTGGCATTGTAAACAGACAAATTTAGAGGTTAGGTATATCAACTGGAGGGTCTTATATATGGTCACATCATACGGTTTTCTGGTCTTATAAACATGTAGGGCCTATTTGGTTGAAGACCTGGACGATTTGCCTTGCAAAAAGTGTTGCCTATAAATTGATCATGATTTCTTAGATTCTTCAGTACAATGTAGTAATTATTTTGGGGGATTAAGTATCGTGAGCATCTACTATCAAATAACTCTGTAGTTGTATGTGTTAGAAATTATTTTAGGCTTGGTTAAGAAAGACCAAGTGCTAGAGATAACAACCTTTAACCAGATCAATCAAATCAATGGACTTAATAGACAGCGGTTTGGTCCCAAGCAGCTAACCTATACTATAAGGTTTTTTTGGACTAACCTATACTATAAAGTTGAGAGACCGACTTTAAACCAAGTGCCTCTTTCTTACTTAAACCTCCAGTGAGTGCTCATCATTGAAGGCTTAAGTAGCCTAGCCACCCTACGGTGCCACCGTTCACCATTTCTTCACCACACCGTTGGAGGCAAGTTCACATCGGCATTCGGTGCAACATATACTACCACAATCCTGAATTACCTTTTGTGCTAAAGATTTCCTTGAGGGCCAAAACAAAACCGCCAAGGAAAATGTAGTTTTCTTGCCTACGGACATAGACCTCCAAGGATATGGATATTCTTGAGTGCTAAAGCAAACCGCCAAGGTGATTTCATGTTTTCTGGAGTGTTATTGCAAACCGTCAAGGTAGTTGCTCATTTCCTTGGGTGTTATATTTGAAACTGCCAAGATAATTCATTTTTCCTTGAGTGCTATTCGAAACCGCCAGGGTAATTTATATTTTCTCGAGTGTAATTTAAAACCCCCAAGAAAATTCTCAGAGCTTTAGATTCTTTTTTTTGAATTTTTCAAGTGACCTCAGATAGAGATATGACCTAAACCAAAGTTATAGTATTCAACAAGATCTATAACTTTTTAGTTCAAACTTTTACATCTAAAATCGTTTAGGATCTCAAATATTCATTGCAATATTCAACAAAGTGAATGCAAAAGAAAAAAAAACTTAGTCACAAGTTTCTTTAAGGTGTAGTGGTAAGTGTTTCTTTAAGAAAATTAGTTTCCTTGAGGGCCAGCCATCTCCATGTATTTATCCAATACAAGCAAACCTGCACACCCGCCTCATATTTTTGTCCATTTTTATTTTAAATTTGCGCGTGCTACAATGAGTCTAGTTAGCCGAGAGTGGAGGGGAAAATGCCAAGCACGGAGCTAGCAAGGTTGACTAGAGAGCATATCATGTGGGGACGATTGCAGTAGCTGCAAGAGTCAGCAAGGGCAAATCATCGGTTACGTTGAGTCGTCGATCTGTGGATTCGTTTTCTAGAATGTCTCCTCAATCCCTTCTTGTTACGACGTTGTGGGTGGTTGACTTGCTCCAAAACCCACTTGCTTTTCATGTCATCATGTGGCTCTGGCATGTTTCTTCTTATTTTTTCTTCCCTGACAATAATGTAGATGGGGTTACATGTTGGCCTTGGTACTACTTAAAAACAAAAGTAAATTTTGTTCGAGAGACAAAAGAAAGGTTACTAATCTTTTTTTCACGAATTACGGCCACGCAAAGCCTACTTGTTTCCAATGATAGAGCATAAGTTGACAAAGTCACTATGATATCTCGCTGTCGATAAGCACGTCACCTATCACCAAAAAAATAACAATATTAAATCTTGGACTAAACCATGCAAATGCGAACATCCATGGCAAATCAAGAATTTTTAATCTGGGTATACATTCCACATGAATTTGAAAAATCTGAAGCTTCATATATATATATTTTAAAATTTTTAGAGATGATGAAACCAGATTTTATTTTTTTCTAATAAAGACTAGACTAGCGTTTTGACGTTTAAATTGTAGAGGCAGGTGATTTAATTTTGCAACAAAAAACATCGTCTAGGATGGACCTGGGGCTTCACAATGAAATGTCTCTTATAGAGGTGGGGACATCCCAGAACTAGCGAGGGAGTAGTGACCAGTAGTGAGGAACATACGAGCGGCCTTTTCAATTTCGCTGGGCTGTGTCTGGATGGGAGTGTAAAATTTTTAGAAGTGTAGTAACTCTTTCGTTTTTATTTGGTAATTAGTGTCCAATCATAGACTAATTAGGTTCGAAAGATTCGTCTCGTGATTTACAATAAAACTATGTAATTAGTTATTTTTTATCTATATTTAATGCTCTATGTATACATCTAAAGATTCGATATGACGGAGAATCTTGTAAAATTTTTAGAACTTTGAAGGGCCTAATCCTATATCGATCGCTTGGAAGTAGCAGCACGTTGCGCGTATCCAGTCCGCCGGCGTGGCACACTGGAGGTAGCCTTGCCGACGTTTTGGCGGGACGGATCATCGATCAGCCCGTGTGCTATACTGCTATAAATAACGCGCGCGCGGAGGCGCACAAGTGGGCGGCAAGTTGCTTGATAGGCCACTACCCACTAGCTAGTACTAGCTGCCGCCCCACCAGTGCACTGCACACAAAGTCGATCAGATCAGAGTTGAACACATTGTTCACGTGCTCGCACTGGGCATCGCCAACCAGGCAACCATAGCTGTGGTGCTTGCCTGCCCAGTTGCCCTGTTGCCCAGCGCCCCACCCAGCGTCCCTGTATACGCGCCGTGGTTTTGTTTTCTGGATCTTCGTTCTCCACTGTATATACTCGATCGCTGCCAGCTCTAGCGTGGCGTGGAGAAGAAGAAGAAGCAGCTTATATATTTATTACCGAGTACATAGCTTCATCGATCAGGACCTATGTCAAACTTTGACAGTAACTTTTTTTTGTGAATGTAGAACTTATAATAAATAGATAGACATTTTTTATTCAAACCTTTAATTAGTTGTTAGGTAACTAGCTAACCTAAACCATAACTAATTTAGATTAATCTTTTAGTCCCAACTAGTAACTAGCTCTAATTGATCCAATCATGCTATATACTGCCATGTACGGTCACGGTTTCTTGGAATTGAAAGCAACTATTGGCCCATAATTTAGTTTTGCTGACTAATGAGATCATGAGCAACATGTGTTTTGTAGAAACAAAGCTGAGTGAGATCATGACGATGGCAAGCTTTAATGCATGATATCTAGCGATGGAAACGGGATCAGGTTCAGAAACGGAACAAGAATATGCGAGTGTACGGAAACGAACCACTACGGTCAGAAATTGAACAGAAACCGTCGGAAGCCGAGAACTTAAGCCGGAATACCGCATGTTATATCACAAATCATAATTACACACAAAAATAGTTCACAAATGACAAACTTCACCATCACAATTCTATAAGCTTTGGATACACAAGGTTTGGGTTTAGGTTATGGTAGGGCCCACATGTTTTTTTGAAACAATAAAGGGTGCACCGGTCGTGTCCTACCCACAGCACACAGGCACCAACCACACACGAGAGCAGCGAGTAGCAAGCATCGCCACCTGATGGCCAGCGAGTAGCACTGTAGCAGTAGGGTGCTGTGCATCGGCGTCCAACGATGAGCTACAGGATTCATGGGCAAGCCTTCCTGGTAGCCGATGGAGACCACTGTCATGGGAGAGACAGGCCTAGGGTTTCACTAGATGGGTTGTAGTGTTGGGCCTTCGGGACAAGATATAATGTTTCATGGGCCTAACTAAAATCCAGTAAAATTTCGGCTAAATATGGAATTCCGAAAATACGGATGGAAAAACACCATCCCCGTTTCCGTTCCGATTCCGAAAACCTCCATCTCGTATTTCGTACCGTTTCTGGATTTTTCCAAAAATACGGAAATAGGTGGGTGAAATATGGAAAAACGGACGGTTTGGAACTGGAAAAATTCCGTCTATTTTTATCCCTAATGATATCCTCGGTCCCTCTTGGTTTTGTAGAAACATGGGTTCATCTATTTCTCTATCTGAAATAGAAAACTGGGCGGTTTACATATTAAAGAACCCTGTTGTCCTTGAATAAATCAGTTTCTAGAGTTGCCTTGAGTTATTTTTTGACCAAATTTCTAAAAAAAGTACAAATATTTATGACACAAAATGAACATATTATGAAAATATAGTTTATGATGTATCAATGATACTTTTTTAGTGTTATAAATCTTGGCGTTTTCTAAACTTGAAAATGTTTAACTTAAGACAACTCTAGCAATGGATTTATTTAGGAATATAGAGAGTATTAAATAGGATGACTTTGAACTCAGTTTTTGATGTGGCATATTGTCGACAAGACTTGGTCGGCAGTTTACCGAGGGGTATGCCCAAGGTAGTAGATTGTCGGCAGACAGGTGTGCAAGCCACGAACGAGATGGTGATGCAGAACAACACGCAGGTTTACCCACGTTCAGGCCGCCGTGTGGGCGTAATACCTTACGTCCTGCTCTGCTTTGTTATTACTGTCTTGAACAACGTATTACAAGTTGGATTTCCCTAGAGTATGTTGCGATGATTTTGAGGGGGATCCCCTGCCCTCCTTATATAGTCTGGGAGGCAGGGTTACAGATCTGGAAACTAATCTTAGCTGGTTACAATTGCCATACAGAGCCAGATAAGGATTCCTAATCTAACCGACCAAGACCTTGCTTAATTCCCAAGTCTGGTTTGATGCCTTGTGCGAGACTCCATCCCGATGATCTGGATCACGCGTCGTCATGTAATGGGCCGGACCGTCTGGTCTGGGCCTGCCCATGTCTAGCCGTAAGGGTATAGGGGTTTATACCCCCACAGCTAGTCCCCGAGCACTATGTATTCTGTATCGACACACTGTCTTAGTCTTCTTCAACTTACGGGGTTCATCTTTACATCACCTTGAAATGTTAGCCGAATATGCGCTAGTGTTCCATCTGGATCAGGAATCAGTAAACCATGATTGTTGATGAAGATTGTAGTTGTCGGTGAAGATTGCATAGTGGTCCAAAAAGAAAAATTTTCTTTCCGAGTGAAGTGTACCCACTTGTATTTCTGAAAAGAAATGTAAGTGTGCATACTTGATGGAAGTAACTTACAAAAAAATTCCAGATCGTAGGGGCAAAAAATAGAAACAATTCACCGTCAGGTGAAGTGTACCCACTTAGTCCTCGAGCCTGGTAATAGGTGACATAGGCACGTGATGCCAGGGTCTAAAAAAGAATTCTCAAGAACCAATGATCATTATGCACCGTCAGGTGCATCATATATCATTATGCACCGTCAGGTGCATCATATATTTGAGCGTGCTGGAAGGCGAAAAATGAGCCCTATAGCAAGGTCTAAGAATGTCAAGCGTCCATCGACTGTATGAAAGCATAGTACATGTAGTCAAGCAAGATGAATCCTGCGGCAGGAAGTGGTGTAACAAGTCCCCGAGCTCGAAGGTCTAACGACGAGTCCCCGAACTTAGAGGTCAAGGAATGAGTCCCCGAGCTCGGAGGTCTGGGAATGAGGCCCCGAGCTCGAAGGTCTGGGAATGAATCCCCGTGCTCGGAGGTCTGGGAATGAGTCCTCGAGCTCGGAGGTCTAACTGCAGGTCCCAGAGCTTAGAGGTCTGGCTGCAGGTCCTAGAGCTCCGAGGTCTGGCTACAGGTCCCAGAACTCGGAGGTCTGGCTACAGGTCCCAGAGCTCAGAGGTCTGGCTGCAGGTCCTAGAGCTCACTGGTCTTAGCGAATCTATCGCCATGCTATCTTGGTAGATCTCTTTTTTTTTGACTGGTCCAATCTGACGCGATGATGACATGGGCAGTGCCGCAGTTCCTTTCTGACACACCCTTTGAACAGTGACCCAGTGTCTGTAACAAGACATGTTTGGGTCACGTACGAAACGCCGCCAAAATCGAAGGGACGTAATTTATGCGGAGGAAATTTGTCAGTTACCGCAAATATCGCCCCACGTGCGCCATTCCTTCAGAAACTGAATCGACCCTGCCTCTTAATGACTAGGGGAGGGAATGATTTAGTTTACTCACACTCGCAGATCCACTATCAACCGTCTTCTTGCTGCCACCGCCGCCGCGCCATTGGCATCACAGAGCCCATTCGAGCCCCAGTGCCACCACCATAGTGTAATCCAAAATCACCGTCGTAGACACCGACAAAATCACCCCAATCTCCTCATGCGCCGCCACCTCTTGACTCGCCACCACCAAACCCTAGCCACTGGTAAGAGCGGTGCCTTTCTTTTCATCCGTTGAAAGGAAGAGTCGAAAGAATCGGAGAATGGCCGCGAAGAAGACGAAGACGGAGGCCGAAGTTCGAAAGGATCTCATGAAGAAGGAGTGGAGTATGTCGAAGTGCACCCCACTTAGTCTTGAGCGACTGGTGCGGATTGGTGTGCTGCATGCCCAAGAACTGGCGGGATGGCGTGCACCCGATCTGGGACCATTCTCAGATCCCAAAGGAGGTGAAATTGTTGTATTTGAAGAATACTTTACTCATGGATTTGGTGTTCCCGTACATCCATTCTCGCAAGGGCTCTGTAACTACTATGAGATCAGCATTTGCAATCTGCATCCAAATTCTATATTACTTGTTGCTTGCTTCATCCATCTCTGTGAAGCATACGGTGGTTTCCAACCCCACTTCGACTATTTCCGTCACCTGTTTTGGTTGAAGAAGAAAGGAGGTCGAGGCGGCTCCAATGTTGCTGGTGGTTGCTATCTGAACATGCGAGAAGGGATCAGAGCAGAGTATCTACACTGTCCGTGGAAAACCACATTAGAGGACTGGTACAGGCACTGGTTTTACATCCATGAAGAACCAAGCCAGGCCTCATACTGCGACGTATCTTTGGTCCCAGAGAAAACTGACAGTTGGAAAGAATTGCCGCAGAACATAATACAAATAGAAGCAATTATGCAGCTGATACCTTGGTCGAGACTGGATGGACCAAGTGTAGTTGGTAATTTTATCAGTCATCGAATCCAGCCATGCCAGGCCAGAATACATGTGGCATATGAATACTAAGGTCGCATGGACCCAACCAGGATGAGGAATGAAGACCTCGAGCCAAAAGAAGTGAAGATGAGGGTCCGTGATCTATTTAACCTGAAAGATCCCAGTTTCAGGAAGCTGACAGTCATTGAGCCCGCGTTCAAGCTTACGCGCCCGCCACCACTGGTAAGTCAAATGCTGTCTGATAGTTTATCTTTAAGATTGAAATAACAACCGTGTAGTTGGTGTACTGTCATTCTAAAATCCATGTTGTTGTTTGTTGCCTAGTTTAATGGACAGGAGAGAGCGCAGGCATTCATCTCTTGCCCACCAGGCGTGGAGTGGCCAGAGGTCATGCCACGGGCCCAGGATGCACAACCACTGCCCGTGGATGACGACCCATCTGAAGTTGATTGGCTGGAAATTGAGGATGAATTAGAGCAAGCCAGCCGACTTGCAGGGAAGAAACAGTGGCTGCCCCAACGAAGAAAAGGGGCCAGACCTCACTAGGAACCTCTGCAAGTGAAAAGCCAAGAGAGGTGATTGACCCAAAGGAAGCAGAGGACCCAGCAAGTAAACGTCGATACGTTATCGCGGATTGGCCTGAAGATGAAGACGAGGAGGTCGAGAAGGTCTCTGGTATCATAGGGAGCAGTCGAAGGGAGCGGCTTGCTAGAAGACAGGAGCTGACGCCACCGTTGCAAATGACTGAACCACCACCTCGACCACCACAACCACAAGTACAGGCCATAGAAATCCCAAGGCCGGCTGCCGCTATTAGGAGCGACATTGCTAAGCCGGTCCCGACCACTGGAGCAGGAGCGGAGAAGGGTGCCGGGCCCGAGAAGACAAAGAAATCTCGGTTTACCACCGTTTTCCGCGCTACAGACCTGTAAGTCATCAAAAACTCGCGTAAGTATGACATAATTGGTCAATAGCACCGCCTTTATAACTTGTTATTGATTTGTATAGCTCTGCATCGACCCAAAAACCGGAAGAACTTTCTAGCAGTGCAACACCGCCACCAACTAATACGGCCAGCACCGAGCAGCAGGTCCAGGAGCAGATTAGAGCAGATAGAGTAGTCCCCGAACCACAAGCTCCTTCAACTGCTGCTCCTGGTCCACAAACAGCCCCAGAAGACCCGAAACAGCCTCGGCCGGCCCCTGAGAGACAAGTCCCAAAAACCGCAGAAGTTGGGAAAACCACTGTGGAGCTGGCTGGAAGTGCAAAACCAGAAGAAGAAACCGAGCCTTCCGCCCCAGCTATAGAAGAAATCCTCAAGCATTATGAAGAAGAAAACAGATTTTGCGGCACCCGCTCCTACACTGTGGAGATTCCAGTAGGAGACGTGGTCGGGGCTGTAGAAGCAGTTGGCAAAATATTCCTGGAGGAGGTTAAGGTAAGCCTCGCATAACTTAATAAGTTGTGATTGTACCATCCATAAGAATTGCTTTTAAGATCCTGTGTGCTGCAGACTGTGGCCGAAAAGAACAAGCAGCTGAGTGCAGAATAGAAAAAGCTATAGCAGTAGGTAGAAAGTTACGCGAAGCAAAATATTGATCATGAAGAAAAGATGCGCACTGTCCTCCAGCAGCTAGAAGTGGTCGAGAAACAGAAATCGAGTAAGGATTCATTCTGTTGTTAGGTACTCGAGCTCTGTAGGGTGCTGTATTTCTGTACTGTACATAATCATTGGATTGCTACAGGTCTGGACATCGAAGTCAACTGGCTTTATGAAGAAAATGCTCAGGTAGCTGCTGAGTGTGACCGGCTGGCTGAAGAAAAGACCAAATGGCTGCAAACACAGCAGGCCATGAAGGAAGAGAAGGCGAAACTAGCCAAAGATCTAGAGAGTAAGTATTACTCAACATTGTCGTATCGTTCGCTGAATTTTATGGTGTTAAGCTCAACATTGTCGTATCTTATCAACATAACACCTTGCAGTTGTGAAGAAAATGCCAAATTGCACCTGGAGAAGATGAAGAAAGATTGCGACGACCTGGAGCTTCAAAACCAGGCTAGTGCAAAAAAGATTGAGGCGTGGTCCCAGAAATGCAGCAAGCTTATGACGGAGCAAGAAACCCTGAACGGCAAATGCAAGACGCTCATCAAAGAGCGAGAGACTTGGAAGCATGCCTGCGCAGAGATGGCGAAAGGGATTGCACCAGTGCTCGACATCATTAGCCCCGACTCCACCGAAGCTGGAGTGGAGACACAAAAAATAGGCCTGGTCAAGAAATCCCAAAAAGCCTGGGGATGGCTCCTATAGTGGACGAAGGACATCAAGGAGTATGTGGGTGCACATGTACTTAGCTTGGTACGTGCCCACTACCCTTTGCTAGAAATTGCTCGCCTGAAAGCCGGGTATCCCAGGGAGGTCGGGGCAGAGCAAGCTGACGAGCTGCGGTCAGAGGAGATGAAGCATGCTGCAGCGACTACAAAGGACATCATCCTGTGCCCAGCTACAACCTCGTCGACCGGAGGGACCATTCAATTATACGTGGGTCAAATACCCGTGCCGCCATCTTTGGCTTCCAGCGGAACACATCAAGCTCCATCCTCGACCACACCAAAGGTGGCAGAACTACCAAAGGGGCCACAGTAGGAGGAACATACGAATAGGTTGTAGGATTAAGTTTCATAAACCTATTGTAAACTCGTGCCTGTAAAGAGGCGA
The DNA here is from genome assembly GCA_022457205.1 of Saccharum spontaneum. NCBI lineage: Eukaryota > Viridiplantae > Streptophyta > Magnoliopsida > Poales > Poaceae > Saccharum > Saccharum spontaneum. Next base: position 33,585,469 of record CM039597.1, read on the forward strand.
ACTTGTAATAAGGTAATGAATAATACAATGTAAAGCTGTTTATGTTTTTGTGTGAAAAAACATTAAAGCTCTGTATTGTGTGCAAATTTAACTAAGTTAGAACAGTAGGGTGTTTTGTTTTAGTTGTTCTGGCGTAATCGATGAGAACTAAGTGAGAACAGCGAAATGTTCTGTCTTTAGTTGTTCAAGTGTAGTCGACGAAAACTAAGTTAGAACAACGAAATGTTATGTTTTAGTTGTTCAAGCGTAGTCGACGAGAACTAAGTTAGAACAACGAAATGTTCTGTTTTTAGTTATTCAAGCGTAGTCGACGAGAACTAAGTTAGAACAACGAAATGTTCTGTTTTAGTTGTTCAAGCGTAGTCGACGTCATCCTGTAGGTATGTACGGCTTTGGAGAGGCCAGTGATCCAAGTGTAAGGCTGTCATAGCCTGTATACACATAAGAGTACGACTGGTCTGGCCAAAGGGCGTCTGTCGACCACTCAGAACGCAGAGGACAGATCTCGTGCGCGGTAAGAGTAAGGTCGAGGACAGAGCTGCTCAGAGAATCTGAAGGGATTGGCGTACGATTGTCTCAAGAGGGTGTTATTTGTTGCAGGATCAATGATGTAAATAGGTGTAGTCAACTAAAAACATATATATATTGTAATTTAAAGTACAAAAAAGATACATATCTGTAATTGAGAATTAAGGGTAAAAACGCCTAAGCTTGTCGATTATGAACAGAGTTAGGCACGTTAGTGCCGTCAAGTCTTGCAAGTCTTTACGAGGTGGGTCGTGTAACAGCCTTGACGATGTATGGCCCTTCCTAGGGAGTTGCCAATTTGTGGACACCATCTTGGCTAGTCTTCCATTTCAATACCAAGTCACCGACCACAAAGAAACGTTCCTGAATATTTTTGTTGTAATATCTTCGCAACACAGCTAAGTACTTGGCCGTGCGTATACAGGAGTCGAGGCGCCGTTCCTCTGCACTATTCACCTCGAGCTCATGTTGTTTTGTAATGTGATCTTCATTGTAGTTCTTGATCCGTGGTGACCAGAATTCAATGTCTGCTGGGAGCACAGCTTCAGCGCCGTAAACCATGAAATATGGAGAGACACCAATATTGCGACTAGGCTGTGTTCGAAGTCCCCAGACCACGGCTGGTAACTCCTTAATCCAACGTCCAGGGGCCTTGTCATTCTCTCTGTATATCCTTTTCTTTAATGCATCCAGTATCATTCCATTAGCCCGCTCGACCTGTCCATTAGCTCTGGGATGTGCCACCGAAACGTATTTTACTACAATGCTCCGTTCATCACAGAAGTCCCAAAACGTATTCCCGGTAAACTGAGTCCCTAGGTCTGTAATGATACTGTTGGGTATACCAAAGCGGTGGATGACCTGGTCGAGGAACTCGACTGCTTTTTTGAAAGATGCCTTAACCAAGGGCATGTACTCTATCCATTTGGAAAATTTATCAATCAGCACGAATACGAACTTTAAGTTATCTGGTGCTGGTTTTGTTGGGTCCGATCATATCCAATCCCCAGCACGCAAAGGGCCAAGAGGCTGGTATGGTCTGGATCTCATGGGCTAGCACGTGAACTCTTTTTGAGAAAACTGACAATTGGCGCAATGTCGGACAAGCTTCTCTACGTCTGCTACAGCAGATGGCCAATAAAAACCTACACGGAATGCTTTATCGACCAGTGTCCGAGATGCGGCATGGTTACCATAGGTGCCAGAATGTATTTCTGCCAAGAGTTTAATACCGTCTTCTTGCTCAATGCACTTCATTAATTCTTCGACTTTCGTGTTTTTGCGCCATAGCTTACCCTCGACCACCAGATACTGTTTGCTGCGACGTATAAGGCGTTCATTCTCAGTTCGATCAGAATACCCTGTGCCATCTGTTAGATACTGGATGAATGGAACACGCCAGTCCGATATCCTAGTCGAGGTCTGGGATGATCCTGCAGATGCGAGAGATAGTGCCATAGTGGTCGGTGATGAAACCATAACTACCGGAGGCTCATCTGGGGGCTTCTCGACCACGAGGTCGCCTTCTTGCTTAATTGATGGTTTGAAAAGGTCTTGAATAAAAATGTCATGCGGTACTTGAGCTCTGGATGATCCTAACTTTGACAGCGCATCGGCTGCTTGGTTTTTGTCTCGAACCACATGGGAGTATTCAATGCCATAAAATTTGCCTTCAAGCTTCCTAATTTCCTTGCAGTATGCATCCATCTTCTCGCTAGTTGTATCCCAGTCTTTGTTGAGCTGGTTAATAACTAGGGCCGAGTCACCATGAACGTAAAGGCTCTTGATACTGAGGTCAATTGCAATGCGCAAACCATGAAAACATGCCTCGTATTCTCGGCGTTGTTAGATGCCAGGAAGTGAATCCTGAGGACTTAGTGCAATTGCTTGGTTGGTGATATGAATAATATGCCCGCTCCCGCACCATCAATTGTTAATGAGCCATCAAAATACATTTTCCAGTAGTCGATGGGTCTTTGAGAGGTCGGGATGCTTAAGTCTGTCCATTCGACCATGAAATCGGCCAATGCTTGCGATTTAATAGTATCGCGGCGTGTAAACTCCAGGTCGAAAGGACATAGCTCCATTGCCCACTTGGCTATGTGCCAGTTTGCATCTTTATTGCGTGTAATAGTACCAAGGGGAAACTCAGTTTTGATCACCACGTGGAACCCGTCAAAGTAATGCTTCAACTTTCGGGTTGTAATGAGTATGGCATAGATTAGTTTTTGAATCTGAGTGTACCTAGTCTTGGACTCGTTGAGCACCTCACTGATGAAATAGATAGGGCGCTGAACACCATAAGCGTGGCTAGGCTCCTCGCGCTCGACTACGAGGACAGTGGAGACGACTCGATCAGTCGTGGCAATGTAGAGTTGAAGGACTTCTCCTGACTTGGGAGCAGTAAGGACCGAAGGTGATGCAAGGTACTGCTTCAACTGGGTAAAAGCAATATCTACTTCCTCCAACCACTCAAACTTCTCGCCTGCCTTGAGTAACTTGAAGAAAGGTAAGCCCTTATCACCAAATCGAGATAGAAATCGGCTTAGGGCAGCCATACACCCTGTAAGCTTCTGGACATCCTTGACATTTGCTGGTCGCTTCATATTGAGGACAGCTTGCACCTTTTCTGGGTTAGGGCGTATGCCATCACGACTGACGACATTGCCTAGTAATATACCAGAGGGAACGCCAAAGATGCACTTTTTAGGGTTCAACTTCCATTGATATTGATTAAGCGCAGCAAAAATACGTGTCAGGTCGTCGATCAAGGAGTAAGATTCCTTGGTTTTGACAACTACGTCGTCTACATAGGCCTCAACTAGTTCATCTTGTATCTCTTTTTCGAGGCATTCTTGTATTGCACGCTGATAAGTAGCTCCGGCATTTTTGAGGCCAAACGACATGGTCGTGTAGCAGTAAGCACTGAAAGGTGTAATAAAGGACGTTTTGATCTGATCGTCCTTGTTTAGAGCGATCTGGTGATAACCAGAGTAACAGTCGAGAAAAGATAGTAGCTCGTAGCCGGCCGTGGAATCCATGACTTCGTCAATGCGAGGTAAGCCAAAGGGGTCTTTAGGGCAGTGCTTGTTGAGATGGTGTAGTCAACGCACATTCTCCATTCATTATTCTTTTTGCGTACAAGAACCGGATTGGCTAACCAGTCCGGATGATACACCTCTTTGATAAAACCAGCTGCAAGAAGCAGTGTAACTTCTACCCTAATAGCCTCCTTTTTGTCCTTCCCGAACCGCCGCAGCTTCTGCTTGACGGGTTTTGCCTTGGGGTCGACGTTCAAAGAGTGCTCGATCCAGTCTCGAGATACACCGGGCATGTCCGATGGTTTTCAAGCGAACACGCTTACGTTCTCTCTCAAGAACTAGACGAGCGCGTCTTCCTATTTGGGGTCAAGGTTTGACGCAATCAGTGCCGTCTTGCTGGTGTCGCCCTCGACCAGCTGGATCTCCTTGTACTTCTTGGACTTGATAGACTTTCAAGGTGCTTCGAGCTCTAGAATTTCTAGCTGGTTTGGAGGAGTCTTCTTGGCCTCCATCGTCGTTGCCGCCATGCATAGGGAGAGGTCGTGGGCTTCGGCTACGCGAAAATTGTCCTCTTCACAGGTATAGGCAACAAATACATTGCCTCTGAGAGTGAGGACTCCCTTTTCCGTTGGGATCTTAAGCACCAAGTACCTGTAATGAGGTACAACCATGAATTTGGTGATCGCAGGACGACCAAGGATAGCATGGTAAGTTCCCTCGAAGTCAGCGACCACAAATTTGACGTAGTCGGTACGGAAGTGGTCTGCCATGCCGAACTGCACGGGTAGGGTAATCTGCCCGAGAGGCGTACAGCTCTGTCCAGGCAGGACCCCCCAGAACTATGCATCATATGGCTTCAAGTTAGCTTCAGATATGTTCAATGCTGAAAGGCTATTTTTGAACAGGATGTCGATGGAACTGCCGCCGTCAATGAGCACCCTGTCAAATTGTACTTTATTGATACAAGGGTTGAGGACAAGAGCGAAACGACCTAGTTCAGGGATGGTGGCCCATTGATCTGCCCTGCTAAAGTTTATTTCATGGTGTGAACAGGGGGTAGTCTTGGATCCGCGATGAGGTCGTCTACCTTGGCCACGTTCAAGCAAGCGCGGGCAAGCAGCTTCCGCTCGCGTTTACTTTCAACAGACACCTTACCCTCGACAATGGTTGCGACATGTCTCACAGGTTCCTGATACTAGTGTTTGGGGTTCTTATCAGGATCATCCTCGTCATCGTCCTTGTGCTTATGTTGGTCTGTCGTGTCGTTAGTCTTGTTGGCATTTTCTGAAGCTTGTTTGCGGCGGTACATTTCCTTGAGGACCTTGCAATTTTCCAATGTGTGGTTGGACTTAGGATGGGCTGGGCAAGGCCCCTTCAAGGCTTTAGCATAGTCCTCTTCATAATTGCGATGCCCCCTAAATTTCTTCACAGCGTTGACCTCTCCGTCGTCGTCGCGAGCACACTTGCCCTTGAAGTTGTCACGGCGATTGCCATGCTGATTTCTGTTGTCGCGTCGATCACGATTGTTATTACGGTGGTCCCCGATGTCATTGCAACCTCTAAAGTCATCACGATGATGGTTGTCGTGGAAGTCATCGCGTCGTGGAGAGTATGGTGCTTTGCCGGTGCCGTCGTTCAGCAGCTTATTGGCGTCGTCGGCATCCACATACTTTTTAGCGGTGGTGAGGAGGTCGACCACCGTTATAGGCCGTTTACGAAGGAGCTTATCCCTGTGATCATTGTGGTAGCATAGACCAGTGATGAAGGCTTCAATAGCTTCGTTGTCGGTGATCCTAGGAATCCTAATGCGCATATCCGAGAATCGTCGGATGTACTCGCGCAATGGTTCATCCCTGGCGTCGCGGATGCGCTGCAGATCGTACTTGTTGCCTGGCTGTTCACAGGTGGCAATGAAGTTTTCGACGAAAGATTGACGCAAAGCATACTAGGAGTCGAACTGGTTCTCAGGGAGACTGACAAGCCATTGGTGCCCCACCAGGCCGACCACCACGGGAAAGTAATTGGCCATGACATGCTCATCTCCCATAGCAGATCTGCAAGCGGTCTCGTAAAGTTGGACCCATAGCTCAGGATTAACCTTGCCGTCGTAATGGTTAAGCTTTTTGAGCTTAAAACCTCTGGGCCAGATGACTTGTCGTAGGTGGTTGGTGAACTGCTTGGGACCCGGGGGACTGTGAACCATATCGTACTCCATGCGATGACTGGTTTCATGGGACGTACGGTCTTGAGCTCTCTGTTCAATGCGAGGATGTAGGCCACGGTTGTTGAGGTCGCGACGGAGAACGTGATTGCCATCGTGGCGATCTCGTTCGTCACTGTGTTGTTGCCCTCAACGACGGTGGTCCCGGTGGTCATTACGCCGGTTATCACTGCGTCGGTCATCATCATTGTTATTGTGGCGGTGGTCAAGCTGGCGATTATCGTTGCGGGGAGGGTTCCCATGATTGTCGTCATTGCCGCCGTCAGCCCCTGGATGGATGCCAGGAGCCATGTGATTGTCGTTGCCTACATGGTGGTCTGGGCCGGCGGGTGCTCGTAGGCCACGTTGGCCAGACCTGAAGGGTCGACTGGAGTGTTGGCGGCTCTGGCTAGTCGCGCCAGACGCCGATGGGCCTGTGGCACGTTCATTGGTCTGAACCATAGCCGTCTAGAGATAAGCCTGCAGATCCTCCCGGATATTTTGGATTTCTAGGGTATCCGGTAACCGCTTCAGGCTCTCAATGGCAATAGCCACATTGGCACTTGGAGTTTTGAATACTGGTCTGTTCCCCACCATGTCGAAAGCATCATTGAGGTTGTGCCCTTGCAACCGGTTACACCTAGCTGTAGCGTCAGCCTCTTGCTGGTCGTGGTCTGCTTGCTGTTGCGCTAGACGCGCGTCTTCATCTATGCGACGTTGAGCTCGGTCAGCATTGCGCTGTTGTCGCTCTCATCGCTGTTGATCGGTCTCGCCCCCGGTAGGTGGGTCTTCATCTTGGCTAACCATGTTTATCATGGCGCCATGCCTAGGAGTGAAAGCCGAGATTCAGGGAAAGCCCGGAGGATGTAGCATCCCTTCATCACTGCTACTCACATGGTGTAATACCATGGTTTGAGTATTTTCGTCGGACACAATGCTCGATCCGGGGCTCAAACGGCTATCTATCTGGGTGGTATGAATTGAAACTTGATCAGAGCCCACCATATTGACAAAGTTGAGTTGTCGAGGTTGAGGCCGAGCGGAGCGTCGTTCAGGAGTTGAAGTGACTACTAGATCTGTACCCAACCATTGAAAACGGGTGGCTCGAGAAGGTCGAGTAGATCTGTTGTAGTCGTTCAAGCTCCGTCCGGTGAACTGCTCATGGAGTGAATCGACCAGAGACAGGGTAAGCGAGAGTTTTCCACCGAGCTGGTCGATGGAGTCGATCAAGTCGGTGGAGTCGAGCTTCCTCCCTTGGTAGCGAGGAAGGAGTCGATGAGGTGCCGGCGTGGTCGATGAGAGCACTGGTGCAAGCGAAGCCAGAGCCAGCGTAGTCGTAGTCGACGCCGGTGTTAGGGAAGTAGTTGATGCAAATCGGATCTGCACCTCCTCCATGGCCGTGATGACAAAGTCGTTGGAGCCAGTGGTCTAGGTGATCTGACCGATCGTGAACGTGAGGCCTGCCGCCGTGGCCATGGAGTCGGGGAAGATGACCATCTTGCATGCCTGAAAAGCAGTACATACACCCCCTACCTGGCGTGGCACTGTCGACAAAACCTGGTCGGCAGTCTACCGAGGGGTATGCCCAAGGTAGTAGATTGTCGGCAGACAGGTGTGCAAGCCACGAACGAGATGTGATGCAGAACAACACGCGTGTTTACCCAGGTTCAGGCCACCGTGTGGGCGTAATACCTTACGTCCTGCTCTGCTTTGTTATTGCTGTCTTGAACAATGTATTACAAGCTAGATTGCCCTAGAGTATGTTGCAATGATTTTGAGGGGGATCCCCTGCCCTCCTTATATAGTCCGAGAGGCAGGGTTACAGATCTAGAAACTAATCTTAGCCGGTTACAATTGCCATACAGAGCCGGATAAGGATTCCTAATCTAACCGACCAAGACCTTGCTTGATTCCCAAGTCTGGTTTGATGCCTTGCGTGAGACTCCATCCCGATGATCTGGATCGCGCGTCGTCATGTAATGGGCCAGACCGTCTGGTCTGGGCCTGCCCATGTCTAGCCGTAAGGGTATAGGGGTTTATACACCCCCACATATTATGAATGATGACGGATAGAAAACAATCACATTACCTCTAACATATCGAGAGTTGACTATATAACCTCTAAACTATATAGCTCAGTATTATAGACCTTAGAGTGCCTAATACCTTTAAAATGGTAACTAGATGGTTTCATAGAACTTTATGTTCTCACACCCAACCACATTAGCTTGATTGCCTATGCTCACATGTATGCCCATGTGTAAGTTTGTACATACTTTTTTACCACTTGTCCTTATCATTTTCTACTCTCATTGCCTCTGCTCTTTTCTCCATCGTAACCCATCTTCCGATGAGCAGTCCACATTCTGCAGGCACCTACTCCACCTCTAAAACCTTCTAGGTCCCATAGTGGTGTTTATGGGGGGTTTTGATGATTGATGAGCATAAGTATTGTGACTAACATGTGTTCTATAGAGGTTAACATAATTGAGTTACTCACATTGAGAATGGCCACAAATGACTTGACACCAAGACTGGTGATTGTTCAAAATATGGCACAAACAATACTTTGTGAAGACTAAGGATACTCTAGAGCGAATGTAGGCCATGTCGATGGGAATATTCACTAGTATTGTGTATTATGGTTTTGTTTTTTCTTTTGGCTATACTATTAAGGGGAGGGGGCAGGGCAAGGTGTTCAACTTTAGAGAGCGAAGCGAGAGCATGTGGATGCACAGGGGGCTAACTCAAAATCGAGTTGCTGATGGTAAGTGGCCCCACATTGAAATGATTTCAAGTTAGATCTAAAAAATAGATTGATCAAGATCAAAACTCTTGATGTCCCCCACTGATTGTTTACCGTTTAGCGTTTAAGGAAAACATTGGTGTGGAGATGTCCGACACCTTTTCGGTTGTTGTCATACGTATTTTCAATCGATTTGTTTATTTTTCCAGCTGCTTTGAGAATTGATTGTTTTTGTTTGTGTCGTCATCCAATTTTCATGTCCTATTTTTTCTGTGACATTTTTCTACCGGTTGAGTGATACACAAGCAAAATTTACTCCATTATTGCCAAAGCCACTCCCTAATGTAGCTAGCGATGGTTTCAACACAAAAGTAGCCATGCATTAAAAATTTAAGTAAATATGGCTGACTATATGACAAAAAGATTAGTATCATGGCGCACTTAGGGAATTTTTTGCCACTTGGGTACACTTGAAAACATTTAGTGTCTTGGCGCACTTGAGAAGAAAAATAGTGACACCATTGTTTATGTGCAAAAAAGGGTCAAGTGAACGAAGGGATAAGGTTCGGTGGGATTGATACCTGACATGTGGGACCCGCATGTCATACTACCAGCTCTTCTTCTTCCCCCTTCCTCTGCCTTTTCCCTTTTCCCGCCACTGGTGCAAGCTGGCCACCGCTGTGGCTATGTTCTTGCTCGCTTGCTGCTGGCCAAGGACAACTCGACGCGGATGTGATCCAGGAGCCCGTCGGTGAAGAGCTATACTAGCTGTTGTGGCAAGAGTTGGCCGGTATGCGCCATACAAGTCGGACAGGGCTCCTGGTACTCATCGACGGAGTCACAATACGACAGGTTGACCAACTCAGCTAGGGGATTATTACTGGGGGTGGCTCGAAGCGCTGATGGCATAACGTCTTGAAGATGTCCCAGGTGAACAGGCCCACATCCCCGGCATCTCGTTCTAGCATGTAATACCAATGTTGGGCGGCATTCGTCATGTGGAAGGACGCTATCTAGACCTTGTCTATCTCACAGATCTGTTAGGCATGGAAAAAATGCTAACATTGGTTCAGCCATCCCAACAGATCTTCCTTACCGACGAAGAACAGGAAGGAGAGTTTGTAGAAGAATGGCACACCAAACGCCGCCAGCTTTGGGATGTGCATAGGGGAACTACGGTGGTTGCTGGTGGGGAGCCGCCGTGTGAATGATAGTGGCTATCGCCTCGCCAGTGGGACGAAGGAGGATAAGCTAGCGCTCTACAACATTCACCACGCGGTAGTCAGATCGTCCACCTGCTGCTGCAACCCATAGATGGCGTTTGTGAGGGCTTCAAGCGCAGTCACAGGGACGACGGTGGAAGGTGGCACAACGGTGGTGGATATCAGGGCTATGGAGGTTTGTGCAATGGTGGTGGCATGGCTTGGAGGAACACCTGACATATGGCTACTGCTTGGGTGGGAATTTGCGGTGCATGGGGTGGCAAGGACGGAAGCATATGCTGTCGCAAGATCAAAGGCTCTGAATACCAAATATTATGGGTGCTGGGATTGTGACGGAGGGAGGTAATGAGATCCTAACATATGGATATGTTAAGCCTTGGGTCCAATGGTTCCCGAACGATGAAGACCCCCCGATTGACCCCTCCAAGATCGCCCAGGGGCTTAGGGGCTATACCCATCGGGTACGCTCGCGCACAACCTCTGAGAAGAAACTCGGCTGAGCCTAACTCCGCCACAACCTCCGCTTGGGGCTCGGGGGCTTGCTCGAGCCCTGAGGCTCTCGATCTACGACAACAGTTTGGCCCAACCCTTGGCTCCTGTGTAACAGCCCGCATCCAAAACTGCTTATTTGGCCTAGCTCCTCATGTGGAACGGGCCTGCATACGCGTAGCACCCCTCTTACACTTTCGTCCTCGCTTCATGTAAAAGGGTTAACCTAGAGGTGCTACGTTTGGAACGACAAGGCTTATAAGCTGGCCTTTACCCTCCTATACTTCCAAGGTGGTACTAAATCCACCAACCACAACCACACAAGAGCCACTTGGGCTACTTGGGCCAACTTCACAACTACTACAGGCTACAAATGGGCTAGGGTGTTACACCTACCTCACCAACGACGCCAGCCAAGGCCCTAGCACAAGAAGATACGCCTCAAGCTGTCGAGGCTCAGGGGCTCCCCGATGTTGCACCTTGGGCATGGTATTGCTAGCCACTTTCTTGACAAGGTCATGCACAGGGCATGACACAAGAAGGCAAAGCTTCCCTGCAGCCTCTAGGGGCTCGGAGGCCCTCGGGCCCACGCATCAGCGCCTGGAGCCGACCTCCTTCACCACCAAGAAGACTCTAGAAGGTCCGTCTGGGGGAGGCCGGTCCAAGCCGACATAGCCTGGCACGCAGAGTGTCAGAACAGAGCAGCTGGACGACACCTAAGGCTTCTTTGGCTCCACTACACCGCCATGGTCCACAACGTGTCGCTGCAAGGCCCTCTTGGACTCCGGTGCATGTAGACCGTAGACTAGTTCCCCTAAACCACCATGTAGCTGACCTATCTAGTTATATAAGGGATAAGGTTGGACCTAGAGGGGACGATCATTAGAAGATAGATCATTCCATTCCACTCCATCCCTTGGCCTTCGCTTAGCACTGAGAGCAAGGCAACCTGGAGAGGGGCATCGAGAGCTCCTCCACCGTATCCCATCATCTTCCTCCTCTCCGATGAGGGGAAGACTCCACCAGTAGCGAGGCAACCTTAGGATTAGCACCGAGCTAACCCCCTACCATATCTTCCTACAACCCCATTGTACCCTCCGATTTTGGGTGCTTTTGAGTATAAGGATCATTAGCTACTGGACATAGGGCATTTATTGGCCTGAACCCGAATAAACCGTTGCGTCCTCTCTATGATTCTTGTGTTTTTGAGTCCACCCGAGCCACCGGAGACACGTACTCTGACACTGACTCGAACAACAATGCTTGCCATAGTTCTGACCCTATGACAGTTGGCACGCCAGATAGGGGGTAGCGTCAAGTGTGATTCTGGCTCTACGGTGGCCAGAGCCACCCACTCATCACTGGAGCAAGCAGCACCGCCCTAGACGACAGTGTTCGCTTCCCCGACAAGTTCTCCGTCACGGGCGGCGCCTTTGCTCTGGGCTAGGTCCTCAACTTTGGGAGCCTGGCCTACGTCACTGACTGCTTCGGCGAGCTTTGTCCACTCCACGGGGTTGCACCGGCAGGCAACGAGCCACCGACGTCGCCCTCTCCGCCAAGGCCCTCGAGAGCATATCTCGAGGTCCTAGCCCGACAGATCCGGCACGGTTTTGGCCTGAACCCCACCGTGTTGGACCGTCACCAAATGTTCTACATGTTGGCCAATGTTCATCACTAGACCACCACCAGCGAGGTGCTCCTGCCGCCAGACCACTTCTGGTACTGCCTCCTAGATTTACCCTTCAGGATTCGAAACACGACGGTATCCTTCTAGATAAAATCGAAGCACTTTGTCATTCGTGAGGCACCGTGGAGCCCCATCCTCTCCGGCACAACGGGGGCCGATGCCCCCTCGCTGTGCGCCTTCTTCATGACTCTCCAAGGGCGCGATCCGGGGCATCATTCTAGGGATGCCGTACGCGACGTGACTCCCCACGAACACCTCTGTGCCGATGGCAAGACTCCCACCAGGGAGACGCGTGAGCTCACGCCGCTAGACCAGGGGCCTCGCAGCCATGCAAACCACCTTAGGGAGGAGGCTAATCGCCTATATGCGTGGCGAGCAGACCTAGAAACCACCAAGGCAGAGTACGGGCTCCAGAGGCAGAAACTTGCATGGCGACACTCCACGCGGCCCCCTGCGGGCAATGGCGATGACCACAGTGAAGCCTCTAGAGGTTTGAGAGGACAAAGGGGAAGCCAAGACAGCGGCGACGTTCGGTCAGCCAGGCCCCGGTGAATGGTCCAAATATGGCTAGAGGGGGTGAATAGCCTATTAAAAATCTATAAACCAACTAGAGCAATTTGGTTAGTATGACAAATAGCGAAATACAAATTTGCTCTAGCTCTACAAGGGTTGCAAGCCACGTATCCAATCAATTCTAGTTACTATGATCACTAGGCACACAATTGGCTAAGTTACTACTCACTAAGAGCTCTCACACTTGCTACACTAAAGAGCTCCACTAGATGAACTTAAACTACAAAGCAAGCTCTCAATTCTAGCTACACTAAAGAGCTTGCTACAACTAGTTTGCAAGAATATAAATGAGTGAGTAGGGTGATTATACCACCGCATAGAGGAGTGAACCAATCACAAGATGAATACCAATTCAATCATCGGGAGAATACCATAGGGCAAGAGACAACCAATTTTTCTCCCGAGGTTCACATGCTTGTCAGCATGCTAGTCCCCGTTGTGTCAACCAACACTTGGTGGTTTGGCGACTAAGAGGTGTTGCACAAACCTCATCCACACAATTGGACACTACAAGAACCTACCCCACAAGTGAGGTAACTCAATGACATGAGCAATCCACTAGAGTTACCTTTCGGATCTCCGCCGGGGAAGGCACAAGACCCCTCACAAACACCGGAGCCAGCCACGAACAATCACCAACTCATGCTGAAGCTTCTCCGCTGCTCCAAGCCATCTAGGTGGCAGTAACCACCAAGTGAAACAAGAAATTCATAGACACCACGATCCCCAAGTGCCACTAGATGCAATCACTTAAGCAAATGCACTTGGAATCACTCCCAATCTCACTATGATGATGAATCAATGATGGAGATGAGTGAGAGGTGTTTGCTTAGGCTCACAAGGATGTCAAGTATGTCAAAGTACTAAGAGAGTGAGCCCAAGGCTGGTACCTTACAATTTATAGAGTCCCAAGGCAAAGAAAGCCATTGGGCACTCTCGGGCTGACTGGACGCACTGACTGGACGCGCCGCTGTGTCTGGTCAGCCAGCGTACAGTTGCCTACGGTCGTCCATGTGTCCCTATTCAAATCTCGCATGTTGATCTCCAACGTCACTTGATTGTTAGTGCCACAGTCAAAAAGTGACCGGACTTGCTCCTCGATTGACCTGACGCCATGCCGCGTAGAGTCTGATCACGTCCAAAGAGCTCCCCAAGTGCGTTATTGATGACCTGATACGTCAAGTCAAGAGTGACCTAACTCGCCTTGTGTCCGGTCTGTGTTGCCTCAATGCCACGCGCGCGCAACATCAGCGAAGTTGCTTACCCTTGGCGCGTTCGATCGCTACAACGCCCCTACGTCCGATCGTGCCACCGAGCGTTGCGCCACCACTGCTGTGTGTGACTGAACTCGACCCCGCGTCAGGTCCAGCGTCCGATCGTGTGCCCTGCGCCCTCGGCCAATGCTACTACTATGCTATAATTGACCGGACACGCCCGAGGTGAGTCCGGTCACCCCGCAGCTAGCGTCTGGTCATGGACCTTCTCCTCTTTTTCTTTTTCTAAGTCCACAACCTCTTTTCCCTTACGTCCAACTTGCTAACCACAAAGTGTAGAACTTGTGTGCACGTATGTTAGAATTTTTCAAAGTATTTTACAAGGGTCAAAGTTAGCGCACTAGGTTCCTAAATGCATATGCAAGAATCATGTCACCTAGTGGCACTCGATAAACTATTTAGCCAAAGATTTCCCCTCTTTATAGTATGGCTATCGATCCTAAGTCACTCACACCCTCTATGGTGTCTTGAGTGTAAAACAAAAACCTATCATATACCTTTGCCTTGATCTTCTTGGTTTTTGTTTTTCTCTTTCTTCTTTTTCAAGTTGAGCTTGATCATCATCAACATGTGTCCATCTTCATCTCCATGGACTTCATCTTGCTCAATCACTTGGAATGGACCACCTTATCTAACTCACTCACTTAGATCAAAGGTTAGTGCTAGGTTTAATCAATTATCCAAAACCAAACTATGGCTTTCACCCGAGAACGCAATCGACGCATCTAGCGGTGACGGGGGCCTAGCACGCCCCTCCACCCGGGAGCCTGGCCCCTCTAGCGGGGTGTTGACGGTTCTTAAGTATCAATTTTAATTATCCAATAAATAAGGAAAAGGACTTATATGCAAGCAACACCTAGAATTAGGGTTTGATCTGACAGAATTCCATGAGTTTTGTTGTTTATCTGTTTCTGCATGGGGTTATCAGGAAATACAAAGGAAAGGCCCATACGTCGGAATTACATAGAGATATTAACGTGTTCACCGATTTTCTATCATCTAGAAGACTCCAGAAGCCACGGGATCGAACGGGAGGCCGAACGGGCCCGGGACCAGGGCGCCCGCCCTGGACCCTGGGGCGCCCACCCTAGGTCTGCAACCAATTAGGATGAGTCTCGCGGATTATGCCCCCACCGACCTAAAGGATCAAGGAAAACCGTGCGATTAATGTCAGTTTGATCCGACAGCCCAGGTTCACTTGAAGGGACTATATAAGCAGGACCCCTGGCCCCTGGAGAGGAGAATCCAAGTCCATTATTTTCATATTTTCCAGAGAGGATTCAGAGAGAGAGGTTCCCTTAGGGTTCCCACCTCATTAGGGCTAGCATCCAATGTGAGATTAGACTTAGTTCTTCTAGATTGAGAGAGATAGAGTGGAGGTATAGATCGAAGGAAGCCCGGCCTGTCGGTGACTACTTCAAGGTTGTACCTGCGGGATCAAGTTCTCCTAACCCGAGGCTTGCTCCTAGGATTCTTCAGTATTTCGACTTCTAAATTCTAGTAAGTTCTTTGTTTTATTGTTCTTTGGTTTATGAGTTTACTTTAATCTCTTCGCGTAGAGTTTAGAGTAATCATCTCTAGCGTAAACGAGGTGTTTGGGCTAGGATACTCATAGATATCCCCTGTCTAGCCGGACCGTGGTAGTAGCGAGGAACGTGACATTTCCGTAGCTACCATTGTATTCCATATCCCGTTAGCAGGATCGATAGGGTTTATAGGTGCGGGTCGAACATCCTTTGAGGTGTCTAGATTCCGTGAGCTTCCCCAATAGAGCAGTAGATCATCCTTACCAAGGTTA
Source organism: Saccharum spontaneum (assembly GCA_022457205.1). Classification (NCBI taxonomy): domain Eukaryota; kingdom Viridiplantae; phylum Streptophyta; class Magnoliopsida; order Poales; family Poaceae; genus Saccharum; species Saccharum spontaneum. Next base: position 33,601,028 of record CM039597.1, read on the forward strand.
GAACGAGAGTGCAGTTGCAGTCTTCTCTATACATCGCTCACATCAAATCACAGTGGTTGTAGCCTAAAGGTTAGTAGTAATAGATTTGGTTAGTCAGATGCACGCTTTCTCCTAGTGGTAAAAAAATAAATACGATACTCTGGATAACATCCCGGGTGAAGTGCTCACCGATATCCGTGCGCTTGCGGATCATTTCCTAATTGCGTTACCAAATATCAACAAGCATTTCTAGCGCCGTTGCCGGGGAGAAAGACGGTTTGCTGAGATAACCTTGAATCTTACTACTAGCTTGTACCTATACTTTTATCTTTCTTTATCTTTTTATTCCTTATCTTTTCTTTATTCTTACCTTATGGAGAACCAAGATTCTAAATCAATCTATCAATTCGCAACACCTTCGGAAACTGACCTTTCACCATGGGAGTCATCACAGCCTATCCAAACATCCCAGTATAGGTTAAGTTCAAGGTTAATTGCCATGATTGAGAACCTATCCTTTTCGGGAAAGGAAGACGAAAATCCTTACCTTCATATTAGAGATTTTGAGCAAACATGCGATTGTCTTCGCATTGAAGGCATTTCTGATAAGACTTTACGTTGGAAGCTTTTTCCTTTTTCCTTAAGAGGAGAAGCTAGACGATGGTATAGTCAGAAGGTAAGTCAACAACGAGGTGAATGGGGAGTCTTACGAGCCAACTTCTATTTAGATTTTTATTCCCTCGATCGTATCGCCGACCTTAGACTCGAAGTTCTATCTTTTAAACAAAAAGAAAATGAAACTTTGGGAAAATCCTGGAAACATTTTTCTGATCTTTTAGAATCTGGTCCAAAACTCAATATTGAAGACCCTATTCTCCTTTTTCATTTCTTTCGAGGTCTTCAGAAAGATCATAAACAAATGCTACATACAATGTCTAGAGGTTCTTTCTTTCGTATCCCTACTGATGAAGCTAGAGCGATCCTAGATAGAATCCTAGAAGCTGAGATGGATAATACCCTCCAGGATGAAACCTACGAAGCCGAAGTAGACACTCTGCCGAATTCTTCACCTACTTCAGCTATCCCAAGTTTTGAGCCACAAAAGGAAGAAATTCCACCACCTGATTTCATGCTGGATATAGAATCCGATCTTTTTGCCGATTTTAGGAACATTTCAAACTACCATTCTATAGACAAACCCCAAAGCGGCCATTATAGCATTTGTTTACCAAGTGAATATCAATTGAGAGAGCTTATCTCAGTCATGAGTAGCGAATGGTTGGAGGAGTCAGAGCTTTCCTCTGAAGTGATCCGTTTGGATACACCTCCTATCACTATACGCTGTGCTTATGATTCTGATCAATTTGATGCTCTCTATAATTCTGTTGTGGGGATCAATATCATGTCTGAAGCTTTTGCACTTAAATTATTTGGAAAATTAATTTTAACCCCCACAACAAAGTTCATGAAGGAATCTTCGGGACGATTGGTCCCCAGTCTTGGAATTGTGAATGTCCTACCCTTTATGGTAGAAGGCTCCATGATTCATTTGAACTTTTATATCTTTGATACATGGGACTTCGACCTGTTGATACGACAACCATTTAGAAGACTCCTTTATGAAGGTCAAACTGGAAAGCTACACATTTCTTTTGGAAAGGATTTTAAATTCCCTATGATAATTTCTCACTCCTTGAATAATAAGATCAAGTCATCTCTTTTGCCTGATCCTATGGAAGAGGTAAAAGCTGCGTCTCTAGAGCTTTTAAATGAATCAGACTTAGAAGAAGAAGCCCCTTTCTTCATAGAAGAGGAAGCTGAACCTTCTGAACCTTTAGATGAGTTTGCAGAAACACCCAGACCTCCTATAGAGCTTAAAACTTTACCACCCGGTCTTATCTATGCTTTCCTAAACAATAATCCAGAGTTTCCTGTGATCATTAGTAATAAACTCACTCAGGAACAAACTCTACGATTAATGACCGTTTTAGAAAAACATCACTCAGTCTTTGGCTACTCACTCCAAGATTTTACAGGAATCAGTCCTATGATTTGCACCCATCGCATTCCGACAGATCCTTCTGTTTCACCTTCTCGGGAACCCCAACGTAGACTCAACAACGCGATGAGAGAAGTAGTTAAAAAGGAAGTTATAAAGTTGCTGCATGCAGGGATTATATATCCTGTGCCGCATAGTGAGTGGGTGAGCCCTGTTCAAGTTGTGCCTAAAAAGGGAGGCATGACTGTTGTTACAAATGAGAAGAACGAGCTAATTCCGCAACGCACCGTCACAGGGTGGCGGATGTGCATTGACTATAGAAAACTGAATAAAGCCACGAAAAAGGATCACTTTCCTTTACCTTTTATAGATGAGATGTTAGAGCGGTTAGCGAACCATTCGTTCTTCTGTTTCTTAGATGGATATTCAGGGTACCACCAGATCCCGATCCATCCTGATGATCAAAGCAAAACCACTTTTACCTGTCCATACGGAACTTATGCTTATCGTAGAATGTCTTTTGGGCTATGTAATGCACCAGCTTCTTTTCAAAGATGCATGATGTCTATATTTTTTGATATGATTGAAGAGATTATGGAAGTTTTCATGGATGATTTTTCTGTTTATGGAAAAACTTTTGATAATTGTCTTGAAAACTTAGACAAGGTTTTGCAAAGATGCAAAGAAAAGCACTTAGTCCTTAACTGGGAAAAATGTCATTTTATGGTTAGGGAAGGAATAGTGCTAGGACACCTAGTGTCTAAAAGAGGTATTGAGGTAGATAAAGCTAAAATTGAAGTAATAGAACAACTACCTCCACCTGTGAATATAAAAGGAATTCGAAGCTTTCTTGGCCATGCTGGTTTTTATCGCAGATTCATAAAAGATTTTTTATTTATTGCTAGACCACTCACTCTTTTGCTAGCCAAGGATGCTCCTTTCGAATTTGATGATGCATGTTTAAAAGCTTTTGAATTATTAAAGAATGCACTCATCTCTGCACCAATCATTCAACCCCCTGATTGGTCGTTGCCTTTTGAAATTATGTGTGATGCTAGTGATTATGCTGTGGGGGCAGTTTTGGGGCAAACAAAAGACAAGAAGCATCATGCAATTGCTTACGCCAGTAAAACTTTGACAGGAGCTCAACTTAATTATGCAACCACTGAAAAAGAGCTTCTGGCTGTTGTCTTTGCCATTGATAAATTTAGATCTTACTTAGTAGGAGCTAAAATAATTGTTTACACTGATCATGCTGCACTAAAATATTTGCTCACTAAAAAAGATGCTAAACCTCACCTAATTAGATGGATCTTGTTACTCCAAGAATTTGACTTAGAAATAAAAGATAAAAAGGGAGTAGAAAATTCTGTTGCTGATCACTTGTCTAGAATGCACTTTAAGGATCCACAGGAAACACCCATTAATGATTCACTCCGGGACGACATGCTCTATGGAATCAACAGGTCTGACCCCTGGTATGCAGATATTGTTAATTTTATGGTTTCAGGGTATGTACCACCAGGAGCGAACAAGAAGAAGCTTATTCAAGAAAGTCGTTCACACATATGGGATGAGCCATACCTCTTCTGAGTATGCGCTGATGGCTTACTCAGAAGGTGTGTGACCACTGAGGAAGGGTGGAAGATCATCGACAGATGCCATTCATCACCATACGGAGGTCATTATGGAGCATTCCGTACACATTCAAAGATCTGGCAATGTGGATTCTATTGGCCTACAATGTACGAAGACACAAGGCAATATATCAGAAGATGTGGGCCATGTCAAAGGCACGGAAACATAAATACAAGAGATGCTATGCCACTCACCAACAACCTTCAGATTGAGCTCTTTGATGTTTGGGGAATAGACTACATGGTCCATTTCCTCCATCAAAGAAGTGTGAATTCATCTTGGTGGCAGTTGACTACGTCTCCAAGTGGGTAGAAGCACTACCTTGCAAGCGTGCCGACAATATTAATTCAAAGAGGATGTTTGAAGAGATTATATTTCCAAGATTTGGAGTCCCTAGGGTGGTGATAAGTGATGGGGGATCACACTTCATTGACAAACGCTTTGAACATTATCTAGCAAAACATGGAATCCGTCACAACGTTGCTACCCCATATCATCCTCAGACAAGTGGCCAAGTAGAGACTTCCAACAAGCAAATCAAGAACATTCTTCAGAAAACAGTAAATGAGATGGGAACAGCATGGAAGGAAAAGTTACCCGATGCACTCTGGGCATACCGGACAGCATACAAGACCCAATTGGAATGACCCCATACCAATTGGTGTACGGAAAGACTTGCCACTTGCCTGTTGAACTAGAGTTCAAAGCACACTGGGCCATAAGAAGATGGAATATGGACCTAGATGTTGCTGGAGATCATAGAAGAATGCAACTATCAGAATTGGAAGAATGGCAAGAGAAAGCATATCACAATTCGAAGATCTACAAAGAAAGAGTCAAAAGATGGCATGACAAGAGGATCAAGAAGAAGGAGTTCTCACCCGGAGATAAGGTATTACTTTTTAATTCCAGGGTGAAGCTTTTCGGGCATGGAAAACTCCGGAGTAAATGGGAAGGACCATACAAGGTAGTCAATTCATCATCCCACGGAGCTATTACACTTCAAAACGACGAAGGTACGTTATTCAAGGTAAATGGTCAACGTCTTAAATTATTTTTAGAACCCAATAAAGAATTAGAAGAAATAGACGTGATCCATTTTTACCTTCCGATGGAGAATTAAGGCCCGACCTTTTTAATCTGACGTTTTTGGGCCATGTATATATTTTTCGGGATAAAAATACTTCTAGAAACACGCTCGAGCAAGCGGGCCCGCAAAGGAGGCAGGCCCAGGGCGGGCGCCCTGATGATGAGGGCGGGCACCCTGCCCTGGTGTCCCCTTGGCCTCGGCCTCTTCCGACGTGCTTTCCTCATCTATGGTTATCCAGAAAATTCCGCGAATGGGTTGTTACGCACGCCCGGCGGCAGGATGGATCTATGGAAACCCTAGAGGCACTTTTTGACCCCTATATAAACAGACCCCTGACGTCAGCTTTCAACACCAATTCATTCAATCCTTCTCTCCTCCTCAATTAGAGCTTGTCTAGTTCCTTGGTTCTCCAATGGCCGACAAGACCCACCGCAACTGGGAGATCGTCCCTTACGACCTCAACCGCAAGCCCAAGGATGACCCCGACGCCTACGTCCCGGCCAACACAGAGCGACAGCTAGCAGCCCCACCATCAAACCAGCGCAGCTCAATCTCATCCTACTACGCCCAACCAGTTCTTACTGCACCACCGCAGCCCCTTCTTCTCAAGGGACCGTCGTCCAAGCAAGAAGCCATCGTCAAGGTACCAGCCGGCACGAAAATCCTGCCACCTAAACCCACTGAGCGGGTTGTAGGCGTCAAGACCAACCGGAGCGGCGAGATCAGCAGCGTCCACTACACTACGGAGAAGGAGAGACCCCGCTTCGAAGGAGTTAGGACAGCAAAAGTTCGCTTCATCCCACCAAAGGAAGCTCCTAAGCACGCTCTCAATTCGTTTGAGACACCACCGAAGCGCCGCAGGACCATATCAGATGTGGATGAGGACATCAGGACAGCAAATAGACATATTATGGAACTTCTGTCCACAGTTAGCTCCCTTAGTAGGCAGGTCTCCAACCTAAACACTACTGTGCTCGCGCTTAAACGTGACCTTTCTGATGCCCTTGCTAGGATCAGGGATTTAGAGCAACACTGAGCTATCTAGATTAGACCTTGAGGCAGTGTGTCTTAGTCTTCATCATTAGATTCAATTAGATTCGATTAAATTCAGTTTAGATTAGTTCGCTTCATTAGTCAGTGTAATAAATGCCTCAAGATAAAAAAAAAGATTATTATTATTATGCCTCGTGTATCTCTACTTTATTTTTATGCAAGAAAGCAGGAAACAAGTATGGGGGAATCCCCCCGACATGGTAAATGCACTTCGATTGCACCACTCCACGATTCAGGTACATACTCTGCACGCTTTATTTACATATATACAAATACATATTGGGCTGTGTAGAATATTGTTCCTAACATGATAATTTAAAAAGACAAAAATATTTTTAATCATGATCAATCTCACTCTGTGATATTTCTGAAAACCTGCATTTATTGAAAATTATTTTAAAAACCATGTGTTACTCAAGTCATTGTGGAATGTGAGATGGTAGAATATGAGTATCTTATTCTTGAAATCTTTGTCGCTTAGAGATTTTCTTTTCAAAAACTTCAAAAATATAGCTACCATCCTCAGTGTTTTATATGCCTGATAAACCTAAAAATATTAATTTGCTTTGTATTGAGTTTGTGCAAAACGAGTTAGACCCTTGTTGAGAGATTTATCATGCTCCCAAGATCAAGACATTTTTATTCAGAAAGATTCACTCTTCCGAAGTATTATTGCATTAGAGGCATGGGCTATGCAAAAATATAAATTTCAAGGAAATAAAAAAGAGCAAGTGCTCGACAACCTCGCAGAAAAATGGACAAGTGTCCGGAAGTAGAATTCGGGGTACCTCAGTATCCACCTGAAAAAAATGAGATGATAAAAATATATATATGGTAAAAAGAAAATGATAGCCCATGGTCCCTCTAATAAGCAATATGCCAGTAAGAGTTGACAAGTTTTAATTTTCAAAGTCTTTGATCTAAGAGTATGGCATTCCTCTCCTCGGATCCCGTTTTGACCCAGGCAAAATATGCAAAGTAAGTATGCTTGAGAATTTCTACAAATTAAAACAGCCTCAGTGAGATATACAAAAGATAAATGAGTGATCTAAGAGCCCCTATGAGGATAAAGGTATGCTAAGTTTTCTATTCAAAAATATATAAAAAACTCCAAGTGACAGGGTTGAGAAGAAGAAAGGATCTCTACTTCAACCATATATTTCCCTGACTATAGTGCACAATGGACATTCACAACACCCTGCAGGTATAAAAAGAATGCTTTACAATGTTTCAACCCCAGTTATTTTTCTGAACCATCCTTTTCTCGAGGACGAGTAAAAGTCTAAGTATGGGGGTGTTTGTTGACGGTTCTTAAGTATCAATTTTAATTATCCAATAAATAAGGAAAAGGACTTATATGCAAGCAACACCTAGAATTAGGGTTTGATCTGACAGAATTCCACGAGTTTTGTTGTTTATCTGTTTCTGCAGGGGGTTATCAAGAAATACAAAGGAAAGGCCCATACGTCGGAATTACATAGAGATATTAACGTGTTCACCGATTTTCTATCATCTAGAAGACTCCAGAAGCCACGGGATCGAACGGGAGGCCGAACGGGCCCGGGACCAGGGCGCCCGCCCTGGACCCTGGGGCACCCGCCCTAGGTCTGCAACCAATCAGGATGAGTCTCGCGGATTATGCCCCACCGACCTAAAGGATCAAGGAAAACCATGCGATTAATGTCGGTTTGATCCGACGGCCCAGGTTCACTTGAAGGGACTATATAAGCAGGACCCCTGGCCCCTGGAGAGGAGAATCCAAGTCCATTATTTTCATATTTTCCAGAGAGGATTCAGAGAGAGAGGTTCCCTTAGGGTTCCCACCTCATTAGGGCTTAGCATCCAATGTGAGATTAGACTTAGTTCTTCTAGATTGAGAGAGATAGAGTGGAGGTATAGATCGAAGGAAGCCCGGCCTGTCGGTGACTACTTCGAGGTTGTACCTGCGGGATCAAGTTCTCCTAACCCGAGGCTTGCTCCTAGGATTCTTCAGTATTTCGACTTCTAAATTCTAGTAAGTTCTTTGTTTTATTGTTCTTTGGTTTATGAGTTTACTTTAATCTCTTCGCGTAGAGTTTAGAGTAATCATCTCTAGCGTAAACGAGGTGTTTGGGCTAGGATACTCATAGATATCCCCTGTCTAGCCGGACCGTGGTAGTAGCGAGGAACGTGACATTTCCGTAGCTACCTTTGTATTCCATATCCCGTTAGCAGGATCGATAGGGTTTATAGGTGCGGGTCGAACATCCTTTGAGGTGTCTAGATTCCGTGAGCCTCCCCAATAGAGCAGTAGATCATCCTTACCAAGGTTAGAACGAGAGTGCAGTTGCAGTCTTCTCTATACATCGCTCACATCAAATCACAGTGGTTGTAGCCTAAAGGTTAGTAGTAATAGATTTGGTTAGTCAGATGCACGCTTTCTCCTAGTGGTAAAAAAATAAATACGATACTCTGGATAACATCCCGGGTGAAGTGCTCACCGATATCCGTGCGCTTGCGGATCATTTTCTAATTGCGTTACCAAATATCAATAGGGGGCCGGCCCAGTCAAGGGGAGCTCTGGCCCTTTCCCCACAAAGGAATACCTTCACCAAGCCAATTTCCTAGGGGGCCGATGCCTGACCCGGACCGCATCGTTCCCACCTCTCTCCTCGAACAAGTGCCTAAGGGAATACACAAAGCTATGTGCCTTTCCTGCTCCTCTCACCTTTTGTCCCTGCGCTCTACATTCCTAGATTAAGTGCTAAGTTTGCTTCCTGGTTGCCGCTAATCCCCCTCCTTCCGGTAAGCGTGAAGTGCCGCACGCGCACCGCTCGCCGAGATGACTCGACCCTCTCGCCCTAGCCTATTTGTGTTCCTCGACTCCCTAACCTAGCGCTAACGCCTGTGTGCCATCGAAAGTGGTCATGAACCCTGGCCACCCATGGCACAGCCAAGGATCAAGAGAGAAAAGATGCCCCAAATACTGATTGAAAGAAGGTCGAGCGCACCCGAGAAGCAGAAAAATAGGGGTAGTAAAGAAGAGGCAAACAAATGAACTTAGTATTTACAAAAACATTAAATTATTCTGGGATGGCACCCTGCAGTTTGACCACAGAACACACGCTGGTTGATCTCTTTTCTTTCACAAGAACGGAGGTGGCACCGCACGTGCGACCATCACCCTTCGTGATCCGGAGAGGGGCCATGGAGGACCACCTCCAGCGGGGCGATCGCCAGGATGGCATCGGCGGCTTCCTCCAGGTGGGGTATCAACCACGCCTTGCCAGAATCCCTGGTGCCCCCGGGGAGCCCCTCTGCCACTACACCGATGTCCACCAGGTCGGACAAGCTGAAGTGCACCATGGCCAATGCCGAGGCTGCCCCCTACCGGATGCCATCCTCCACGGCCTCGCAAAAGTGCACCGGCATGGCACGAAGATGCTCGTTCACCTCTGCCGCATTGTGGTGCACCCCTCTCGGGAACAGGGCATGGCAAGTGTTGACGGTTCTTAAGTATCAATTATAACCATCAAATAAATAAAGAAAAGGACCTATATGCAAGCAACACCTAGAATTAGGGTTTGATCTAACAGAATTCCACGAGTTTTGCTGTTTATCTATTTCTGCAGGGGGTTATCAGGAAATACGAAAGAAAGGCCCACATGTCGGATTAATGACGGGATATTAACCGAACACGTAATTATCTTACATCTAGAAGATTCCAGAAGCCACGGGAACGAACGGGAGCCGTAACGGGGCCAGACACAGGGCGCCCGCCCTGTGCCCTAGGGCGCCCGCCCTGCCCCCGGGACCAATCAGGTCGAGTCTCGCGGATTATGCTCCACCGCCTTTGAGGATCAAGGAAAACCGTAGGATGAAGGTCGGTTTGATCCGACGGTCCAGATTCATCCAAAAGGGCTATATAAGCCAGGCCCCTGACCCCTGGTGGAGAAGACCCCAATTCATTATTCAGTTGCATATCTCTAGTTAGGGTTTAGAGAGAGAGGTTCCCTCTAGGGTTCCCACCTCTTAGGGCTTAGCATCCAATGTGAAAGTAGAATTAGTTCTACTAGATTGAGAGAGATAGAGTGGAGGTGTAGATCGGAGGAAGCCGGCCTGTCGGTGTCTACTCTGAGGTTGTACCTGCGGGAGCAAGTTCTTCTAACCCGAGGCTTGTTCTCAGGATTCTTCAGTATTTCGACTTCTAAATTCTAGTAAGTTCTTTGTTTTATTGTTCTTTGGTTTATGAGTTTACTTTGATCTCTTCGCATAGAGTTTAGAGTAATCATCTCTAGCGTAAACGTGGTGTTTAAGCTAGGATACTCATAGATATCCCCTCGTCTAGCCAGACCGTGGTAGTAGCGAGGAACGTGACAATTCCGAGTTACCTTTGTATTCCATATCCCGTTAGCAGGATCGATAGGGTTTATAGGTGCGGGTTGAACATCCTTTGTGGTGTCTAGATTCCGTAAACCTCCCCAATAGAACAGTAGATCATCCTTACCAAGGTTAGAAGAAGAGTGCGGTTGTAGTCTTCTCTATACATCACTCACATCGAATCATAGTGGTTGTAGCCTAAAGGTTAGTAGTAATAGATTTGGTTAGTCAGATGCACTCTTTCTCCTAAAGGTAAAAATATAAATACGATACCCAGGATAACATCTCGGGTGAAGTGCTCACCGATATCCGTGCGCTTGCGGATCCTATTTCCTAATTGCGTTACCAAATATCAACAAGCATTTCTGGCGCCGTTGCCGGGGAAGAAAGACGGTTTGCTGAGATAACCTTGAGTCTTACTACTAGCTTGTATTCATACTTTTTATTTTCTTATCTTTTTCATTCTTTCTTTTTCTTTTTACCAAAAATGGAAAACCAAGATTCTAAATCAATCTATCAATTTGCAACACCTTCGGCAACTGACCTTTTACCATGGGAGTCATCACAGCCTATCCAAACATCCCAGTATAAGTTAAGTTCAAGGTTGATTGCGATGATTCAAAATTTATCTTTTTCGGGAAAGGAAGACGAAGACCCTTACCTTCATATTAGAGATTTTGAGCAGACATGCGATTGTCTTCGCATTGATGGCATCTCTGATAAGACTTTACGTTGGAAGCTTTTTCCTTTTTCTTTAAGAGGAGAAGCTAGACGATGGTATAGTCAGAAGGTAAGTCAATAGCAAGGTGAATGGGGAGTTTTAAGAGCCAACTTTTGTCTAGATTTTTATTCCCTTGACCGTACTGGTGACCTTAGACTCGAAGTCCTATCTTTTAAACAAAAACATAATGAAACTTTGGGGAAATCCTGGAAACGTTTTTCTGATCTTTTAGAATCTTGTCCAAAACTTTTGCTTGAAGACACTGTTCTTTTATTTCACTTTTTTCGAGGTCTTCAGAAAGATAATAAACAAATGCTGCATACTATGGCTAGAGGTTCTTTCTTTCGTATCCCTACTGATGAAGCTAAGGGGATCTTGAATAGAATCCTAGAAGCTGAGATGGATAATGCCCTCCATGATAAAACCTACGAAGCCGAAGTAGACACTCTGCCAAATTTTTCATCTACTTTAGCTATCCCAGGTTCTGAGCCACAAAAGGAAGAAATTCTACCATCTGATTTCATGCTAGACATAGAATCCGATCTCTTTGCCGATTTTGGAAACATTTCAAACTACCATTCTATAGACCGACCCCAAAACGGCCAATTTAGCATTTGTTTACCAAGTGAACGTCAATTGAGAGAGCTTATCTCAGTCATGAGTAGCGAATGGTTGGAGGAGTCAGAGCTTTCCTCTGAAGTAATCTGAGTGGACACACCCTCTATAACTATACGCTGTGCTTATAATTCTGATCAATTTAACGCTCTCTATAATCCTATTGTGGGGATCAATATTATGTCCGAAGCTTTTGCACTTAATTTATTTGGGAAACTTGTTTTAACCCCCACAACAAAGGTCATAAAGGAATCTTCGGGACGATTAGTCCCCAGTCTTGGAATTATTAATGTCCTACCCTTTATGGTAGAAGGCTCCATGGTTCATTTGAACTTTTATATCTTTGATATATGGGGTTTCGACCTACTGATTGGACAACCTTTTAGAAGACTCCTTTGTGAAGGTCAAACTGGAAAGCTCCACATTTCCTTGGGAAAGGATTTTAAACTTCCAATTACAATAACTCACTCCTTGAATAATAAGACCGAGCCATATCTTTTGCCTGATCCTATGGAGGAGGTAAATGCTGCATCTCTAGAACTTTTAGATGATCCAGACTTAGAAGAGGAAGCCCCCTTCTTCACTGAAGAAGAGGCCGAACCTTCTGAACCTGAACCCTTAGATGAGTTTGCAGAAACACCTAGACCCCCCATAGAACTCAAAACTTTTCCACCCGGTCTTACCTATGCTTTCCTAAACAATAATCCAGAGTTTCCTGTGATCATTAGTAATAAACTCACTCAGGAACAAACTCTGCGATTAATGACCGTTTTAGAAAAACATCACTCAGTCTTTGGCTACTCACTCCAAGATCTCACAGGAATCAGTCCTATGATTTGTACCCATCGGATTCCGACAGATCCTTCTGTTACACCCTCTCGAGAGCCTCAACGTAGACTTAACAACGCGATGAGAGAGGTAGTTAAAAAAGAAGTTATAAAGTTGCTGCATGCAGGGATTATATATCCTGTGCCGCATAGTGAGTGGGTAAGCCCTGTTCAAGTTGTGCCTAAAAAGGGAGGCATGACTGTTGTTACTAATGATAAGAATGAGCTAATTCCACAACGCACCGTCACTGGGTGGCGGATGTGCATAGACTATAGAAAACTTAATAAAGCCACGAAAAAGGATCATTTTCCTTTGCCTTTTATAGATGAGATGCTTGAGCGGTTAGCAAAACACTCGTTTTTCTGTTTTCTAGATGGATATTCAGGGTATCACCAGATCCCTATCCATCCTGATGATCAAAGCAAAACCACTTTTACATGCCCATATGGAACGTATGCTTATCGTAGAATGTCTTTTGGGTTATGTAATGCACCAGCTTCTTTTCAAAGATGTATGATGTCTATATTTTCTGATATGATTGAAGAGATTATGGAAGTTTTCATGGATGATTTCTCAGTTTATGGAAAAACTTTTGATAGTTGTCTTGAGAACTTAGATAAGGTTTTGCAAAGATGTGAAGAAAAGCACTTAATCCTTAATTGGGAAAAATGTTATTTTATGGTTAGAGAAGGAATAGTGCTAGGACACCTAGTGTCTGAAAGAGGTATTGAGGTAGATAGAGCTAAAATTGAAGTAATTGAACAACTACCTCCACCTGTGAATATAAAAGGAATTCGAAGTTTTCTTGGCCATGCTGGTTTTTATCGCAGATTTATAAAAGACTTTTCATTTATTGCGAGACCACTTACTCTTTTGCTAGCCAAGGATGCTCCTTTCGAATTTGATGATGCATGTCTAAATTCTTTCAATTTATTAAAGCAAGCACTCATCTCTGCACCAATCATTCAACCCCCTGATTGGTCGTTGCCTTTTGAAATTATGTGTGATGCTAGTGATTATGCTGTGGGGGCAGTTTTGGGACAAACTAAAGATAAAAAGCATCATGCAATTGCTTATGCAAGTAAAACTTTGACAGGAGCTCAACTTAATTATGCAACCACTGAAAAAGAGCTTCTGGCTGTTGTTTTTGCCATTGATAAATTTAGATCTTATTTAGTTGGAGCTAAGATAATTGTTTACACTGATCATGCTGCACTAAAATATTTGCTCACTAAGAAAGATGCTAAACCTCGCTTAATCAGATGGATTTTATTACTCCAAGAATTTGACTTAGAAATAAAAGATAAAAAGGGAGTAGAAAATTCTGTTGCTGATCACTTGTCTAGAATGTACTTTAAGAATTCACAGGAACCCCCCATTAATGACTCACTCCGGGACGACATGCTTTACGGGATTAACAGATCTGACCGTTGGTATGCAGATATTGTTAATTTTATGGTTTCAGGTTATGTACCACCCGGAGCAAACAAGAAGAAGCTTATTCAGGAAAGTCGTTCACATATATGGGATGAGCCATATCTCTTCCGAGTATGCGCTGATGGCCTACTTAGAAGATGTGTGACCACTGAGGAAGGATTGAAGATCATCGACAGATGTCACTCATCACCATACGGAGGTCACTATGGAGCATTCCGTACACATTCAAAGATCTGGCAATGTGGATTCTACTGGCCTACGATGTACGATGACACGAAGCAATATATCAGAAGATGTGGGCCATGTCAAAGGCACGGAAACATAAATACAAGGGATGCCATGCCACTCACCAACAACCTTCAGATTGAACTCTTTGATGTCTGGGGAATAGACTACATGGGTCCATTTCCCCCATCAAAGAAGTGTGAGTTCATCTTGGTGGCGGTTGATTACGTCTCCAAGTGGGTAGAGGCACTACCTTGCAAACATGCCGACAATATCAGTTCGAAGAGGATGTTTGAGGAAATCATATTTCCAAGATTTGGAGTCCCCAGGATAGTGATAAGTGATGGAGGATCACATTTCATTGACAAGCGCTTCGAGCACTATCTATCAAGACATGGAATCCGTCACAACGTCGCTACTCCCTATCATCCTCAGACAAGTGGCCAAGCAGAGACTTCTAACAAGCAAATCAAGAACATTCTTCAGAAGACGGTGAACGAGATGGGAACGGCATGGAAGGACAAGTTACCCGATGCACTCTGGGCTTACCGGACAGCATACAAGACCCCAATTGGAATGTCTCCATACCAATTGGTATACGGAAAGACCTGTCACCTACCTGTTGAACTTGAGTTCAAGGCACACTGGGCCATAAAAAGATGGAATATGGACCTAGATATCGCCAGAAAACATAGAAGAATGCAATTATCGGAGTTAGAAGAATGGCGGGAGAAAGCATATTACAATTCAAAGATCTACAAAGAAAGAGTCAAGAGATGGCATGACAAGAGGATCAAGAAGAAGGAGTTCTCACCCGGAGATAAGGTATTACTTTTTAATTCCAGGGTGAAGCTTTTCGGGCTTGGAAAGCTCCGGAGCAAATGGGAAGGACCATTCAAGGTAATTCATTCATCATCCCACGGAGCTATCACACTTCAAAATGACGAAGGTATGTTATTCAAGGTAAATGGTCAACGTCTTAAATTATTTTTAGAGCATAGTCTTAGGAGGCGTAAGCGTCGCTGAGCTATCTAGATTAGATCTTGGGGCTATATATGTCTTAGTTATTATTAGATTCGATTAGGTTCGCTTATAATCAGTTTAGATCTATTATATTCGGTTATTATTATTATTCGGTTGTAATAAATGCCTCAAGATTAATAAAGATTATTATTAGTATGTCTTGTGTGTCTCTACTTTACTTTTGTGCAAGAAAGCAGAAAACAAGTATGGGGGAGATTCCCTGACATGGCACACACACTTCGACTCTGCACACTTTTATTACACACTTAGACACTCACTTTAGTTTGTGCAGAATTTTATCTCTCTAAACATGATAAATTAAAAGGATAAAAATGCTTATAATCATGATCAATCTCACTCTGTGATATTTCCTGGAAACCTGCAATTATTAAAATTATTTCAAAACCCTGTGTTGCTAAAAGTCATTGTGGAATAAGAGATGGTAAGGGTATGAGTACCTTATTCTTAGTATCTTTATTGCTTGGAGAATTTGTTTTAAAAATCTCAAAATTATAGCTACCATCCTCAAGTTTTATATGCCTGCTAAACATGAAAATATTAATTAAAGCTATCTGCTTTGTATTGAGTTTGTTCAAAACAAGTTAGACCCTTGTTGAGAGATTTATCATACTCCTAAGATCAAGACATTTTTATTCAGAAAGATTCACTCTTCCGAAGTATTATTGCATTAGAGGTATGGGCTATGCAAAATTATGAATATATCGAGGAAATAAAAAGGAGCAAGTGCTCGATAACCTCGTGGAAAAAAATGGACAAGTGTCCGGCAGTAGAATTAGGGGTACCTCGGTATCCACCCAAAATGAAAAAAATGAGATATGATAAAAATATGATGGAAAGAAAATGATAGCCCATGGTCCCTCTAATAAGCAATATGCCAGTAAGAGTGACAAGTTTTTAATTTTCAAAATCTTTGATCTAAGAGTATGGCATTCTTCTCCTCGGATCCGGTTTTGACCATACAATAAATGCAAGGTGTGTATGCTTAAAGAATTATTTTTGCAAAATCAAAACAGCCTCAGAGAGAAATATAAAAGATAATGAGTGACTCTGAGAGCACCTATGAGGATAAAGGTATGCTAAGTTTTTCTTTTCAAAAATATGTAAAAACTCCAGGTGATAGGGATTAAGAAGAAGAAAGGCTCTTTACTCTGACCATATATTTCCCTGACTATAAGTGCACAGTGGATTTTTACAACACCCTGCAGGTATGAAAGAATGTTTCAACCCTAGATGTTTTATTAACCAACCTTTTCTCGAGGACGAGTAAAAGCCTAAGTATGGGGGTGTTTGTTGACGGTTCTTAAGTATCAATTATAACCATCAAATAAATAAAGAAAAGGACCTATATGCAAGCAACACCTAGAATTAGGGTTTGATCTAACAGAATTCCATGAGTTTTGCTGTTTATCTATTTCTGCAGGGGGTTATCAGGAAATACGGAAGAAAGGCCCACATGTCAGATTAATGACGGGATATTAACCGAACACGTAATTATCTTACATCTAGAAGATTCCAGAAGCCACGGGAACGAACGGGAGCCGTAACGGGGCCAGACACAGGGCGCCCGCCCTGTGCCCTAGGGCGCCCGCCCTGCCCCCGGGACCAATCAGGTCGAGTCTCGTGGATTATGCTCCACCGCCTTTGAGGATCAAGGAAAACCGTAGGATGAAGGTCGGTTTGATCCGACGGTCCAGATTCATCCAAAAGGGCTATATAAGCCAGGCCCCTGACCCCTGGTGGAGAAGACCCCAATTCATTATTCAGTTGCATATCTCTAGTTAGGGTTTAGAGAGAGAGGTTCCCTCTAGGGTTCCCACCTCTTAGGGCTTAGCATCCAATGTGAAAGTAGAATTAGTTCTACTAGATTGAGAGAGATAGAGTGGAGGTGTAGATCGGAGGAAGCCGGCCTGTCGGTGTCTACTCTGAGGTTGTACCTGCGGGAGCAAGTTCTTCTAACCCGAGGCTTGTTCTCAGGATTCTTCAGTATTTCGACTTCTAAATTCTAGTAAGTTCTTTGTTTTATTGTTCTTTGGTTTATGAGTTTACTTTGATCTCTTCGCGTAGAGTTTAGAGTAATCATCTCTAGCGTAAACGTGGTGTTTAAGCTAGGATACTCATAGATATCCCCTCGTCTAGCCAGACCGTGGTAGTAGCGAGGAACGTGACAATTCCGAGTTACCTTTGTATTCCATATCCCGTTAGCAGGATCGATAGGGTTTATAGGTGCGGGTTGAACATCCTTTGTGGTGTCTAGATTCCGTAAACCTCCCCAATAGAACAGTAGATCATCCTTACCAAGGTTAGAAGAAGAGTGCGGTTGTAGTCTTCTCTATACATCACTCACATCGAATCATAGTGGTTGTAGCCTAAAGGTTAGTAGTAATAGATTTGGTTAGTCAGATGCACTCTTTCTCCTAAAGGTAAAAATATAAATACGATACCCAGGATAACATCTCGGGTGAAGTGCTCACCGATATCCGTGCGCTTGCGGATCCTATTTCCTAATTGCGTTACCAAATATCAACAGCAAGCCCCCAGAGCCACGACATGGAGCTCCCTCAAATTCATGCCCTAGGACTCGACGTGGGCTCACAGCCTACCACCCTCCTCCTAGGTCCCAAGAAGCTGCTCCATCAAGAAACGGACCTTCGCCCTCGACTCTGCATCGACAAGGACGTGAGGTGTCAAAGCTGAACACTGGAAGTGTGGCCTGTAGGCCGACATCGGCGGGGAGCAATAGGGGAAGGTAACAACCCATACCTTTGAGCTTTGTCCTCATACACGCTGTAACACCCCAGGTGTTTGGCTCCCACAAATTGCATTTTCATTTCATAAACATGTGCATCATCTATCTCGTCATGCTATTGTCACTTGAAACATGTGTATGCAACATTCTCAATTTTGTTTGTTTCATATATGGTTGCTTGTGAATTGTAGTTAGTGCAACATGTGGATGCAACATGAGTTTCTCACACCTTGAAACATGACAACATTGTAGTGTAACATGACAAGCTTGAGCTTTGTAACAAAGCTATGAAACATGTGAAACATGGTTTTGCAACAATAGAGTAATTTGAGTGTTTTGTTTGTTTCATCACATGTGGTACTTAGAAGTTGGTGTAACACTTGTGTAGAGTGGTTAATTATGGTCTAATACACCTTAACTATACTTAGGGTAATTAGTGGAGCACTGTTCATGTTGACCAAAATGACTAAATTGCCCTCTAGAGGAGGTTTGACCTTGAGGTGACCTATATAGTGCCCTAGTTTGACTGATTGAAAAGTCTAACCTAGAGACCTTGCATGGATGTCCACCCTTTACCAAAGTTATAGCAAACTTAACAAGGAACAAAAGTCTCAATATGACCATCTCATGAAAATGGTTGGAAGATGCTCAAACAGGGCCCACAAGTCAGTTAGGGGGCTGCCCAACACTTAGAATTATTTCTAAGTCTGAAAAGTGACGTTTGCAATTGCAAGTGACCATCTTTGGAGCACTGTAACTCTCAAACCGTGTCGTGCCAGCTCAAGCTCCTATTGACAAACTTATAGATCTCATAACCCTCTACAATTTTGCTAACTATGGATCACACCGAATCGGCCTGGATTAGGAGTAATAGGGTAGCAAAATGTCGCTATTAGTTGTTCCATTGGACGCCAATTCAGTCGAGTTCAGAGATTTTCAGTCGGACAGTGTGGCCGACCGGTTCAGAAACCAGCCATCGCGTGGCGTGCATGCCATGCCGGCCTCTCCACGTCGCACATGCATGTTCACAGTGAAAGCCCGGCTCACTCCTCGCTCACTCCCTCTCTCTCACCATTTCAATTCTTCATTGTCGTCTCCACTGGGCCGAGCGGCGATCGGAGGTGCACGGCGACTGCACCATTGTGCTGCCGCATCGTCGCCCTAGCCAGCACACCCATAGCCCCGCCTTGACCCCCTCTACACCCTTGTCCTCTCCTTGCCGCGAGTCTAGCCACAGTAAGGCGGCAATGCCACTCCACCGTTGCGGTGACCTCGCCGGAATCCTTCCACGCAAGCCCCTCACCGTGGTCCCTCCTCTCCAATGCATCTCTTCTCCCTCTTTCTTCTCATTTGGCTTCGTGGTACGCACGTGAAGCTCGTATCGATCTCAGTCACGGCAATGGGGGGCTCACCGTCGCTGGCACACGCCACCCAGCTCCGCCGTACCCGCCATTGCTGGTGGCATGTCTTTTCCGGCTAACCATAGGGACCCCGAAGCCCGTCCATCGGTGTGGAATCATGCGAGGAGTGTGTTGGTGCCCTCGGCTTCACCGGCCAGTTAGCCATCAGCGAGCTCCACCGTCGGCCGCCCCTCCCCTGTCTCTGTCTCTTTGTCCTGCGGGCCCCGTGTGTCAGTGGCTGGGAGGCCGAGCGGGATCCGACCGCGGGCCAAGCAGGCCGAGCGGGCCGTGTGGGCGTGTGTGCGTCGCGTGCATTGCGGACCGCGGAGGTTTACCGGGCCAGCCCAATGCCGAATTGGGTTCGGGATTCCAAATTTTGTTTTTCTTTTATTCTTTTTCACTGATTTGTGTATAGATTCAAAAATGCATATCTCTGGATTGGTAGATACAAAGGATGTGGTTCCAATTTTATTGAGTTCCTGGTAATGTCTAGTTTATATTAAAAATATAATATGCTCCATGTTCTGTTATGAAAAATAGAGTTACTAATTATCTCTTTTAATCATGTGGGAAATAGGGGTAATTATATCTTTTTATGTGTAGCTCCAAATGGCATGAAATTTTTATGGTGTATTTTTCATATCATGAATAACTTGTAGTTAAATTTCATACAATTTGGACACTATATTGAGGAGTTATATAATTCTCTTGTTTGCATGGATGGATTTTGTGTGAATTTTCATAATTTTTCTATAGATCCAGTAAAGCTAAAATTTGGTGAGTACTATTCTTATGCTAGAAGGATGCTAGGAAAAATGTTAAATCTATTGGTTGATACTTTTCACTAGGGTTTCCTATTTATGCTAGAAATAGGCATGCCATCTGTTATTTTTGATACAGCAAGTTCTGCTTGTCCAATTGCTTTGAAATTTTTATGGTAGTCTATGCGATGCATGAGGTAGCTACTGTAATTTTTTTAGATTTTTTCTGTATTGTTTTGCTATATGTTGCTTTAATCACCTAATTAACTAAATAAATTAGAAAAGGATATTAAAGAATTTATTTAGAAGTTGGTACTATACTTTCTGATATTCCTTTGATATGCAAAACAAGTTGGTAAACTTGGTTTGGTCCAATTATGCTTTTGCATCATCACTAAATATTTAATTTAGTGAATCTGCTATTTCTGGACTGATTCTGAGAGACTGTCAATTACCCTATGAAAATGATGATTTCATGTCTTGGGGTTTATAACAAAGTTGTTTTGAATTTCATGATCTAGCTTTTATTAAATTTTGGTATCATTTGGCCATGTAGTTTAGAAACTACAGCTGTTCTAAGTTGGGTTCAGAATTGAATCGCTCTCTGTCTACGCAGGATAGATTCTGTGTTTACTTGAATTCGACTTGGTTAACATAAGAATCATGCTTTGGTGTTTATAAATGATTTGTAGAGAATTGCATAAGCTTTCCATAATGTCCTCTTGCAAGTCATTTGAATTTGTAGAACTCCTGCTATGTGTGATTTCATGAACTATTCTATCCAAGGGAAACTTGCAACTTTCTGTGATGAATGTCTTTACTATTATAAGCATGTTGCGATGCAAATAAACACTTAAGTTGATTAAGATAAGTTTAGGTGCAGGTGTTAGTCCCTTAACTGAAGATGAACATCTTTATCATAGGTTATGCAAGTTAGGTAAGTTAATATTGTGCTTCCAAGTCAAGATAGATACATGTTTAAAGTGATTTGAATAGAGCTATTATTACTCAGTAAATGAGTGTCCAATGATGTTTTGGCTAAATACTTACTTACTATTATCCATTCATCATGAGCATCATGTCATTCCTTATGCATCCATGATATTTATCTTGTGCATATGCATGCAATAGGTGTACCGGAAGGAGTGACACTGCTGGAGTTCGAGGAACCGAGCGAGGAGTAGCAGTAGCCAACACTAGAGGTTCAGGAGGTGCAACCTTCAGGAGAAGTACCAGACGAGGTCGTCGTTGGGTGGCCGGACCATCGTCCATGTAACTTTGTAAAAGGAAAGCCCCGGAACATTATAAGCCTCCTAATTTCTGAAATGCAATTAAAGTATTATTGTTATATATATTGTTGCATTAAGTTTAGGTTTTGAATGGAAACACTTGCTGCAATGGTTATCCAGTCCTTGTCCAGATTTGATACCCTGAATCCTAAGTAACTCAGGCTCGTGTAGTTGCTTAGCCCTGCTTTAATGTGGTAGAAGTCAGGTGATTTCCTATCACCTGCGAGTTATAGGAATATACATGTGGCACGGTTGGCTATATTTGCTATCGTGGAAAAGAACCTGTCTTAATTTGAATTAAAGACCGGACGGAGGCTTGCCGGTTTGCAGTGACTCCGTCTGTGTCGATTAAGGACCAATTCTTGGAGCCTTTCCTGTTCATGTTGAACGCATGCCTCTCTCTTAGTTGGCCGGGTCTGGAGACCGACCACGAAGCCGAGTAGCTCAATTCAGGCCGGGAGTCGGCAAGTATAAAGTGTGCCTCGGAAGGGAGCAGTAGGCGTGAGTCCAAGGGCAGGTGATTTAAAAGTCCTGACCATCCTGGCAGAAGGGTAATCCCTGAGAGTGCTGGCATAGACCGAACCCACGAAGTTGGTTCCTGAGTTGTACCAAAGGTGACCCACGGCTACCCTTGCAAAGTATGCTAGGGTGAGAGTTAGGAATACCCCCTCAGCTGAGTTGTAATTCGATTCGAGTCGCCGTCTCTCACCGGTTAGTGGGAAGGAATGATGATATGATGATGACAGCCTTATTATACCTGCTATGGTTAATATTGTTTGCTCCTAATAAGTGAGTGCTCTAGTACAGGTGCTAATATAGTTGACAGGTTAATGATGATGAACTTGATGCTAAGTTTAATTGGTTACTTATGCTCTTAAGCTCTTTTATGCAATTGTGTCAAACTAGCCCACCTTATAAGCCTTGCATGATCCTTGGTGTCCTTTATTTCTGGTTTTTGACGGGTAAGTCTAGCTGAGTACGTTCTCATACTTAGGGTTTATTTCCCACCTGTTGCAGATGACCAGTTCTACTTTGGTTGCTGCAAGTAATTGTCTCCTCCCTGCTGGAGATGAGGACTAGATCGTTGGGTGCAATCTCCACTAGTGATCTTACCTGAGATGCTCTTGGTTGGACATAACTACGACCTAGCATTGTATTTGAAACTATGAAGTTATGTACTAAACTATGTTGCTTCCGCGAAACAAACCTGGTTTGTAATATTTTATTTTGAACTTCGATGGATGTAATCTATATGCCACTTGCGAAATGTTGTAACGAATGATGTGTTGTGTTGAATCACTACGATCTTGGTTTGTATGTTGAAAGTTGTTTGAAATCCTTTGAGATTTCTGGACTTTATGGGAGCTTAAGTACAGGAATTTGATCACTTTGGTGATTGTTTTTGTATTTATGTTCTTATAATTTGGTCGGTTCTGTGATAGCTAGGATCAGCGCAAGGTTCAACACTAAACATGTCATTTGTGTATTTAAAACAAAAGTATTTGTGAAAACTCTAAATTAAATACTAAGTGTTGCCAGTGGTCATATCCTTTATGCTGAAATAAGGACTTTTAGGTGGCTTATTAAAGTACTAACTTGGGGTTTCTTGCTTGTTTTCTGTTTCGTTGTCCATACGGCGTGCTATTGTATGGATGCCATCCGCTTGGGTGGTAATGTATGGATCAAAATACCTTTACGCTCTGGTAAGTGGGAGTTATGAGAGCATGACCGTCCAACCGTTGGTCTAGGGAAGAGTAGTTGTGGTTACTCGCATACTTGCATGTTCAATCATGTATCTATGAGGGTACTTAATTGTGGGTATATCTATCGGGTAGCTGTGATACTAGAGTATATACATCGGGGGATGTATGTATGAAAGTATTTAGTTTACTGCTTACTTTGCATGCCTTTTTGGGAAATTATTGGGCTGAAATGAAATTTTCTGTAGGTACACTAACAACGTATCATTGTAGATCGACTAGCTTCCGTATATGAGAGAACGTATGTATGCCACCATATATTCCGCTAGCCTTTAAATTTTTCTAAGTTTGTGAGAACGTATGGATCGTGCATACATCATGTTCAAGCATACCTGGCATTTCTTGCATTACTCCCTCCTTTAAAAATTGATTGTCCCGACTAATTAAATTCTCGCATCTCTTAAATGATCCCCACCTTAAGTTATACCTTGTTCTACAGATGGCCCGCACGAAAAGCACCGCACGCAAGTCCACTGGAGGCAGGGCTCCTTGGCGTGAGCCCCGTCCTGAGCCTACTATGGAGGAAAGGCTGAGGGCGGAGTTGGCCCAGGTGACTACTGAGAGAAATGTGGTCCAGCTGCGTTTGGAGCAAGGCACGCAAGAAAGGGATCAAGAGATGCTAGAGGTACAGAGGCTGACAGTTGCTCACCGCAACTGTGAACGTATGTTGATTCACGTGTTGAATTAGCGAAATGAAGCCTGGAACGAAGACAATGTTTTGAGAGCTAGACAAGTTGAGCTAGAGCAACAGTTGGCAGCTACAGAAGAGTACAACGGCCATCTCCATGAGGAAGTTCACCTACTACACAATTAGCTTCATCGCCTCCTTCCCCCTGAGGATGAAAATGATAATGATGATGAGATGGACTCTGGTGTCATCATGGCTGAAGATGATGATGACATAGAGATTAATGGACCTGAGGATGTCCCGCCTGAAGAGGAGGAATATGAGGAGCTAGAGCCTGCTAGTGATGAAGATGGAGGAGAGATCTTCGACACTGACTCAGAGGATGATGCGTAGTTTAGCTTACCCTTAGCTAATGCGCTAGAGTTAGTCTTTTGTTGACCCTCATGCATGGATGAGTGGTTTGTAGTAAGTTGATCTTTGGGATGTAACATCAAACCCTATGTTATCTTTAATGTAAGGTTGGAACCTTGATGACTTGGATGTAACCTATCAGATGTGTTATGCTCCACGTATATGAGCCTTTAATAAATTCTGTCTTTGTTGTCGGTAAACATCGTGGACTGTTAAGTACATCGCATTAATGTGTCAATTGATGTACTAGATGGGTTGTGTGATTGTGATGAATTATTGTGCCTCTGTTTATTGTATGAATTCATTCTCTCCAATGAAATAAGTTTGGCATAATTATCCAATTCATCTACAAATTTTCCACATTGTCAGTGCTCATTGGCTATACATTTTGAGATGGCTTACAATCTTCGCTGTGGTCATAGCCTTGGGGATGAGGAACAACCACCACTCCTCCGCCACCACCCACCCCAGCTGAGTTGATGCAGACAGTTGTCGAGAGTCAGCGCATGCTAGCTGAGACAATGCGTCAGCTGGTTAACCGTGATGATCGCAACGTCTGCTAGGGACCCGAGCCAAATTAGTACAACAACTTTAAGGACTTCATGGACACAAAGCCTCCTATCTTTAGAGAGGCAGAAGAACTATTACAAGCTGATGAATGGTTGAGTATGATAGAGCAAAGGTTTCATTTGCTCAGATTGACAGAAGGTATGAAGGCCTCGTATGCATGACACCAGCTCCAAGGCCCTGTATTCATCTGGTGGAACCATCACAGGATCACCTTCCCTGCAAACGTCAAGGTTGGTTGGGACCAGTTCAAGGAAGCTTTCAGGGGACATTTTATTCCTCCTGGTCTCATGACAATCAAGCACACTGAGTTCATGAAGCTGACTCAAGGCAACAAGAGCCTTAATGAATACCTCTAGGCATTTAATAACATGGCAAGGTATGCTCCTGAGTTTGTTGATAGTGATGCCAAGAAGATAGCAAGTTTCAAGAGGGGACTTTCCCCTAAGCTGATGAAGTCTACGGGCAACAGTAAGTGTGTCACCTTCAATGAGTTTATTAGTGGCGCCCTGACCTAGGAGAATAATGATAAGATATATGCTGCTTCCAAGACCCATAAGAGAAACTTTGAGGCAGGTGCTTCTCAGTCTAAGGTGCCAGTGGTATCCAAAACCCAAATATCATTCACCTACTGCTAATGTCTGGTACCGCCCACCTCAGAAGAAGAATCAAGCTAAAACTGGTTTTTGCAAGGGATACACAGTTTCCTTGCCAAAGAATACCTCTGGACAGGGCAGCTCCAATGTTCCACCATCTAACAGGTTGTGCTAGAACTATAACAAGCCTGGTCACAGGGCTAATAATTGTCCTTATCCTCCCAAGCAGAATTCTCAGGGAAACGTCCGTCAGGGGCATGTTCACTATACTACTGTAGAGGAAATTCCTGCTGGTGAAGTGGTCACTGCTGGTAAGTTTCTTGTTAATTATCATCCTACAGTTGTGCTCTTTGATTCGGGTGCTTCACAATCCTTTGTGAGTTCTACTTTTGCATCTGAGCATAAGATGAATGTGATTACAATTGTCAAGGGTGGTTATTGTATTAGTGCTGCTGGGAACAATATCATGACTAACCAAGTAGTTAAAGATGTGAAGATTGAGATTGGGGATCGAGAGTTTCTTGTGGATCTTGTAGTTCTACCGGGAGTAGGAATCGATGTAATCCTAGGAACGAAGTGGATGAGCGGTAATGGGGTGTTGATCGATACATCAACCCATGTGGTGATGTTGAGAGATCTAGTAGATAAGAAGGGTTTTCTAGTTCACCTGCCTCATGATATTGCGATCCACAATACGACCAATGCTACTCTAGCCAAGGCCATTGCGGATATACAAGTTGTCTGTGAGTTTCCAGATATCTTCCCTGATAACTTGCCTGGATTACCTCCGGACCGTGTGAAAGCTCTATGTTTGGTGTTGGTAATTAGTGATAATGCCTAAGTACTAATCCTATGCCTAAGTTGTATATAGCATATGATGATTAGTACATTCCAAGGTTGGTGGCAAGATGAACATGGTGATCATGATGGCCACACTTGGATTTGGACGCAACCCTACGTGATCAAGGCAAAGGTATATGCTTAAGGGTTATGTTTTAGTAACCAAGACACCTAGTGAGTGTGGTTACATTATAAGATAGATAGCCGTACTATAAAGAGGGAATGACGCGGCTATTGAACTCCTAAGTGCCTCTAGGTGTGCATTTCATAATCATATGCATTTGGATAGAACTAATAACGCCTCGAAAAATGATTATGAAAATGATAACACACTCGCACATGACGTGTACACATGGTGATGATAGCACATTTGTGAAGGCGGTGGAGTTTGAGCGGTAGAGACGAGTTTGGGTTCCTCTCTCCCTCCTGTCGAGCTTGCGAGGTGGGATTCAGGCATTTTCGAGGAATTGAAACGCCTATTTTCCTTTATGCCAATGTCGAGATTTGGAGGCGTTGTCATAGGTTGTTTCACGAGCTAAAACATATGCTAAAGTGACACACATACTTAGTCTAGCTCATATGTGAAAGGGTGAATCAAACGGAGGCGAACGGAGGTCACAGAGGTGACCGGACGCTGAACCGGACGCGGTCTCTGTTTGACCGGACGCGTCCGGTCAGTGCTCTGTGCTCGCGAGTGTCTCGGTATTCTGATCAGACGCGGTGGAGCGTCCGATCATGATCGACCGGACGCGTCCGGTCATGGTGGGAGCTTACTGGACTCTAACCGGACGCCGGGTGTAAGGCGTCCGGTCAGTTCTACAGCGCGTCCGGTCACTGACTCGCTGGAGCGTTGCTCAGGCTTGACCAGCGCATCCAGTCAGTTACGAGACTAGCACGTCCGATCAAGCTTTGCACATCCGGTCTATGCGACCAGCGCGTCCGGTCAGCGCGACTTCTACTGAATCTTGTGCCTAACGGCTCTATTCGAAGGGGTACGTCTATAAATACTTGTTGGCCGACTTTTGGCTCACTCTCTTGCATTCTTCGACATACTTGTGAGCACTTTGAGCTAAGGAACTCCCCTCCCACTCGTCTCTCTTGCTTCTTTGCATATTCGAAGTGAGATTGAGTGATCCAAGTGCATTTGCATTGTGAGATTGCATCTAGTTGGCACTTGGTGGTTGATTTGCTGCGGGATTCTTGTTTCTCTTGGTGGCTGCTGCCACTTAGACGGCTTAGAGCAGCTTGGAGGCGTTGGCAAGAGTTGGTGATTGTTCTTGGCCACCTCCGGTGATTGTGAGGGGTTTGTGCCTACCTCGGCGAAGCGCCAAAGGCAACATTAGTGGATCGCTCGTGTCATTTGCAACCTTTTGCCATTTGGTAGGTTCTTGTGGCGCCTTTTGAGAGGCTCGGTGTGTGATCAATTAGCCACCAAACCACATGGAGAAGAGGGACACAACGGGGACTAGCGTGCTGGCAAGCACGTGAACCTCGGGATAAATCTTCGTGTCATCATTCTTATTGTAATTAATAGATCCCGGTGGTTGTGTATTGTGGAATTCATCTCTTGATCATATTGATTGGTTGGCTCAATACTTCGCCCCTCGGTGATACCCTTCTAACTCTCTCTTGTATTATTTTCTTAGTTACCTTGCTAGCTTGTTAGTGTAGCTAGTTAGCTTTAGTTGTAAGCTAAGTTGTGCGGTTTGTCTTGTGCGGTTGAGTGCAAATATACTAGAATTGTGAATTGGATAGATGGCTTGCAAACACCCCGTAGGCTAAGCAAAACTCGCATCTCGCTATTTGTTATATTGATAAACTTGTTTAGCTTGTCTTTGTAGATTTTTTTAAAAAAGGCTATTCACCCCTCTCTAGCCATCAAGACCTTTCAAGTGGTATCGAAGCCGTGGTCACCATTTGTAAGGCTTAACAACCTCGGTGTAAGATGTCTTAAGTTGTGTTCAACCATGTCGGGGGCAAGCCTCCATTCTTTGATGGTGTCTCATCTTTTGATCATTGGAAAAGAAACATGAAGCAATATCTTGGCTCTATTAATGAGAAGGTTTGGGAGGTGACACATCATGATTATGCTATCATTGATCCCGACAACCTCACCAACAATGACCGCATCAACAACCAATGCAACACTATGGCTCTCAACACTCTCTACAATGGGATTGATGCAAAGGTCTTTGAGCAAATCAAGGATCTTGAAATGGGAAGTGAAGTGTGGACAAGATTAGAGGAAACATATGAGGGCACTTCAACGGTAAAGAGTGCCAAGCTCTATATGCTCAAAGACAAGTTTGCAAGCTTCAAGATGAAGGATGATGAGTCCATACCGGAGATGTTCTATAGGCTACAAGTCATTGTCAATGATCTCAAGAGCCTAGGAGAAGATGTCAAGGACAAGGACTTCTCACACAAGTTCTTGATGAACTTACCTAAGAAGTTTGCTATCTTGAGGAAGATGATCCAAAGAGAGGGTTTGGACCAGGTGACTCCAAACCAAGTGCTTGGAGATGTCATGACCGATGCTCAATATAATGATGATGAAGATGATAAGAAGGAGATCAAGGTCAAGCAAGAGAAGACCACCACATTCAAAGCTTCATCCTCAAAGGGCAAAAGCAAGATTGATAGTGATAATGATGATCCATTTGATGATGAGACCATGGCCCTTCTAGTGCAAAAGATGGGTCGGTTCATGAAGAAGGGAGGCTATGTGCAAAGAAGAGAAGAGACCACATGAAATCTAGAGAGATGCTTTGCTACAATTGCAATAGCCCCGATCATGTAGTGGCGAAGTGCCCCTATGAAGACAAAAGAAATCATGAGGGGAGTTGAAGTTGAAGATGAAGAAGGACAAGAAGGAGAAGAAATAGAAGAAGAGCTTCACTATCAATAAGAAGAAGGGTGGTGATTATGTGGTCACTTGGGATAGTGACAACTCCGATAGTGATGATGATGCAAGCTCTAGTGATGATGAAAGGACCACTCGGCGAGCCATTGCAAGCATTGCCCTCTCTAACAAGCCATCCATCTTCGACACTACATCGACATGCCTTATGGAAAAGCCCACCAAGGTACAATATGATGATAGTAATGATGATTCTTGTGATAGTGATGGTTGTAGGAGTGATGATGATGAGGATGAGGACTACTCCAAGGATGATCTATTGGGCATAATAGATCAAATGAGCAAGGGCTACAAGAGGACTACCAAGAGATGCAAGATCTTGGAGCAAGAGCTCATTGCCAAGAGCAATCAAAATGATGCTTTGATGGAGGAACTTGTTGCTCTAAAAAAGAGTAAGGAGTGCAAAGGAATTGAACAAGAGCTCAAAGTTCTTAGGAAATCCTTTGATGAGCTAGAGGCCTCTCGTGAGTGTTTAAAGAAAGACCACGAGGACCTTAAAGTTGCTCACACTAGGCTTAAGGAAGCCCACTCCACTCTACTTGAGCTCATCAAGGAAAAGGACCTCAAGTTAGAGAAATTCATGAAGGAAGCTAAGGAGGAGCAAGTGATTGTCACTTGTGATATTGGACTAACATGTGATATTATTAATGATTCTTTATTTGTTGGTCCTACTAATGCTTCATGTAGCTCATTATCATCCACCACAACCAACTCTACCTCTACTACTAGTGATTCATCACTTGTGGTTGAAAATGAGACTCTCAAGAGAGAGGTGGATGATCTCACCTGCATATTAGGCAATGCCTATGGTGGGGATGGCCGCTTGCTAAAATGCTTGGGTAGCCAAAGGTTCTCTCTTAACAAAGACGGTTTGGGCTATACTCCCAAGAAGGGCAAGGCGGCCTTTGCTACTCTAAAGTCTCGCTTTGTGAAGAGCAATGGTCGTTATTGTAATAGATGCAAGCAAGTTGGGCATCTAGAGATTAATTGTAATAAAATGAACAAGAACAACAAGTTTCATGCTAAAATGGATTGCATTTCTTTTGATTCTTGTTATGTGCTTACCAAGGGTGAGAAAGGTGTGCATGCTAGGTTTGTTGGTACACCAATTGTGGGTCCAAAGAAGAAGGCCATTTGGGTACCAAATAACTTAGTTACTAACCTCCAAGGACCCAAGCAAGTATGGATACCTAAAAGACATTAAATTGTTTTGTAGGTAAATTACAAGGCCAGAGGAAGGCATTGGGTGCTTGATAGTGGGTGCTTGTTGACAGTCCTTAAGTACCAAATATAGTTATTAAATAAATAAAGAAAAGGATCCAAATGCAACCAACACCTAGACTTAGGGTTTTATTTGAGAGAATTCCACGAGTTTTGGTGTTTGTCTGTTTCTGCAGGGGGTTATCAGAAAATACGGAGGAAAGGCCCACACGTCGGGTTTACATAGAGATAATAACGTGTTCACCGATTTTCTATCATCTAGAACACTCCAGAAGCCACGAGATCGAACGGGAGGCCGAACGGGCCCGGAGGCAGGGCGCCCGCCCTGCTCCCTAGGGCGCCCGCCCTGGCCTGAGAGCCAATCAGGCTCCGTCTTGCGGATTATGCTCCACCGACCTAAGGGATCAAGGAAAACCGTGCGATTAATGTCGGTTTGATCCGACGGCCCACGTTCACTTCAGGGGGCTATATAAGCAGGACCCCTGGCCCCTGGAGGAGGCACTCCCTCATTCTCAATTCCTCAAACCCTAATCTCAGGAGGAGAGTCTCTGATCAAGCCCTAGAGCCACCACATCAACTAGATCTCTAGTATAGCATAGCTACATAGGATTAGAACTAGAAGGAGTCAATCTTCGATTGGTTTCCGGATCTGTCAAGAGGATTCTTGGTAATTCCTTTACTGTTCTTCATTGTTCATCTTTTTTCTTCAATATTATGAATACAACTTTGTTCTATTTCAATATATTGATTATGACTATGCTCTACTTGATTATATTTGCGATTATATTGTTCTTAGTTTATCGTAGTTATACGCTTGGCTTAGTTAGATTGGAATTATATACATGTTTAGGATCGTATAGCGTTTATCCATCGCATCCATGGGTAAATGATAAATATTGTGTAGGCGTGGTGCTTAGACCATATTTATCTGCGATTGCACCTTATATGCCGGATCGTGGGGTGGTCCGCGATGGTGACAGCTTCGTTGGTTCTTATATAGTCCCCCTCCCGTGTGTAAGGCAGGCAGAGCAACATTATTACGGGGGAGTGATTGCTATGTTTCTCATCTTCCTTGATAATATCACTATGCATGGGCGTAGTCCTTTCTCGCAATGATTGCCAAGTGTACTTGCACTAACTATGATATGCTAGACTTTATAGTTAAGAATAACTTAGGAAATATCCTTGTAGTTCGTCCTAATACCATGCTAATGACTTACTAGAATATCTGTTGAGGTGCTTATCATTATTATATGTGGCTAGCTGATCAGATTAATTATCTTTGTCACCATTCATACTTTATCTATATTTTATATGACACTTACCCCTGTATGCAAGAGATAGATGAATGCTCTCACTTATACATGCAATGATTGATACTCATTCCTATATTCCATTCCATAATCAACATTGATGTTAGTAATCCCTTCCCAGTGGTAAAAATATAAATAACGATGCTTGGAATACTTCCCAGTTAAAATGCTACATCGGTATTAATCTGTGCGCTTGCAGATCTTATTTATTATTTATTTAGAAGAGCAGTTGCATATTTAAATACCGCGTCTCTCATGTCATGCTGGGGATGACAACTTGGCTTAAGTGGCATGAGGGATAGGTTCGGCATTTTTGGCGCCGTTATCAGAATTAGAAAACTAAGTCTACTTTTGGTAATGACGTTAAGAATGCCCAACAAGCATTTTTGGCGCCGTTGCCGGGGAAGGTTGATTTACTAACAAGGAATGAATACAGAATTTGAGTCATCATTCGCATCATTAAGTGATTGAGATCATCAATTCTCCCATACAAATTTACCCCTGTATTTTTCCATTCTTATTGTTTTGCAGGGTGATGTATGAATAGAGGACATCTTCCAGAAAATTTTGTTGACAACCCCGAAGCATTAATCAGAGGGGCAAGAGCCAAGCTCAAGAAGTCAACACTTCGACGCAACACTTCATCCAATCCAGAAGACCGCCGAAGTTTCATCCGGAATTTGTCAACAGAGTTCGCAGCCATGGCGAACAAGACGATCCGCGAGTTCTCAGCTCCCACTACGGACAACATCCGCACTGGACCTGCCGCAGCCATCGACAAGAACTTTGAGCTCAAGCCAGGGCTCATCAACATGGTACAAGCCAACTAGTTTTGTGGGAAGCCGCACGAAGATGCAAGTGCTCATCTCCAACACTTCCAGGAGATTTGCAACACATTCACTTTATTAGATGTTCCCAGAGACGCCATACTACTTCGCCTTTTTCCATTCTCACTATTGGGGAGAGCGAAGCAGTGGTTCTACGCGACGAAGGATAAGAACACTACGTGGGCACTCTGCTCTACGAACTTTCTGGCTAAGTTCTTTCCCATGGGCAAGACCAATGCTCTCCGTGGGAAGATTATAAGTTTTCAGCAACAACATGATGAATCCGTTCTAGAAGCATGGGAGCGCTTTCAAGATTACATCCTAGAATGTCCCCATCATGGAATGGAGAGCTGGCTACTTATGCAGACTTTCTATCATGGGCTCATCACTAGTGCTCGTGAGACCATGGATGCTGCAGCTAGAGGCGCATTTCTATCACTCACCATACCACAAGCTATAGCCCTTGTGGAGAAGATGGCGTCCAACCAAGGTTGGAACGAAGAGAGGACTCAAACACGCAAGAAGGGTGGAGGTATGCACCAGCTCAAGGAGGTAGACATGCTGTCTGCAAAGCTAGACCTACTCATGAAAAAGCTCGATGACAAAGCTGGAGACAAAAGAGAAGTCATGAACGTCTATGACTCTCACATGACTTGTGAGGAATGTGGAGACACTGGACACTCAGGCAATCACTGCCCTGAGATGCTTGAGGATGCAAGGTACATCAACAACAACAACAACTACAACCGTCCTCAACAAAATCAAGGTTGGAATCAACAGAGGCTTAACTACTCAGGTAACTACTCAGGTAATTATCAAGGTAATAACTCTTACAACAACAATAATAATTTTCCACCCCTGAGAGAGTTAGTGTCTAATCAAGGAAAGCTAATGGATAACTTGTCTAAAAAATTGGCATCCAATGATAAAATACTAGAAGACATAAATAATAGAATGGATAATTTCTCTACTGCCATCAAAAACCAAATTAGCTTTTAATAAAATGATTGAATCTCAGTTAAATCAAATAGCTGCTGCTGTTCCTGCTACTAACCCCGGTATACCATCACAACCGGAAGGATTAGAATCTGCAAATCTTGTAGACATGTTTGATGAAGGTAACTATTGGAGTAATCCCGCTGTCGAAGTACATAATGACCTTCTGCCAGTCAAGAGAGGCGATCTAGGATGCCCCGTCATCCCGATCTCCATCGGCATGGTGGACTTCCCAGAAGCACTCTGTGACTTTGGCTCCAGTGTCAACATTATGCCCAGGGTACTCTATGAAAAATTCTTTACATATCCTTTATCAGAAACAACTATGTGTTTGCAGCTTGCAGATCGGACACTAAGCTTTCCTAAAGGAATATTAAAGAACATGTGTGTCCGAGTTGGTACCTCGTATGCTCCAGCTGACTTCGTGGTGATAGAGACCGGGTCCGATGAGAGGTCACCAGTTATTCTGGGAAGGCCATTCCTGAACACCTCGGGAGCTGTCATCTACGCCAGCGCTGCGAAGATCAACTTCAACATCAATGGGAGGAAGGAGACGTTTTCCTTCAAGAACAAGATTACACAAATCCCAGAGCAACCCCAACATGAACCAAGGAAGAGGACCA
Organism: Saccharum spontaneum; assembly: GCA_022457205.1. Classification (NCBI taxonomy): domain Eukaryota; kingdom Viridiplantae; phylum Streptophyta; class Magnoliopsida; order Poales; family Poaceae; genus Saccharum; species Saccharum spontaneum. The sequence goes on from CM039597.1 coordinate 33,634,914, forward strand.
ACAGGAGGAACAAGCAGAACAAGAACAACCAAGGATGGACCGAATTAGCTAAGATGGTCACTGCAGTTCAAGGAGGTCAAGACCGACGACCCAAGTCGCCGTTCCTAATCAAGAAGGACGACCCAGGTATGCCAAGCATTGAGTGCTCAATCAATGGATACTCCTTTCAGAAGGCGCTCTGCGACACTGGATCAAGCGTCAACATAATGGCCACAGTCACCTATCAGCTCTTGTACAGAACCATGCCCTTAAAACCAACATACACTCAGCTCCAGATGGCAGATCAGACATCCCGAAAGGTCGAAGGTATAGTAACTGATGTCCCTGTTAAAATTAACGATCATTTTGTCCATACAGACTTTCAGGTCATTGACATGGGAGACGACGAGTACGATCCACCCATCATCCTAGGAAGACCATTCCTAGGCACCGTCAAAGCAATCATCTATATTGGAACCGGAGAAGTCCATATGCATTTCCCCTCTGAGAAGATACGCCGCTACTTTAATGACCCTAACTATATAGTTGAAGTTTCTAAGCAGATCAGGACAAGAAGAAGGCGACGTAACCATAACCAAAGGAGGCAAACCATCAAGGACGTATGGGCAGACTATGAAGGAGAGGTCATAAGGCCCGAGGATACACAACAGGAGACCGAAGCACCAAGTCGGGTATGGAAAGCGAAGACAGTTACACAAGAAGAGGAGGCGCTGCCGGAACCACCGTCTACGCCACCCAAATCCCAGGACAACTAAGAAGAAAAGAAGTCCTGTTCGGAGGACTTAAAAACACCGAACGCCATGCCAAGAGGTAAACTTGGTAGTTATCATTTTCCCTTTTATTATTGCTCAGTTAATCATGTTCATTCTGTCTTAAAAAAATGTTAAAAACAGTAAGCCCCATGTGAGTATGCGAGTGGCATAAAACCCATAAGTACATTCACTGTGGTGGCATAAAAAAAATAATAATATATATTTTTTCTGTTCTATAAAAATGAAAATAAAAATAGAGAGTGACATTTATCAAGGAAGCTCAAACATGATAAAGGCTAGATATTTATGCTAACGCTTAATCAAGTTCCACGAAGCTTTGTTGTCTATTTGAGCTCCACAGAATTCAGGAAGACTAGCAGATGGAGGACATCCTAATCGCTGTCATGGTGCTGCCGACATTCAAATACACCTCTGCACCTGCTAGCTACATCAGAAGAAATTATGTCAAGATCCAGCTTGGGGGAGAGCACCCCCATTTATCCCGATAAGTATTTTTATCTACATTTATACCTATGCTTTATTAAAATAAAAAGATGCATAATCATGAAAACCCAAATAAATATTTTGTGTTTATATATATTTGCATAGTTTAATAAATAAATAAAGTAGCTATGCTAAACTGAATCTTAAAAATAAAACTCTAGCATGGATATGATGAATAGTTGCTCTGCCTAATTTTCAAATTTGTTCTCTCTCTAGTTTAGACATAACTGTTATAATTTAAAACTGGCTCTAAACCTGAACTAGTGGGAAGAGAACTTGATCTGAAGTCTAAGTTGTTAGCGAATATGATATGGGAAGGTTGAGCTGCTGTTTATCTGTTCCTAGAGATGCTAGAATTCTGGAGAATTTTATCTTTAAAAATCTTTAAAATGTTGCATGATGAGTTTCTATATGTGAGAGTTTAAATTCCTACCACAGCCATATATACATGCTTGTTAGATTAAGAGCCGCACTTTTACTACTTACTGCTTATGGGCATTGAGTGTGGTCAAGCTGTGTAGACTCTTAGAACTTGTCATGTGGTTAAAATCAAGATTCACTTGCACGTTCACTCATACATGCTGCTTCTACTCCGAAAGTACGCATCCACATATATCCACTCATTTCCATCTCCAGATTCACCCAAAATTATTCTACTCCTAACCCGGGAGAGAATAGCCAAAAACATTATCCCATTCCTGTTATTCCCTGTGAAGTTAATGCTCAAGTCATTTCTACTACCACTTGCTATATTTTCAAAAGAGGGAGATTGCTCTAAAAATAAAAATATAAAAACGAGGAAATAAAAAGGAGCAAGTTCTCGGAACCTCGAAGAAAGAAAAAGTGAGACGAGAGGTAAAAATGGACAAGTGTCCGACAGTAGAATTAGGGGTACAAGATACCCACCTGAGAGAAAAAAAAGAAAAAAAAATAGAGCATCTCATTCCCCTCAAAAGTTTTAAAAAGCAAGAAAGGTATGTATTCCCTCAAAAAGAGCATTAGACTTTTGTTATCACCATTCACCACACATGCACATCTTGATTTGACTTATTGATTTGTTTCTCTGGATCCATGGTTTGACTATGCAATAAATGTTCTATGAGTATGTATACTGTATCTCCCACCTATGAGCTCAAGATATCAAAGCCTTATTAGAGTAGGGTGAGAGAGAAGGCAATGTCACTACGCCTTATACCATAAATACCACACACTTTGAGAGAGAAAGCATATACCATTACTGCCTTGGTAAGGATCCAGAAATACCACAAAAGAGAGATCTGAGAGAGTCATACAAGGAATCTCTGAGTTTTATTTGAAAATTTGCAAAAAACTCCAGAGCTATAGCTGATCAAGAATAAGAGACTTGGCGTTTGACTAGACCGTTCTATCTTTTAACCACTCAAGATGCAGGTGACGGTTGCAAGCCCCATGGTGAAAGGTAAAATGAGTAAGTTTTAAGTCTTGACAGTTTACTCTAACTCAGGGATGAGACCTTATTTGAAAGCATGTACCGTCAACGTTCAAAGGCGTTGCAGCAACTTCTGATCCATAATGAGTCTATCCTTGCTCAGGGACGAGCAAGAGGTAAGCTTGGGGGAGTTTGTTGATGGTCTTTAAGTACCAAATATAGTTATTAAATAAATAAAGAAAAAGGATCCAAATGCAACCAACACCTAGACTTAGGGTTTTATCTGACAGAATTCCATGAGTTTTGGTGTTTGTCTGTTTCTGCAGGGGGTTATCAGAAAATACGGAGGAAAGGCCTACACGTCGGGTTTACATAGAGATAATAACGTGTTCACCGATTTTCTATCATCTAGAAGACTCCAGAAGCCACGAGATCGAACGGGAGGCCGAACGGGCCCGGAGGCAGGGCGCCCGCCCTGCTCCCTAGGGCGCCCGCCCTGGCCTGAGAGCCAATCAGGCTCCATCTCGCGGATTATGCTCCACCGACCTAAGGGATCAAGGAAAACCGTGCGATTAATGTCGGTTTGATCTGACGGCCCACGTTCACTTGAGGGGGCTATATAAGCAGGACCCCTGGCCCCTGGAGGAGGCACTCCCTCATTCTTAATTCCTCAAACCCTAATCTCAGGAGGAGAGTCTCTGATCAAGCCCTAGAGCCACCACATCAACTAGATCTCTAGTATAGCATAGCTACATAGGATTAGAACTAGAAGGAGTCAATCTTCGATTGGTTTCCGGATCTGTCAAGAGGATTCTTGGTAATTCCTTTACTATTCTTCATTGTTCATCTTTGTTCTTCAATATTATGAATACAACTTTGTTCTATTTCAATATATTGATTATGACTATGCTCTACTTGATTATATTTGCGATTATATTGTTCTTAGTTTATCGTAGTTATACGCTTGGCTTAGTTAGATTGGAATTATATACATGTTTAGGATCGTATAGCGTTTATCCATCGGATCCATGGGTAAATATAAATATTGTGTAGGCGTGGTGCTTAGACCATATTTATCTGTGATTGCACCTTATATGCCGGATCGTGGGGTGGTCCGCGATGGTGACAGCTTCGTTGGTTCTTATATAGTCCCCCTCCCGTGTGTAAGGCAGGCAGAGCAACATTATTACGGGGGATGTTTCTCATCTTCCTTGATAATATCACTATGCATGGGCGTAGTCCTTTCTCGCAATGATTGCCAAGTGTACTTGCACTAACTATAATATGCTAGACTTTATAGTTAAGAATAACTTAGGAAATATCCTTGTAGTTCGTCCTAATACCATGCTAATGACTTGCTAGAATATCTGTTGAGGTGCTTATCATTATTATATGTGGCTAGCTGATCACATTAATTATCTTTGTCACCATTCATACTTTATCTATATTTTATGTGACACTTACCCCTGTATGCAAGAGATAGATGAATGCTCTCACTTATACATGCAATGATTGATACTCATTCCTATATTCCATTCCATAATCAACATTGATGTTAGTAATCCCTTCCCAGTGGTAAAAATATAAATAACGATACCTGGAATACTTCCCGGTTAAAATGCTACATCGGTATTAATCTGTGCGCTTGCAGATCTTATTTACTATTTATTTAGAAGAGCAGTTGCATATTTCAATACCGCGTCTCTCATGTCATGCTGGGGATGACAACTTGGCTTAAGTGGCATGAGGGATAGGTTTAGCATTTTTGGCGCCGTTATCAGAATTAGAAAACTAAGTCTACTTTTGGTAATGACGTTAAGAATGCCCAACGGTGCTCTCAACATATGACCGGTGATTCAAGAATGTTCAACTCTCTCAACTCAAATGATAGTGGCATGATAGCATCACATTTGGTGACAATAGCAAGGGTGATGTAAAGCCTCTTGGAAGGATTGCAATATCAAATGATCATAGCATTTCCAATGTGCTCTTAGTTGAAAAGTTGAACTTCAATCTTCTCTCGGTTGCTCAATTATGTGATCTTGGTTTTAAGTGCATATTTGGTGTTGATGATGTGGAGATAGTTAGTGTTGATGGCTCCAATTTGATCTTCAAGGGCTTTAGATATGAGAATCTATGCTTGGTTGATTTTAATGCTAGTGACACTCAACTTTCAACATGCTTGCTCACCAAATCAAGTATGGGTTGGTTATGGCATAGATGACTTGGTCATGTTGGCATGAAGCAATTGAACAAGTTAGTGAAGCATGACTTAGTTAGAGGCTTGAAGGATGTCACATTTGAGAAAGATAAGCTATGTAGTGCATGTCAAGCTGGAAAGCAAGTGGGCAATTTTCATCCATTGAAGAGCATTATGAGTACTTCCAAGGCATTTGAGTTGTTGCACATGGATCTATTTGGGCCAACTACATACACAAGCATTGGTGGCAACAAGTATGGCTTTGTGATTGTGGATGATTTCACTAGATACACGTGGGTATTCTTTCTTGGGGACAAGAGTGATGTATTTGACATATTCAAGAAGTTCATAAAGAGAGTGCAAAATGAGTTTGAGACCACAATCAAGAAAGTAAGAAGTGACAATGGAAGTGAGTTTAGAAACACTAGAGTTGATGAGCTATGTGAGGAGCTTCGAATCAAGCATCAATTCTCGGCCAAGTATACACCTCAATCCAATGGCCTAGTTGAGAGGAAGAATAGAACTTTAATTGATATGGCAAGATCAATGTTGAATGAGTATAATGTGAGTCATTCATTTTGGGCCGAAGCAATCAACACGTCTTGCTTCTATAGCAACCGCCTCTATTGCCACAAGTTCCTAGAGAAGATACCATATGAGATCTTAAATGGAAGAAAGCCCAACATTGCATAATTTCAGGTATTTGGTTGCAAATGCTACATCTTGAAGAAGGGCACTAGATTGAGCAAGTTTGAGAAGAAATGTGATGAAGGATTCCTACTTGGTTACTCAACTACTAGCAAAGCTTATAGAGTTTAGAATTTGGCTAGTGGTCAACTTGAAGAAGTGCATGATGTTGAGTTTGATGAAACCAATGGTTCTCAAGATGAGGAAGATAACTTGGATGATGTGAGAGGAACTCAATTGACCAATGCTATGAAAGAAATGGATATTGGTGATATTAGGCCAAAGCAAGTGATTGATGTGGATGACTACAAAGACCAAGTGCTCCAAAGTCCAATTACACAAGCTAGTGGTTCTCTAATGCAAAATTAAGCTAGTACATCATCTCAAGTGCAACAAGATCAACAAGTGGCTAGTTCATCATCTCCAACTCATGATCAACATCAACATCCAAGTAATCAAGTCCAAGTGCTTCAACCATCTAACATTGCAAGAGACCATCCATTGGATTCCATCATTGGTGACATACAAAGGGGAGTTCAAACTAGATCAAGATTGGCATCATTTTGTGCTCACTCTTTTTTTGTGTCAATGGAAGAACCCAAGGACATTGATAAAGCATTGAGAGATACGGATTGGGTAAATGCAATGCATGAAGAGCTCAACAACTTCAAGAGAAATAAAGTATGTGAATTAGTTGAGAGACCTAGTGATCACAATATTATTGGAACAAAATGGGTCTTTCACAACAAGCAAGATCAAGATGGGATAGTAGTAAGAAACAAAGCAAGACTAGTGGCTCAAGGTTACACACAAATAGAGGGTCTTGACTTTGGTGAAACATATGCCCCGGTTGCAAGATTGGAAGCAATTAGGATCTTACTTTCCTATGCTTGTGCTCACAATATCAAGCTATATCAAATAGATGTGAAGAGTGCATTTCTCAATGGGTACATTCAAGAAGAGGTGTATGTGGAGCAACCTCTCGGTTTTGAAGATGACAAGAAACCCAATCATGTCTACAAATTGAGAAAAGCTTTGTATGGATTGAAGCAAGCACCTAGAGCATGGCATGAAAGATTGAGGGACTTCTTGCTATCCAAAGGATTTGTCTTGGGCAAAGTGGATTGAAAGGTCTTGATGGCTAGAGGGGGGGTGAATAGCCTTTTAAAAAATTTCTACAAAGACAAGCTAAACAAGTTTATAAATACAATAAATAGCGAGATGCGAGTTTTGCTTAGCCTACGGAGTGTTTGCAAGCCACCTATCCAATTCACAATTCTAGTATATTGGCACTCAACCGCACAAGTTAAACCGAGAAGGTAACTACAACTACAACTAGCAAGCTACACAAAAGAGCTACTCTAGCAAAGCAAACTAGCTAGCAAAGATGACTAATAAAGTAATGCGGAGTTGAGTTAGGAGGGTTTCACCGAGGGGCGAAGTATTGAGCCAACCAATATGATCAACAATGAATACCAAAACAAACGAACATCGGGATCAATCAATCACAAAATGAAAGTGATGACACGAAGATTTATCCCGAGGTTCACGTGCTTGCCGGCACGCTAGTCCCCGTTGTGTCCCTCTTCACCACGTGGTTCGGTGGCTAATCGGTCTCACACCGAGCCTCTCAAAAGGCGCCACAAGAACCTACCAAATGGCAAAAGGTTGCAATGACACGAGCAATTTACTAATGTTGCCTATGGCGCTTCGCCGAGGTAGGCACAAACCCCTCACAATCACCGGAGGTGGCCAAGAACAATCACCAACTCTTGCCAACGCCTCCAAGCTGCTCCAAGCCGTCTAGGTGGCGGCAACCACCAAGAAAAACAAGAATCCCGCAGCAAATCAACCGCCAAGTGCCAACTAGATGCAATCTCACAAAGCAAATGCACTTGGATCACAAAATCTCACTTCGAATATGCAAAGAAGCAAGAGAGATGAGTGGGAGGGAAGTTGCTTAGCTCAAAGTGCTCACAAGTATGTCAAAAGTGTAAGAGAGAGAGCCTTGGGCCGGCCAACGAGTATTTATAGACGTACCCCTTCGAATATAGCCGTTACGCACTTGAAACAGCCGAAGTCGCGCTGACCGGACGCGGTGGTCGCACGGACCGGACGCGCCGGTCACACAACGGCTCTTTTTCGAAACACTGACCGGACGCGCTGGTCGCAACGACCGGACGCGCTGGTCACGACCGGACGCGCCGGTCCCGTGACTGACCGGACGCGCTGGTCAACCCTGAGCCGCGCACAACGAAACAGTGACCGGACGCGCTGGAGAACTGACCGGACGCCACAGTGCCAGCGTCCGGTTAGAGTCCAGTAAGCTCCCTGGACGACCGGACGCGTCCGGTCGACCATGACCGGACGCACCGCGCGTCCAATCAGACAACCGAAAAACGCACAAAAGCTGAACGCTGACCGGACGCGTCCGGTCAAACAGTGACCGCGTCCGGTCTAGCGTCCGGTCACCACTGTGACCTCCGTTCGCTTCCGTTCGATTTCCGACTTCCGGCGTAGTGGAAAATAGGAGTTTGAATTCCTCGAAAATGTCTGAATCCCGCTTCGCAGGCTCGGCGGGAGGGAGAGAGGACCCCAAACCCTCTCTACCGCTCAAACTCCACCGCCTTCGCAAACGTGCTAACATCACCAAGTGATCATCACCATGTGCATGTGTGTTAGCATTTTGACAATCATTTTTTGAGGCGTTATTAGTTCTATCCAAATGCATATGACATAAAATGCATGTGACAAGAGTGGCAACATGGTGGATCAAAAGCTATATAGATCAATGATTGGTAGCCTACTCTATGTGACCGCATCAAGGCCCGATGTAATGTTTAGTGTATGCATGTGTGCAAGATTTCAAGCCTCACCAAGAGAAAGTCATTTGAAGGCAACAAAGAGAATATTGAGGTACTTAAAGCATACACAAGATGTTGGATTGTGGTATCCCAAGGGTGCAAGTTTTGAGCTAGTTGGATATTCGGATTCCGGCTATGCCGGTGACAAAGTTGATAGAAAGAGCACCTCCGGGACTTCTCAATTATTGGGAAGATCACTTGTCTCATGGAAATCCAAGAAGCAAAATAGTATTGCACTATCTACCGCTGAAGCTGAATACATCGCCGCGGGTAGTTGTTGTGCACAAATCTTGTGGATGAAGGCAACATTGAAGGATTTTGGAATCAACTTCAAGAATGTGCCATTGCTATGTGACAATGAAAGTGTCGTGAAGCTAACCAATAATCTAGTTCAACATCAAAGAACAAAGCATATTGATGTTCGCCATCACTTTATTAGAGATCATCAACAAAAGGGTGACATTGCTATTGAGAGTGTGGGCACCGAAGATCAATTAGTCGATCTATTCACCAAGCCACTTGATGAGAACAGATTTCACAAGCTAAAGAATGAGTTAAACATACTTGACTTCTCCAACATGAGTTGATGCACCCCATATATGACATGCCTCTCCTCCAAGACAAAGCAAGGTACAACTGGTTGACATATCATACATTCTATGCTAAGGACTTGTTTAGTGCATCTAGTCATAATTTACATGTTCTAAGCTCATTCATGAAAATCAAATGAATTTGAAGTTTATATGGTGCCACTATTGTTTCTATGACTTGTATGATCTAGTGGTAGCATATAACTTGTTTGAGAGCTTGTGATCCTAAGTGTTTAATCTAGATCACTTGTCTAAATATTTGCTTCAACATGGTGCATGATAACCCTTCTAGCAAGGTGTGAAGAAGCTTGCCCTTGGATCAAACCGAAGCATTTTATTTATACAAGCAATCTCGGTTGAACCACAAACTTGAACCTCACCCCATAATTCAACATGATAATCTATCTAAAATTGGTCCCTTGTGGTCATTGGTGCCAAAGGGGGAGAAAATGTTGTTCACAAAGATAGATTCTAAAGGGGGAGAAAACCTAAAGGGGAGAATTGATAAAAGAAGGGGATCAACTAAAATTTTGAGCACACAAGTAGGGGGAGCAAGCTCTTAAACATGAATGTTGCATTTCCACGTGCACCTCATATGTATGATGCATAGTTATGCATTTCTTTTTCTCTGATACATTGCTTGTGTGGTGACTTGATAGTATAATTTGAATGGTATATTGAGGTACTAGCATGAATAGGAAGTAGTTAGATTTTTCTTGCTTCACGTTTTTCAAAGTGGTACTAGAGCCTTGCTTGTAATGTTGATCTCACGAGGTTTCTAGTTATGTTTGTGCTTTTCCAAGTGGTATCTAACTACACAAGGTGCTAAGATGGTGTTTATCGCTACTCCGATGGTATCATGCTTCAAAGGTCTATAATCTAAAACACTTAGCACCTATTGGTAGTCAATGATCCTATATTTTCCTATCTAAGCATGTATGCTTCCTAAATCCAAACATATAGCATACATGTAGGGGGAGCCATTGCTATCAATTTGAATTCATGATCACATGTCCATAATTCTTACACATGGTAATATAGTTGGACAATGTGACATGGGTTCAATAAAAATTCTATCATAATATCTTTGTCAAAGGGTTGTCACCCATTACCAACAAGGGGGAGATTGAAAGCTCTATGTTTGGTGTTGGTAATTAGTGACAATGCCTAAGTACTAATCCTATGCCTAAGTTGTATATAGCATATGAGGATTAGTACATTCCAAGGTTGGTGGCAAGATGAACATGGTGATCATGATGGCCACACTTGGATTTGGACGCAACCCTACGTGATCAAGGCAAAGGTATATGCTTAAGGGTTATGTTTTAGTAACCAATACACCTAGTGGGTGTGGTTACATTATAGGATAGATAGCCGTACTATAAAGACGGGAATGACGCGGCTATTGAACTCCTAAGTGCCTCTAGGTGTGCATTTCATAATCATATGCATTTGGATAGAACTAATAACGCCTCGAAAAATGATTGTGAAAATGCTAACACACTCGCACATGATGTGTACACTTGGTGATGATAGCACATTTGCGAAGGCGGTGGAGTTTGAGCGGTAGAGAGCGGTTTGGGTTCCTCTCTCCCTCCAATCGAGCTTGCGAGACGGGATTCAGACATTTTTGAGGAATTGAAACGCCTATTTTCCTTTACGCCAATGTCGAGATTTGGAGCCATTGCCACATGTTGTTTCACGAGCTAAAACATGTGCTAAAGTGACACACATACTTAGTCTAGCCATATGTGAAAGGGTGAATCAAACGGAGACAAACGGAGGTCACAAAGGTGACCGGACACGGTCACTATTTGACCGGATGCGTCCGGTCAGTGCTCTATGTTCGCGCGTGTCTTGGTATTCTCATCGGATGTGGTGGCGCGTCCGGTCATGATCGATCGGACGTGTCCGGTCGTGATGGGAGATTACTGGACTCTAACCGGACACCGGGTGTAAGGCGTCCGGTCAATTCTGCAGCGCGTCTGGACGCTGACTTGCTAGAGCGTTGCTCAGGCTTGACCACTTCGTCCGGTCAGTTACGGGACCAGCACGTCTGGTCAAGCTTCGCACGTCCGGTCTGTGCGACCAGCGTGTCCGGTCAGCGTGACTGCTGCTGAATCTTGTGCCCAACTGCTCTATTCGAAGGGGTACGTCTATAAATACTCGTTGGCCGGGTCTTGGCTCACTCTCTTGCATTCTTTGACATACTTGTGAGCACTTTGAGCTAAGCAATTCCCCTCCCACTCATCTCTCTTGCTTTTTTGCATATTCGAAGTGAGATTGAGTGATCCAAGTGCATTTGCATTGTGAGATTGCATCTAGTTGGCACTTGGTGGTTGATTTGCTGCGGGATTCTTGTTTCTCTTGGTGGTTGCCGCCACCTAGATGGCTTGGAGCAGCTTAGAGGCGCTGGCAGGAGTTGGTGATTGTTCTTGGCCACCTCCGGTGATTGTGAGGGGGTTTTTGCCTACCTCGGCGAAGCGCCAAAGGCAACGTTAGTGGATTGCTTGTGTCATTTGCAACCTTTTGCCATTTGGTAGGTTCTTGTGGCGCCTTTTGAGAGGCTCGGTGTGTGACCGATTAGCCACTGAACCACGTGGAGAAGAGGGACACAACGGGGACTAGCGTGCTGGTAAGCACGTGAACCTCGGGATAAATCTTCGTGTCATCATTCTTATTGTAATTAATCGATCCCGGTGGTTGTGTATTGTGGAATTCATCTCTTGATCATATTGATTGGTTGGCTCAATACTTCGCCCCTCGGTGATACCCTTCTAACTCTCTCTTGTATTATTTTTCTAGTTACCTTTCTTGCTTGTTAGTGTAGCTCTTAGCTTGTGTAGCTAGTTAGATTTAGTTGTAAGCTAAGTTGTGCGGTTGAGTGCAAATATACTAGAATTGTGAATTGGATAGGTGGCTTGCAAACACCCCGTAGGCTAAGCAAAACTCGCATCTCACTATTTGTTATATTGATAAACTTGTTTAGCTTGTCTTTGTAGATTTTTTTAAAAAAAAGGCTATTCAAACCCCCCTCTAGCCATCAAGACCTTTCACCGTGAAGTGGAATTCAAGATAGAACTCATTCCGGGTACGGCTCCTATCTCTCGAAGGCCCTATATAATGCCACCCAATGAGTTGGCTAAGCTGAAGATTCAGTTGAACGAGCTGTTGAAGAAAGGTTTGATTTGGCCTAGTTCTTCTCCTTGGGGTGGTTCGGTGTTGACGGTCCTTAAGTACCAAATATAGTTATCAAATAAATAAAGAAAAGGATCCAAATGCAACCAACACCTAGACTTAGGGTTTTATCTGACAGAATTCCACGATTTCCGACTTCCGGTGTAGTGGAAAATAGGTGTTTCAATTCCTCAAAAACGCCTGAATCCCGCCTTGCAGGCTCGGCGGGAGGGAGAGAGGACCCCAAACCCTCTCTACCGCTCAAACTCCACCGCCTTCGCAAACGTGCTAACATCACCAAGTGATCATCACCATGTGGATGTGTGTTAGCATTTTCACAATCATTTTTTGAGGCGTTATTAGTTCTATCCAAATGCATATGACATGAAATGCACACCTAGAGGCACTTAGGAGTTCAATAGCCGCGTCATTCCCCTCTTTATAGTACGGCTATCTATCCTATAATGTAACCACACCCACTAGGTGTCTTGGTTACTAAAACACAACCCTTAAGCATATACCTTTGCCTTGATCACATAGGGTTGCGTCCAAATCCAAGTGTGGCCATCATGATCACCATGTCCATCTTGCCACCAACCTTGGAATGTACTAATCCTCATATGCTACATACAACTTAGACATATGATTAGTACTAGGCAATGTCACTAATTACCAACACCAAACATAGAGCTTTCAATCTCCCCCTTGTTGGTAATTGGTGACAACCCTTTCACAAAGTTATTATGATAAAATTTTGATTGAACCCATGTCACATTGTCCAAGTATATTACCATGTGTAAGAATTGTGGACAAGTGATCATGAATTCAAATTGATAGCAATGGCTCCCCCTACATGTATGCTATATGTTTGGATTTTGGAAGCATACATGTTAGATAGGAAAGATTAGCAGCATTGACTACCAATAGGTGCTAAGTGTTTTAGATTATAGACCTTTGAAGCGTGATACCATCGGAGTAGCGATAAACACCATCTTAGCACCTTGTGTAGTTAGATATCACTTGGAAAAGCACAACCATAACTAGAAACCTCGTGAGATCAACATTATAAGCAAGGTTCTAGTACCGCTTTGAAAAACATGAAGCAAGAAAAATCTAACTACTTCCTATTCATGCTAGTATCTCAATTCATCATTCAAATTATGCTAGCAAGTCACCACACAAGCAATGTATCGGAGAAAAAGAAATGCATAACTATGCATCATACATATGAAGTGCACATAGAAATGCAACATTCATGTTTAAGAGCTTGCTCCCCCTACTTGTGTGCTCAAAATTTTAGTTGATCCCCTTCTTTTATCAATTCTCCCCTTTAAGTTTTCTCCCCCTTTAGAATCTATCTTTGTGAACAACATTTTCTCCCCCTTTGGCACCAATGACCACAAGGGACTAACTTTAGATAGATTATCATGTTGAATTATGGGGTGAGGATCAAGTTTGTGATTCAACCTAGATTGCTTGAAAAAATAAAATGCTTCGGTTTGATCCAAGGGCAAGCTTCTTCACACCTCACTAGAAGGGTTATCATGCACCATGTTGAAGCAAATATTTAGACAAGTGATCTAGATTAAACACTTAGGATCACAAGCTACTTAAACAAGTTATATGCTACCACTAGATCATACAAGACATAGAAACAACAGTGGCACCATATAAACTTCAAATTCATTTGATTTTCATGAATGAGCCTAGAACAAATATGTCATGACTAGATGCATTAAACAAGTCCTTAGCATAGAATGTATGACATGTCAACCAATTGTACCTTGGGGTTTGGAGGAGAGGCATGTCATATATGAGGTGCATCAACTTATCTTGGAGAAGTCAATTATGTTCAACTCATTCTTTAGCTTGTGAAATCTCTTCTCATCAAGTGGCTTGGTGAATAGATCGGCTAATTGATCTTCGGTGCCCATACTCTCAATAGCAATGTCACCCTTTTGTTGATGATCTCTAATGAAATGATGACGAACATCAATATGCTTTGTTCTTTGATGTTGAACCGGATTGTTGGTTAGCTTCACGGCACTTTCATTGTCACATAGCAATGGCACATTCTTAAAATTGATTCCAAAATCCTTCAATGTTGCCTTCATCCACAAGATTTGTGCACAACAACTACCCGCGGCGATGTATTCGGCTTCGGCGGTAGATAGTGCAATACTATTTTGCTTCTTGGATGACCATGAGACAAGTGATCTTCCCAACAATTGACAAGTCCTGGAAGTGCTCTTTCTCTCCACTTTGTCACCGGCATAGTCGGAATCCGAATATCCAACTAGCTCAAAGCTTGCACCTTTGGGATACCATAATCCAACATCTTGTGTATGCTTCAAATACCTCAATATTCTCTTTGTTGCCTTCAAATGACTCTCTTGGTGAGGCTTGAAATCTTGCACACATGCATACACTAAACATCACATCGGGTCTTGATGCTGTCACATAGAGTAGGCTACCAATCATTGATCTATAAAGCTTTTGATCCACCATGTTGCCACTCTTGTCACTATCCAAACTTCCACTAGTGCCCATTGGAGTTGTAATGCCTTTTGCATCTTCCATGCCAAACTTCTTGAGCATATCTTTGATGTATTTGGTTTGGCTCACAAATGTTCCTTCCTTCATTTGTTTGATTTGAAGTCCAAGAAAGAAACTAAGTTCACCGATCATTGACATTTCAAATTCCTTTGCCATCATTTTCCCAAACTCATCACAATACTCTTGATTGGTTGAACCGAAGATGATATCATCAACATATATTTGCAACACAAACAAGTCTTTCCCAATCTTCTTGGTAAAGAGAGTAGTATCCACTTTGCCCATGACAAATCCTTTGGATAGCAAGAAGTCCCTCAATCTTTCATACCATGCTCTAGGTGCTTGCTTCAATCCATACAAAGCTTTCCTTAACTTGTATACATGGTTGGGTTTCTTGTCATCTTCAAAACCGGGAGGTTGCTCCACATACACCTCTTGAATGTACCCATTGAGAAATGCACTTTTCACATCCATTTGATATAGCTTGATATTATGAGCACAAGCATAGGCTAGCAAGATCCTAATTGCTTCCAATCTTGCAACCGGGGCATAAGTTTCACCAAAGTCAAGACCCTCTATTTGTGTGTAACCTTGAGCCACTAGTCTTGCTTTGTTTCTTACTACTATTCCATCTTGATCTTGCTTGTTGCGAAAGACCCATCTTGTTCCAATAACATTGTGATCCTTAGGCCTTTCAACTAGTTCACATACTTCATTTCTCTTGAAGTTGTTGAGCTCTTCATGCATTGCATTTACCCAATCCGGATCTCTCAATGCTTTATCAATGTCCTTAGGTTCTTCCATTGACACAAAAGAAGAGTGAGCACAAAACGATGCCAATCTTGATCTAGTTTGAACTCCCCTTTGTATGTCACCAATGATGGAATCCAATGGATGATCTCTTGCAATGTTAGTTGGTTGAAGCACTTGGACTTGATTGCTTGGATGTTGATGTTGATCATGAGTTGGAGATGATGAACTAGCCACTTGTTGATCTTGTTGCACTTGAGATGATGTACTAGCTTGATTTTGCATTAGAGAACCACTAGCTTGTGTAATTGGACTTTGGAGCACTTGATCTTAGTTGTCATCCACATCAATTACTTGCTTTGGCCTAATATCACCAATATCCATTTCTTTCATAGCATTGGTCAATTGAGTTCCTCTCACATCATCCAAGTTATTTTCCTCATCTTGAGAGCCATTTGTTTCATCAAACTCAACATCATGAACTTCCTCAAGTGAACCACTAGCCAAATTCCAAACTCTATAAGCTTTGCTAGTAGTGGAGTAACCAAGTAAGAATCCTTCATCACATTTCTTCTCAAACTTGCTCAATCTAGTGCCCTTCTTCAAGATGTAGCATTTGCAACCAAATACCCAAAAGTATGCAATGTTGGGCTTTCTTCCATTTAAAATCTCATATGGTGTCTTCTCTAGAAACTTGTGGCAATAGAGGCGATTGCTATAGAAGCAAGCCGTGTTGATTGCTTCGGTCCAAAATGAATGACTCACATTATACTCATTCAACATTGATCTTGCCATATCAATCAAGGTTCTATTCTTCCTCTCAACTAAGCCATTTGATTGAGGTGTATACTTGGCCGAAAATTGATGTTTGGTTCCAAGCTCATCACATAGCTCATCAATTCTTGTATTTCTAAACTCACTTCCATTGTCACTTCTCACTTTCTTGATTGTGGTCTCAAATTCATTTTGCACTCTCTTGATGAACTTCTTTAATATGTCAAATATATCACTCTTGTCCCCAAGAAAGAATACCCATGTGTATCTAGTGAAATCATCCACAATCACAAAACCATACTTATTACCACCAATGCTTGTGTATGTAGTTGGCCCAAATAGATCCATGTGCAACAACTCAAATGCCTTAGAGGTACTCATGATGCTCTTCAATGGATGAGTGTTGCCCACTTGCTTTCCGGCTTGACATGCACTACATAGCTTATCCTTCTCAAATGTGACATCCTTCAAGCCTCTAACTAAGTCATGCTTCACTAACTTGTTCAATTGCTTCATGCCAACATGACCAAGTCTTCTATGCCATAACCAACCCATACTTGATTTGGTGAGCAAGCATGTTGAGAGTTGAGTGTCACTAGCATTGAAATCAACCAAGTATAGATTCTCATGTCTAAAGCCCTTGAAGATCAAGTTGGAGCCATCAACACTAACTATCTCCACATCATCAACACCAAATATGCACTTGAAACCTAGATCACCCAATTGAGCAACCGAGAGAAGATTGAAGTTTAACTTTTCAACTAGGAGCACATTGGAAATGCTATGATCATTTGAGATTGCAATCCTTACAAGAGCCTTCACATCACCCTTGCTATTGTCACCAAATGTGATACTATCAATGCCACTATCATTTGATTTGAGAGAATTGAACATTCTTGAATCACCGGTCATATGTTGAGAGCACCCACTATCAAGCACCCAATGCCTTCCTCCGGCCTTGTAATTTACCTACAAAATAAATTAATGTTTCTTAGGTACCCATACTTGTTTGGGTCCTTGGAGGTTAGTAACTAAGCTCTTTGGTACCCAAATGGCCTTCTTCTTTGGACCCACAATTGGTGTACCAACAAACCTAGCATGCACACCTTTCTCACCCTTAGTAAGTACATAACAAGAATCAAAAGGAATGTAATCCATTTTAGCATGAAACTTGTTGTTGTTCTTGTTCATTTTATTACAATTAATCTCTAGATGCCCAACTTGCTTGCATCTATTGCAATAACGACCATTGCTCTTCACAAAGCGAGACTTTGGAGTAGCAAAAGCCGCCTTGCCCTTCTTGGGAGTATAGCCCAAACCCTCTTTGTTAAGAGAGAACCTTTGGCTACCCAAGCATTTTAGCAAGCGGGCATCCCCACCATAGGCATTGCCTAATGCGCGAGTGAGATCATCCACCTCTCTCTTAAGAGTCTCATTCTCAACCACAAGTGATGAATCACTAGTAGTAGAGGTAGAGTTGGTTGTGGTGGATGATGATGAGCTACATGAAGCATTAGTAGGACCAACAAATAAAGAATCATCAATAATATCACATGTTAGTCCAATATCACAAGTGACAATCACTTGCTCCTCCTTAGCTTCCTTCATGAGCTTCTCCAACTTGAGGTCCTTCTCCTTGATGAGCTCAAGTAGAGAGGAGTGGGCTTCCTTAAGCCTAGTGTGAGCAACTTCAAGGTCCTCGTGGTCTTCCTTTAGACACTCACGAGAGGCCTCTAGCTCATCAAAGGATTTCCTAAGAGCTTTAAGCTCTTGTTCAATTCCTTTGCACTCCTTACTCTTTTTGAGAGCAACAAGCTCTTCCATCAAGGCATCATTTTCATTGCTCTTGGCAATGAGCTCTTGCTCCAAGATTTTGCACTTCTTGGTTGTCCTCTTGTAGCCCTTACTCATTTGATCTATTATGCCCAATAGATCATCCTTGGAGTAGTCCTCATCCTCCTCATCATCACTCCTACAACCATCACTAGCACAAGAATCATCATCACTATCATCATATTTTACCTTGGTAGGCTTGGCCATAAGACATGTCGATGTAGTGTCGAAGACGGATGGCTTGTTGGAGAGGGCGATGCTTGCAATGGCTCGCCGAGTGGTCCTCTCATCATCACTAGAGCTATCATCATCACTATCGGAGTTATCACTATCCCAAGTGACCACATAGCCACCACCCTTCTTCTTCTTGTTGATAGTGAAGCTCTTCTTCTCTTTCTTCTCCTTCTTATCCTTCTTGTTCTTCTTCAACTTCAACTCCCCATCATGATATCTTTTGTCTTCATAGGGACACTTTGCCACTACATGATCGGGGCTATTGCAATTGTAGCAAAGCATCTCCTTTGCCTTCATGAAGTCCCTTCTCTTTCTTGCACCATATCCTTTCTTCTTCATGAACCTCCCCATCTTGTGCACTAGGAGGGCCATGGTCTCATCGTCGAATGGATCATCATCATCGCTCTCCACCTTGCTCTTGCCCTTAGAAGATGAAGCCTTGAATGCAATGGGCTTCTCTTGCTTGACCTTGATCTCCTTCTTCTCATCTTCATCTTCATCATCATCATATTGAGCATCGGTCATGACATCTCCAAGCACTTGGTTTGGAGTCACCTTGTCCAAACCCTCTCTTTGGATCATCTTCCTCAAGATAGCAAACTTCTTAGGTAAGTTCATCAAGAACTTATGTGAGAAGTCCTTGTCCTTGACATCTTCTCCTAGGCTCTTGAGATCATTGACAATAACTTGTAGCCTATAGAACATCTCCGGTATGGACTCATCATCCTTCATCTTGAAGCTTGCAAACTTATCCTTGAGCATATAGAGCTTGGCACTCTTTACCGTTGAAGTGCCCTCATATGTTTCCTCTAATCTTGTCCACACTTCACTTGCCATCTCAAGATCCTTGATTTGCTCAAAGACCTTTGCATCAATCCCATTGTAGAGAGTGTTGAGAGCTATAGTGTTGCATTGGTTGTTAATGCGGTCATTGTTGGTGAGGTTGTCGGGATCAATGATAGCATAATCATGATGTGTCACCTCCCAAACCTTCTCATTGATAGAGCCAAGATATTGCTTCATCTTTCTTTTCCAATGATCAAAAGATGAGACACCATCAAAGAATGGAGGCTTGCCCCCGACATGGTTGAACACAACTTGAGCCATCTTACACCGAAGTTGTTAAGCCTTGCAAACGGTGACCACGGCTCCAATACCACTTGAAAGGTCTTGATGGCTAGAGGGGGGGTGAATAGCCTTTTAAAAAATTTCTACAAAGACAAGCTAAACAAGTTTATCAATACAACAAATAGCGAGATGCGAGTTTTGCTTAGCCTACGGGGTGTTTGCAAGCCACCTATCCAATTCACAATTCTAGTATATTGGCACTCAACCGCACAAGTTAAACCGAGAAGGTAACTACAACTACAACTAGCAAGCTACACAAAAGAGCTACTCTAGCAAAGCAAACTAGCTAGCAAAGATAACTAAGAAAGTAATGCGGAGTTGAGTTAGGAGGGTTTCACCAAGGGGCGAAGTATTGAGCCAACCAATATGATCAACAATGAATTCCAAAACAACCGAACATCGGGATCAATCAATCACAAAATAAAAGTGATGACACGAAGATTTATCCCGAGGTTCACGTGCTTGCCGGCACGCTAGTCCCCGTTGTGTCCCTCTTCACCACGTGGTTCGGCGGCTAATCGGTCTCACACCGAGCCTCTCAAAAGGCGCCACAAGAACCTACCAAATGGCAAAAGGTTGCAATGATACGAGCAATTTACTAATGTTGCCTTTGGCGCTTCGCCGAGGTAGGCACAAACCCCTCACAATCACCGGAGGTGGCCAAGAACAATCACCAACTCTTGCCAACGCCTCCAAGCTGCTCCAAGCCGTCTAGGTGGCGGTAACCACCAAGAGAAACAAGAATCCCGCAGCAAATCAACCACCAAGTGCCAACTAGATGCAATCTCACAAAGCAAATACACTTGGATCACTCAATCTCACTTCGAATATGCAAAGAAGCAAGAGAGATGAGTGGGAGGGAAGTTGCTTAGCTCAAAGTGCTCACAAGTATGTCAAAAGTGTAAGAGAGAGAGCCTTGGGCCGGCCAACGAGTATTTATAGACGTACCCCTTCGAATATAGCCGTTACGCACTTGAAACAGCCGAAGTCGCGCTGACCGGATGCGGTGGTCGCACGGACCGGACGTGCCGGTCACACAACGGCTCTTTTTCGAAACACCGACCGGACGCGCTGGTCGCAACGACCGGACGCGCTGGTCACGACCGGACGCGCCGGTCCCGTGACTGACCGGACGCGCTGGTCAACCCTGAGCCGCGCACAATGAAACAGTGACCGGACGCGCTGGAGAACTGACCGGACGCCACAGTGCCAGCGTTCGGTTAGAGTCCAGTAAGCTCCCGGGACGACCGGACGTGTCCGGTCGACCATGACCGGACGCACCGCGTGTCCAATCAGACAACCGAAAAACGCACAAAAGCTGAACGCTGACCGGACGCGTCCGGTCAAATAGTGACCGCGTCCGGTCCAGCGTCCGGTCACCACTGTGACCTCCGTTCGATTTCTGACTTCCGGCGTAGTGGAAAATAGGAGTTTCAATTCCTCGAAAACGCCTGAATCCCGCTTCGCAGGCTCGACGGGAGGGAGAGAGGACCCCAAACCCTCTCTACCGCTCAAACTCCACCGCCTTCGCAAACGTGCTAACATCACCAAGTGATCATCACCATGTGCATGTGTGTTAGCATTTTGACAATCATTTTTTGAGGCGTTATTAGTTCTATCCAAATGCATATGACATGAAATGCACACCTAGAGGCACTTAGGAGTTCAATAGCCGCGTCATTCCCCTCTTTATAGTACGGCTATCTATCCTATAATGTAACCACACCCACTAGGTGTCTTGGTTACTAAAACACAACCCTTAAGCATATACCTTTGCCTTGATCACGTAGGGTTGCGTCCAAATCCAAGTGTGGCCATCATGATCACCATGTCCATCTTGCCCCCAACCTTGGAATGTACTAATCCTCATATGATACATACAACTTAGGCATATGATTAGTACTAGGCATTGTCGCTAATTACCAACACCAATCATAGAGCTTTCATGGATACTACTCTCTTCACCAAGAAGATTGGGAAAGACTTGTTTGTGTTGCAAATATTTGTTGATGATATCATATTCGGTTCAACCTATCAAGATTATTGTGATGAGTTTGGAAGCATGATGGCCAAAGAGTTTGAGATGTTAATGATTGGAGAACTTAGTTTCTTTCTTGGACTTCAAATCAAACAAATGAAGGAAGGAACATTTGTGAGCCAAACTAAGTACATCAAAGATATGCTCAAGAAGTTTGGCATGGAAGATGCAAAGGGCATTACAACTCCAATGGGCACTAGTGGAAGCTTGGATAGTGACAAGAGTGGCAACATGGTGGATCAAAAGCTATATAGATCAATGATTGGTAGCCTACTCTATGTGACCGCATCAAGGCCCGATGTAATGTTTAGTGTATGCATGTGTGCAAGATTTCAAGCCTCACCAAGTGAAAGTCATTTGAAGGCAACAAAGAGAATATTGAGGTACTTAAAGCATACACAAGATGTTGGATTGTGGTATCCCAAGGGTGCAAGTTTTGAGCTAGTTGGATATTCGGATTCCGGCTATGCCGGTGACAAAGTTGATAGAAAGAGCACCTCCGGGACTTGTCAATTGTTGGGAAGATCACTTGTCTCATGGAAATCCAAGAAGCAAAATAGTATTGCACTATCTACCGCTGAAGCTGAATACATCGCCGCGGGTAGTTGTTGTGCACAAATCTTGTGGATGAAGGCAACATTGAAGGATTTTGGAATCAACTTCAAGAATGTGCCATTGCTATGTGACAATGAAAGTGTCGTGAAGCTAACCAATAATCTAGTTCAACATCAAAGAACAAAGCATATTGATGTTCGCCATCACTTTATTAGAGATCATCAACAAAAGGGTGACATTGCTATTGAGAGTGTGGGCACCGAAGATCAATTAGTCGATCTATTCACCAAGCCACTTGATGAGAACAGATTTCACAAGCTAAAGAATGAGTTAAACATACTTGACTTCTCCAACATGAGTTGATGCACCCCATATATGACATGCCTCTCCTCCAAGACAAAGCAAGGTACAATTGGTTGACATATCATACATTCTATGCTAAGGACTTGTTTAGTGCATCTAGTCATAATTTACATGTTCTAAGCTCATTCATGAAAATCAAATGAATTTGAAGTTTATATGGTGCCACTATTGTTTCTATGACTTGTATGATCTAGTGGTAGCATATAACTTGTTTGAGAGCTTGTGATCCTAAGTGTT
Source organism: Saccharum spontaneum (assembly GCA_022457205.1). Lineage (NCBI taxonomy): Eukaryota > Viridiplantae > Streptophyta > Magnoliopsida > Poales > Poaceae > Saccharum > Saccharum spontaneum. Next base: position 33,657,564 of record CM039597.1, read on the forward strand.
TAATCTAGATCACTTGTCTAAATATTTGCTTCAACATGGTGCATGATAACCCTTCTAGCAAGGTGTGAAGAAGCTTGCCCTTGGATCAAACTGAAGCATTTTATTTATGCAAGCAATCTCGGTTGAACCACAAACTTGAACCTCACCCCATAATTCAACATGATAATCTATCTAAAATTGGTCCCTTGTGGTCATTGGTGCCAAAGGGGGAGAAAATGTTGTTCACAAAGATAGATTCTAAAGGGGGAGAAAACCTAAAGGGGAGAATTGATAAAAGAAGGGGATCAACTAAAATTTTGAGCACACAAGTAGGGGGAGCAAGCTCTTAAACATGAATGTTGCATTTCCACGTGCACCTCATATGTATGATGCATAGTTATGCATTTCTTTTTCTCTGATACATTGCTTGTGTGGTGACTTGATAGTATAATTTGAATGGTATATTGAGGTACTAGCATGAATAGGAAGTAGTTAGATTTTTCTTGCTTCATGTTTTTCAAAGTGGTACTAGAGCCTTGCTTGTAATGTTGATCTCACGAGGTTTCTAGTTATGTTTGTGCTTTTCCAAGTGGTATCTAACTACACAAGGTGCTAAGATGGTGTTTATCGCTACTCCGATGGTATCATGCTTCAAAGGTCTATAATCTAAAACACTTAGCACCTATTGGTAGTCAATGCTCCTATATTTTCCTATCTAAGCATGTATGCTTCCTAAATCCAAACATATAGCATACATGTAGGGGGAGCCATTGCTATCAATTTGAATTCATGATCACATGTCCATAATTCTTACACATGGTAATATAGTTGGACAATGTGACATGGGTTCAATAAAAATTCTATCATAATATCTTTGTCAAAGGGTTGTCACCCATTACCAACAAGGGGGAGATTGAAAGCTCTATGTTTGGTGTTGGTAATTAGTGACAATGCCTAAGTACTAATCCTATGCCTAAGTTGTATATAGCATATGAGGATTAGTACATTCCAAGGTTGGTGGCAAGATGAACATGGTGATCATGATGGCCACACTTGGATTTGGACGCAACCCTACGTGATCAAGGCAAAGGTATATGCTTAAGGGTTATGTTTTAGTAACCAATACACCTAGTGGGTGTGGTTACATTATAGGATAGATAGCCGTACTATAAAGACGGGAATGACGCGGCTATTGAACTCCTAAGTGCCTCTAGGTGTGCATTTCATAATCATATGCATTTGGATAGAACTAATAACGCCTCGAAAAATGATTGTGAAAATGCTAACACACTCGCACATGATGTGTACACTTGGTGATGATAGCACATTTGCGAAGGCGGTGGAGTTTGAGCGGTAGAGAGCGGTTTGGGTTCCTCTCTCCCTCCTATCGAGCTTGCGAGACGGGATTCAGACATTTTTGAGGAATTGAAACGCCTATTTTCCTTTACGCCAATGTCGAGATTTGGAGGCATTGTCACATGTTGTTTCACGAGCTAAAACATGTGCTAAAGTGACACACATACTTAGTCTAGCCATATGTGAAAGGGTGAATCAAACGGAGACAAACGGAGGTCACAAAGGTGACCGGACACGGTCACTATTTGACCGGATGCGTCCGGTCAGTGCTCTATGTTCGCGCGTGTCTTGGTATTCTGATCGGATGTGGTGGCGCGTCCGGTCATGATCGATCGGACGTGTCCGGTCGTGATGGGAGATTACTGGACTCTAACCGGACACCGGGTGTAAGGCGTCCGGTCAATTCTGCAGTGCGTCCGGACGCTGACTTGCTAGAGCGTTGCTCTGGCTTGACCACTTCGTCCGGTCAGTTACGGGACCAGCACGTCTGGTCAAGCTTCGCACGTCCGGTCTGTGCGACCAGCGTGTCCGGTCAGCGCGACTGCTGCTGAATCTTGTGCCCAACTGCTCTATTCGAAGGGGTACGTCTATAAATACTCGTTGGCCGGGTCTTGGCTCACTCTCTTGCATTCTTTGACATACTTGTGAGCACTTTGAGCTAAGCAATTCCCCTCCCACTCATCTCTCTTGCTTTTTTGCATATTCGAAGTGAGATTGAGTGATCCAAGTGCATTTGCATTGTGAGATTGCATCTAGTTGGCACTTGGTGGTTGATTTGCTGCGGGATTCTTGTTTCTCTTGGTGGTTGCCACCACCTAGATGGCTTGGAGCAGCTTAGAGGCGCTGGCAAGAGTTGGTGATTGTTCTTGGCCACCTCCGGTGATTGTGAGGGGGTTTTTGCCTACCTCGGCGAAGCGCCAAAGGCAATGTTAGTGGATTGCTTGTGTCATTTGCAACCTTTTGCCATTTGGTAGGTTCTTGTGGTGCCTTTTGAGAGGCTCGGTGTGTGACCGATTAGCCACTGAACCACGTGGAGAAGAGGGACACAACGGGGACTAGCGTGCTGGTAAGCACGTGAACCTCAGGATAAATCTTCATGTCATCATTCTTATTGTAATTAATCGATCCCGGTGGTTGTGTATTGTGGAATTCATCTCTTGATCATATTGATTGGTTGGCTCAATACTTCGCCCCTCGGTGATACCCTTCTAACTCTCTCTTGTATTATTTTTCTAGTTACCTTGCTTGCTTGTTAGTGTAGCTCTTAGCTTGTGTAGCTAGTTAGATTTAGTTGTAAGCTAAGTTGTGCGATTGAGTGCAAATATACTAGAATTGTGAAATGGATAGGTGGCTTGCAAACACCCCGTAGGCTAAGCAAAACTCGCATCTCACTATTTGTTATATTAATAAACTTGTTTAGCTTGTCTTTGTAGATTTTTTTTAAAAAAAAGGCTATTCAACCCCCCCTCTAGCCATCAAGACCTTTCACCGTGAAGTGGAATTGAAGATAGAACTCATTCCGGGTACGGCTCCTATCTCTCGAAGGCCCTATATAATGCCACCCAATGAGTTGGCTAAGCTGAAGATTCAGTTGAACGAGCTGTTGAAGAAAGGTTTGATTTGGCCTAGTTCTTCTCCTTGGGGTGGTTCGGTGTTGACGGTCCTTAAGTACCAAATATAGTTATCAAATAAATAAAGAAAAGGATCCAAATGCAACCAACACCAAGACTTAGGGTTTTATCTGACAGAATTCCACGAGTTTTGGTGTTTGTCTATTTCTGCAGGGGGTTATCAGAAAATACTGAGGAAAGGCCCACACGTCGGGTTTGCATAGAGATAATAACGTGTTCACTGATTTTCTATCATCTAGAAGACTCCAGAAGCCACGAGATCGAACGGGAGGCCAAACGGGCCCGGAGGCAGGGCGCCCGCCCTGCTCCCTAGGGCGCCCGCCCTGGCCTGAGAGCCAATCAGGCTCCGTCTCGCGGATTATGCTCCACCGACCTAAGGGATCAAGGAAAACCGTGCGATTAATGTTGGTTTGATCCGATGGCCCACGTTCACTTGAGGGGGCTATATAAGCAGGACCCCTGGCCCCTGGAGGAGGCACTCCCTCATTCTCAATTCCTCAAACCCTAATCTCAGGAGGAGAGTCTCTGATCAAGCCCTAGAGCCACCACATCAACTTGATCTCTAGTATAGCATAGCTACATAGGATTAGAACTAGAAGGAGTCAATCTTCGATTGGTTTCCGGATCTGTCAAGAGGATTCTTGGTAATTCCTTTACTGTTCTTCATTGTTCATCTTTGTTCTTCAATATTATGAATACAACTTTGTTCTATTTCAATATATTGATTATGACTATGCTCTACTTGATTATATTTGCGATTATATTGTTCTTAGTTTACCGTAGTTATACGCTTGGCTTAGTTAGATTGGAATTATATACATGTTTAGGATCGTATAGCGTTTATCCATCGGATCCATGGGTAAATGATAAATATTGTGTAGGCGTGGTGCTTAGACCATATTTATCTGCGATTGCACCTTATATGCCGGATCGTGGGGTGGTCCGCGATGGTGACAGCTTCGTTGGTTCTTATATAGTCCCCCTCCCGTGTGTAAGGCAGGCAGAGCAACATTATTACGGGGGAGTGATTGCTATGTTTCTCATCTTCCTTGATAATATCACTATGCATGGGCGTAGTCCTTTCTCGCAATGATTGCCAAGTGTACTTGCACTAACTATGATATGCTAGACTTTATAGTTAAGAGTAACTTAGGAAATATCCTTGTAGTTCGTCCTAATACCATGCTAATGACTTGCTAGAATATCTGTTGAGGTGCTTATCATTATATGTGGCTAGCTGATCACATTAATTATCTTTGTCACCATTCATACTTTATCTATATTTTATGTGACACTTACCCATGTATGCAAGAGATAGATGAATGCTCTCACTTATACATGCAATGATTGATACTCATTCCTATATTCCATTCCATAATCAACATTGATGTTAGTAATCCCTTCCCAGTGGTAAAAATATAAATAACGATACCTGGAATACTTCCCGGTTAAAATGCTACATCGGTATTAATCTGTGCGCTTGCAGATCTTATTTATTATTTATTTAGAAGAGCAGTTGCATATTTCAATACCGCGTCTCTCATGTCATGCTGGGGTTGACAACTTGGCTTAAGTGGCATGAGGGATAGGTTCGGCATTTTTGGCGCCGTTATCAGAAATAGAAAACTAAGTCTACTTTTGGTAATGACGTTAAGAATGCCCAACAAGCATTTTTGGCGCCGTTGCCGGGGAAGGTTGATTTACTAACAAGGAATGAATACGGAATTTGAGTCATCATTCGCATCATTAAGTGATTGAGATCATCAATTCTCCCATACAGATTTACCCCTGTATTTTTTTCCATTCTTATTGTTTTGTAGGGTGATGTATGAATAGAGGACATCTTCCAGAAAATTTTGTTGACAACCCCGAAGCATTAATCAGAGGGGCAAGAGCCAAGCTCAAGAAGTCAACACTTCGACGCAACACTTCATCCAATCCAGAAGACCGCCGAAGTTTCATCCGGAATTTGTCAACAGAGTTCGTAGCCATGGCGAACAAGACGATCCGCAAGTTCTCAGCTCCCACTACGGACAACATCCGCACTGGACCTGCCGCGGCCATCGACAAGAACTTTGAGCTCAAGCCAGGGCTCATCAACATGGTACAAGCCAACCAGTTTTGTGGGAAGCCGCACGAAGACGCAAGTGCTCATCTCCAATACTTCGTAGAGATTTGCAGCACATTCACTTTATTAGATGTTCCCAGAGACGCCATACTACTTCATCTTTTCCCATTCTCACTATTGGGGAGAGCGAAGCAGTGGTTCTACGCGATGAAGGATAAGAACACTACGTGGGCACTCTGCTCTATGAACTTTCTGGCTAAGTTCTTTCCCATGGGCAAGACCAATGCTCTCCGTGGGAAGATTACAAGTTTTCAGCAACAACATGATGAATCCGTTCCAGAAGCATGGGAGCGCTTTCAAGATTACATCCTAGAATGTCCCCATCATGGAATGGAAAGCTGGCTACTTATGCAGACTTTCTATCATGGGCTCATCACTAGTGCTCGTGAGACCATGGATGCTGCAGCTGGAGGCGCATTTCTATCACTCACCATACCACAAGCTACAGCCCTTGTGGAGAAAGATGGCGTCCAACCAAGGTTGGAACGAAGAGAGGACTCAAACACGCAAGAAGGGTGGAGGTATGCACCAGCTCAAGGAGGTAGACATGCTGTCTGCAAAGTTAGACCTACTCATGAAAAAGCTCGATGACAAAGCTGGAGACAAAAGAGAAGTCATGAACGTCTATGACTCTCACATGACTTGTGAGGAATGTGGAGACACTGGAAACTCAGGCAATCACTGCCCTGAGATGCTTGAGGATGCAAGGTACATCAACAACAACAACTACTACAACCGTCCTCAACAAAATCAAGGTTGGAATCAACAGAGGCCTAACTACTCAGGTAACTACTCAGGTAATTATCAAGGTAATAACTCTTACAACAACAATAATAATTTTCCACCCCTGAGAGAGTTAGTGTCTAATCAAGGAAAGATAATGGATAACTTGTCTAAGAAATTGGCATCCAATGATAAAATACTAGAAGACATAAATAATAGAATGGATAATTTCTCTACTACCATCAAAAACCAAATTAGCTTTAATAAAATGATTGAATCTTAGTTAAATCAAATAGCTGCTGCTGTTCCTGCTACTAACCCTGGTATACCATCACAACCGGAAGGATTAGAATCTGCAAATCTTGTAGACATGTTTGATGCAGGTAACTATTGGAGTAATCCCGCTGTCGAAGTACATAATGACCTTCTGCCAGTCAAGAGAGGCGATCTAGGACGCCCCGTCATCCCGATCTCCATCGGCATGGTGGACTTCCCAGAAGCACTCTGTGACTTTGGCTCCAGCGTCAACATTATGCCCAGGATCGGACACTAAGCTTTCCTAAAGGAATATTAAAGAACATGTGTGTCCGAGTTGGTACCTCGTACGCTCCAGCTGACTTCGTGGTGATAGAGACCGGGTCCGATGAGAGGTCACCAGTTATTCTGTGAAGGCCATTCCTGAACACCTCGGGAGCTGTCATCTACGCCAGCGCTGCGAAGATCAACTTCAACATCAAGGGGAGGAAGGAGACGTTTTCCTTCAAGAACAAGATTACACAAAATCCCAGAGCAACCCCAACATGAACCAAGGAAGAGGACCAACAGGAGGAACAAGCAGAACAAGAACAACCAAGGATGGACCGAATCAGCTAAGATGGTCATTGCAGTTCAAGGAGGTCAAGACCGACGACTCAAGTCGCCGTTCCTAATCAAGATGGACGACCCAGGTATGCCAAGCATTGAGTTCTCAATCAATGGATACTCCTTTCAGAAGGCGCTCTGCGACACTGGATCAGGCGTCAACATAATGGCCACAGTCACCTATCAGCTCTTGTACGGGACCATGCCCTTAAAACCAACATACACTCAGCTCCAGATGGCAGATCAGACATCCCGAAAGGTCGAAGGTATAGTAATCGATGTCCCTATTAAAATTAACGATCATTTTATCCATACAGACTTTCGGGTCATTGACATGGGAGACGACGAGTACGATCCACCCATCATCCTAGGAAGACCGTTCCTAGGCACCGTCAAAGCAATCATCTACATTGGAACCGGAGAAGTCCATATGCATTTCCCCTCTGAGAAGGTACGCCGCTACTTTAATGACCCTAACTATATAGTTGAAGATTCTAAGCAGGTCAGGATAAGAAGAAGGCGACGTAACCGTAACCAAAGGAGGCAAACCATCAAGGACGTATGGGCAGACTATGAAGGAGAGGTCATAAGGCCCGAGGATACACAACAGGAGACAGAAGCACCAAGTCGGGTATGGAAGGCGAAGACAGTTACACAAGAAGAGGAGGCGCTGCCGGAACCACCGTCTACGCCACCCAAATCCCAGGACAACTAAGAAGAAAAGAAGTCCTGTTCGGAGGACTTAAAAACACCGAACGCCATGCCAAGAGGTAAACTTGGTAGTTATCATTTTCCCTTTAATTATTGCTCAGTTAATCATGTTCATTCTGTCTAAAAAAATGTTAAAAACAGTAAGCCCCATGTGAGTATGCGAGTGGCATAAAACCCATAAGTACATTCATTGTGGTGGCATAAAAAATAATATATATTTTTTCTGTTCTATAAAAATGAAAATAAAAATAGAGAGTGACATTTACCAAGGAAGCTCAAACATGATAAAGGCTAGATATTTATGCTAACGCTTAATCAAGTTCCACGAAGCTTTGTTGTCTATTTGAGCTCCACAGAATTCAGGAAGACTAGCAGATGGAGGACATCCTAATCGCTGTCAGGGTGCTGCCGACATTCAAATACACCTCTGCACCTGCTAGCTACATCAGAAGAAATTACGTCAAGATCCAGCTTGGGGGAGAGCACCCCCATTTATCCCGATAAGTATTTTTATCTACATTTATACCTATGCTTTATTAAAATAAAAAGATGCATAATCATGAAAACCCAAATAAATATTTTGTGTTTATATATATTTGCTTAGTTTAATAAATAAATAAAGTAGCTATGCTAAACTGAATCTTGAAAATAAAACTCTAGCATGGATATGATGAATAGTTGCTTTGCCTTATTTTCAAATTTGTTCTCTCTCTAGTTTAGACATAACTGTTATAATTTAAAACTGGCTCTAAACCTGAACTAGTGGGAAGAGAACTTGATCTGAAGTCTAAGTTGTTAACGGATATGATATGAGAAGGTTGAGCTGCTGTTTATCTGTTCCTAGAGATGCTAGAATTCTGGAGAATTTTATCTTTGAAAATCTTTAAAATGTTGCATGATGAGTTCCTGTATGATGAGAGTTTAAATTCCTACCACAGCCATATATACATGCTTGTTAGATTAGGAGCCGCACTTTTACTACTTACTGCTTATGGGCATTGAGTGTGGTCAAGCTGTGTAGACCCTTAGGAACTTGTCATGTGGTTAAAATCAAGATTCACTTGCACGTTCACTCATACATGCTGCTTCTACTCCGGAAGTACGCATCCACATATATCCACTCATTTCCATCTCCAGATTCACCCAAAATTATTCTACTCCTGACCAGGGAGAGAATAGCCAAAAACATTATCCCATTCCTGTTATTCCCTGTGAAGTTAATGCTCAAGTCATTTCTACTACCACTTGCTATATTTTCAAAAGAGGGAGATTGCTCTAAAAAAACGAGGAAATAAAAAGGAGCAAGTGCTCGGAACCTCGAAGAAAGAAAAAGTGAGACGAGAGGTAAAAATGGACAAGTGTCCGACAGTAGAATTAGGGGTACAAGATACCCACCTGAGAGAAAAAAAAGAGAAAAAAAAATAGAGCATCTCATTCCCCTCAAAAGTTTTAAAAAGCAAGAAAGGTATGTATTCCCTCAAAAAGAGCATTAGACTTTTGTCACCACCATACACCACTCATTCACCACACATGCACATCTTGATTTGACTTATTGACTTGTTTCTCTGGATCCATGGTTTGACTATGCAATAAATGTTCTATGAGTATGTATACTGTATCTCCCACCTATGAGCTCCAGATATCAAAGCCTTATTAGAGTAGGGTGAGAGAGAAGGCAATGTCACTATGCCTTATACCATAAATACCACATACTTTGAGAGAGAAGGCATATACCATTACTGCCTTGGTAAGGATCCAGAAATACCTCAAAAGAGAGATCTGAGAGAGTCATACAAGGAATCTCTGAGTTTTATTTGAAAATTTGCAAAAAAACTCCAGAGCTATAGCTGATCAAGAATAAGAGACATGGCGTTTGACTAGACCGTTCTATCTTTTAACCACTCAAGATGCAGATGACGGTTGCAAGCCGGCCCCATGGTGAAAGGTAAAATGAGTAAGTTTTAAGTCTTGACAGTTTACTCTAACTCAGGGATGAGACCTTATTTGAAACCATATGTACCGTCAACGTTCAAAGGCGTTGCAGCAACTTCTGATCCATAATGAGTCTATCCTTGCTCAGGGACGAGCAAGAGGTAAGCTTGGGGGAGTTTGTTGACGGTCCTTAAGTACCAAATATAGTTATCAAATAAATAAAGAAAAGGATCCAAATGCAACCAACACCTAGACTTAGGGTTTTATCTGACAGAATTCCACTAGTTTTGGTGTTTGTCTGTTTCTGCAGGGGGTTATCAGAAAATACGGAGGAAAGGCCCACACGTCGGGTTTACATAGAGATAATAACGTGTTCACCGATTTTCTATCATCTAGAAGACTCCAGAAGCCACGAGATCGAACGGGAGGCCGAACGGGCCTGGAGGCAGGGCGCCCGCCCTGCTCCCTAGGGCGCCCGCCCTGGCCTGAGAGCCAATCAGGCTCCGTCTCGCGGATTATGCTCCACCGACCTAAGGGATTAAGGAAAACCGTGCGATTAATGTCGGTTTGATCCGACGGCCCACGTTCACTTGAGGGGGCTATATAAGCAGGACCCCTGGCCCCTGGAGGAGGCACTCCCTCATTCTCAATTCCTCAAACCCTAATCTCAGGAGGAGAGTCTCTGATCAAGCCCTAGAGCCACCACATCAACTAGATCTCCAGTATAGCATAGCTACATAGGATTAGAACTAGAAGGAGTCAATCTTCGATTGGTTTCCGGATCTGTCAAGAGGATTCTTGGTAATTCCTTTACTGTTCTTCATTGTTCATCTTTGTTCTTCAATATTATGAATACAACTTTATTCTATTTCAATATATTGATTATGACTATGCTCTACTTGATTATATTTGCGATTATATTGTTCTTAGTTTATCATAGTTATACGCTTGGCTTAGTTAGATTGGAATTATATACATGTTTAGGATCGTATAACGTTTATCCATCGGATCCATGGGTAAATGATAAATATTGTGTAGGCGTGGTGCTTAGACCATATTTATCTGCGATTGCACCTTATATGCCGGATCGTGGGGTGGTCCGCGATGGTGACAGCTTCGTTGGTTCTTATATAGTCCCCCTCCCGTGTGTAAGGCAGGCAGAGCAACATTATTACGGGGGAGTGATTGCTATGTTTCTCATCTTCCTTGATAATATCACTATGCATGGGCATAGTCCTTTCTCGCAATGATTGCTAAGTGTACTTGCACTAACTATGATATGCTAGACTTTATAGTTAAGAATAACTTAGGAAATATCCTTGTAGTTCGTCCTAATACCATGCTAATGACTTGCTAGAATATCTGTTGAGGTGCTTATCATTATTATATGTGGCTAGCTGATCAGATTAATTATCTTTATCACCATTCATACTTTATCTATATTTTATGTGACACTTACCCCTGTATGCAAGAGATAGATGAATGCTCTCACTTATACATGCAATGATTGATACTCATTCCTATATTCCATTCCATAATCAACATTGATGTTAGTAATCCCTTCCCAGTGGTAAAAATATAAATAACGATACATGGAATACTTCCCGGTTAAAATGCTACATCGGTATTAATCTGTGCGCTTGCAGATCTTATTTATTATTTATTTAGAAGAGCAGTTGCATATTTCAATACCGCGTCTCTCATGTCATGCTGGGGATGACAACTTGGCTTAAGTGGCATGAGGGATAGGTTCGGCATTTTTGGCGCCGTTATCAGAATTAGAAAACTAAGTCTACTTTTGGTAATGACGTTAAGAATGCCCAACAAGCATTTTTGGCGCCGTTGCCGGGGAAGGTTGATTTACTAACAAGGAATGAATACGGAATTTGAGTCATCATTCGCATCATTAAGTGATTGAGATCATCAATTCTCCCATACAGATTTACCCCTGTATTTTTTTCCATTCTTATTGTTTTGTAGGGTGATGTATGAATAGAGGACATCTTCTAGAAAATTTTGTTGACAACCCCGAAGCATTAATCAGAGGGGCAAGAGCCAAGCTCAAGAAGTCAACACTTCGACGCAACACTTCATCCAATCCAGAAGACCGCCGAAGTTTCATCCAGAATTTGTCAACAGAGTTCGTAGCCATGGCGAACAAGACGATCCGCGAGTTCTCAGCTCCCACTACGGACAACATCCGCACTGGACCTGCCGCGGCCATCGACAAGAACTTTGAGCTCAAGCCAGGGCTCATCAACATGGTACAAGCCAACCAGTTTTGTGGGAAGCCGCACGAAGATGCAAGTGCTCATCTCCAATACTTCCTAGAGATTTGCAGCACATTCACTTTAGTAGATGTTCCCAGAGACACCATACTACTTCGCCTTTTCCCATTCTCACTATTGGGGAGAGCGAAGCAGTGGTTCTACGCGACGAAGGATAAGAACACGTGGGCACTCTGCTCTACGAACTTTCTGGCTAAGTTCTTTCCCATGGGCAAGACCAATGCTCTCCGTGGGAAGATTACAAGTTTTCAGCAACAACATGATGAATCTGTTCCAGAAGCATGGGAGCGCTTTCAAGATTACATCCTAGAATGTCCCCATCATGGAATGGAAAGCTGGCTACTTATGCAGACTTTCTATCATGGGCTCATCACTAGTGCTCGTGAGACCATGGATGCTGCAGCTGGAGGCGCATTTCTATCACTCACCATACCACAAGCTACAGCCCTTGTGGAGAAAGATGGCGTCCAACCAAGGTTGGAACGAAGAGAGGACTCAAACACGCAAGAAGGGTGGAGGTATGCACCAGCTCAAGGAGGTAGACATGATGTCTGCAAAGTTAGACCTACTCATGAAAAAGCTCGATGACAAAGCTGGAGACAAAAGAGAAGTCATGAACGTCTACGACTCTCACATGACTTGTGAGGAATGTGGAGACACTGGACACTCAGGCAATCACTGCCCTGAGATGCTTGAGGATGCAAGGTACATCAACAACAACAACTACTACAACCGTCCTCAACAAAATCAAGGTTGGAATCAACAGAGGCCTAACTACTCAGGTAACTACTCAGGTAATTATCAAGGTAATAACTCTTACAACAACAATAATAATTTTCCACCCCTGAGAGAGTTAGTGTCTAATCAAGGAAAGCTAATGGATAACTTGTCTAAGAAATTGGCATCCAATGATAAAATACTAGAAGACATAAATAATAGAATGGATAATTTCTCTACTGCCATCAAAAACCAAATTAGCTTTAATAAAATGATTGAATCTTAGTTAAATCAAATAGCTGCTGCTGTTCCTGCTACTAACCCCGGTATACCATCACAATCGGAAGGATTAGAATCTGCAAATCTTGTAGACATGTTTGATGCAGGTAACTATTGGAGTAATCCCGCTGTCGAAGTACATAATGACCTTCTGCCAGTCAAGAGAGGCGATCCAGGACGCCCCGTCATCCCGATCTCCATCGGCATGGTGGACTTCCCAGAAGCACTCTGTGACTTTGGCTCCAGCGTCAACATTATGCCCAGGATCGGACACTAAGCTTTCCTAAAGGAATATTAAAGAACATGTGTGTCCGAGTTGGTACCTCGTACGCTCCAGCTAACTTCGTGGTGATAGAGACCGGGTCCGATGAGAGGTCACCAGTTATTCTGGGAAGGCCATTCCTGAACACCTCGGGGGCTGTCATCTACGCCAGCGCTGTGAAGATCAACTTCAACATCAAGGGGAGGAAGGAGACGTTTTCCTTCAAGAACAAGATTACACAAAATCCCAGAGCAACCCCAACATGAACCAAGGAAGAGGACCAACAGGAGGAACAAGCAGAACAAGAACAACCAAGGATGGACCGAATCAGCTAAGATGGTCATTGCAGTTCAAGGAGGTCAAGACCGACGACTCAAGTCGCCGTTCCTAATCAAGATGGATGACCCAGGTATGCCAAGCATTGAGTTCTCAATCAATGGATACTCCTTTCAGAAGGCGCTCTGCGACACTGGATCAGGCGTCAACATAATGGCCACAGTCACCTATCAGCTCTTGTACGCGACCATGCCCTTAAAACCAACATACACTCAGCTCCAGATGGCAGATTAGACATCCCGAAAGGTTGAAGGTATAGTAACCGATGTCCCTGTTAAAATTAACGATCATTTTATCCATACAGACTTTCAGGTCATTGACATGGGAGACGACGAGTACGATCCACCCATCATCCTAGGAAGACCGTTCCTAGGCACCGTCAAAGCAATCATCTACATTGGAACCGGAGAAGTCCATATGCATTTCCCCTCTGAGAAGGTACGCCGCTACTTTAATGACCCTAACTATATAGTTAAAGATTCTAAGCAGGTCAGGATAAGAAGAAGGTGACGTAACCGTAACCAAAGGAGGCAAACCATCAAGGACGTATGGGCAGACTATGAAGGAGAGGTCATAAGGCCCGAGGATACACAACAGGAGACAGAAGCACCAAGTCGGGTATGGAAGGCGAAGACAGTTACACAAGAAGAGGAGGCGCTGCCGGAACCACCGTCTACGCCACCCAAATCCCAGGACAACTAAGAAGAAAAGAAGTCCTGTTCGGAGGACTTAAAAACACCGAACGCCATGCCAAGAGGTAAACTTTGTAGTTATCATTTTCCCTTTAATTATTGCTCAGTTAATCATGTTCATTCTGTCTAAAAAAATGTTAAAAACAGTAAGCCCCATGTGAGTATGCGAGTGGCATAAAACCCATAAGTACATTCATTGTGGTGGCATAAAAAAATAATATATATTTTTTCTGTTCTATAAAAATGAAAATAAAAAATAGAGAGTGACATTTACCAAGGAAGCTCAAACATGATAAAGGCTAGATATTTATGCTAACGCTTAATCAAGTTTCACGAAGCTTTGTTGTCTATTTGAGCTCCACAGAATTCAGGAAGACTAGCAGATGGAGGACATCCTAATCGCTGTCAGGGTGCTGCCGACATTCAAATACACCTCTGCACCTGCTAGCTATATCAGAAGAAATTACGTCAAGATCCAGCTTGGGGGAGAGCACCCCCATTTATCCCGATAAGTATTTTTATCTACATTTATACCTATGCTTTATTAAAATAAAAAGATGCATAATCATGAAAACCCAAATAAATATTTTGTGTTTATATATATTTGCTTAGTTTAATAAATAAATAAAGTAGCTATGCTAAACTGAATCTTGAAAATAAAACTCTAGCATGGATATGATGAATAGTTGCTTTGCCTAATTTTCAAATTTGTTCTCTCTCTAGTTTAGACATAACTGTTATAATTTAAAACTGGCTCTAAACCTGAACTAGTGGGAAGAGAACTTGATCTGAAGTCTAAGTTGTTAACGGATATGATATGGAAAGGTTGAGCTGCTGTTTATCTGTTCCTAGAGATGCTAGAATTCTGGAGAATTTTATCTTTGAAAATCTTTAAAATGTTGCATGATGAGTTCCTGTATGATGAGAGTTTAAATTCCTATCACAGCCATATATACATGCTTGTTAGATTAGGAGCCACACTTTTACTACTTACTGCTTATGGGCATTGAGTGTGGTCAAGCTGTGTAGACCCTTAGGAACTTGTCATGTGGTTAAAATCAAGATTCACTTGCACGTTCACTCATACATGCTGCTTCTACTCCGGAAGTACGCATCCACATATATCCACTCATTTCCATCTCCAGATTCACCCAAAATTATTCTACTCCTGACCAGGGAGAGAATAGCCAAAAACATTATCCCATTCCTGTTATTCCCTGTGAAGTTAATGCTCAAGTCATTTCTACTACCACTTGCTATATTTTCAAAAGAGGGAGATTGCTCTAAAAAAACGAGGAAATAAAAAGGAGCAAGTGCTCGGAACCTCGAAGAAAGAAAAAGTGAGACGAGAGGTAAAAATGGACAAGTGTCCGACAGTAGAATTAGGGGTACAAGATACCCACCTGAGAGAAAAAAAAGAGAAAAAAAAATAGAGCATCTCATTCCCCTCAAAAGTTTTAAAAAGCAAGAAAGGTATGTATTCCCTCAAAAAGAGCATTAGACTTTTGTCACCACCATACACCACTCATTCACCACACATGCACATCTTGATTTGACTTATTGACTTGTTTCTCTGGATCCATGGTTTGACTATGCAATAAATGTTCTATGAGTATGTATACTGTATCTCCCACCTATGAGCTCCAGATATCAAAGCCTTATTAGAGTAGGGTGAGAGAGAAGGCAATGTCACTATGCCTTATACCATAAATACCACATACTTTGAGAGAGAAGGCATATACCATTACTGCCTTGGTAAGGATCCAGAAATACCTCAAAAGAGAGATCTGAGAGAGTCATACAAGGAATCTCTGAGTTTTATTTGAAAATTTGCAAAAAACTCCAGAGCTATAGCTGATCAAGAATAAGAGACATGGCGTTTGACTAGACCGTTCTATCTTTTAACCACTCAAGATGCAGATGACGGTTGCAAGCCGGCCCCATGGTGAAAGGTAAAATGAGTAAGTTTTAAGTCTTGACAGTTTACTCTAACTCAGGGATGAGACCTTATTTGAAACCATATGTACCGTCAACGTTCAAAGGCGTTGCAGCAACTTCTGATCCATAATGAGTCTATCCTTGCTCAGGGACGAGCAAGAGGTAAGCTTGGGGGAGTTTGTTGACGGTCCTTAAGTACCAAATATAGTTATCAAATAAATAAAGAAAAGGATCCAAATGCAACCAACACCTAGACTTAGGGTTTTATCTGACAGAATTCCACTAGTTTTGGTGTTTGTCTGTTTCTGCAGGGGGTTATCAGAAAATACGGAGGAAAGGCCCACACGTCGGGTTTACATAGAGATAATAACGTGTTCACCGATTTTCTATCATCTAGAAGACTCCAGAAGCCACGAGATCGAACGGGAGGCCGAACGGGCCTGGAGGCAGGGCGCCCGCCCTGCTCCCTAGGGCGCCCGCCCTGGCCTGAGAGCCAATCAGGCTCCGTCTCGCGGATTATGCTCCACCGACCTAAGGGATTAAGGAAAACCGTGCGATTAATGTCGGTTTGATCCGACGGCCCACGTTCACTTGAGGGGGCTATATAAGCAGGACCCCTGGCCCCTGGAGGAGGCACTCCCTCATTCTCAATTCCTCAGACCCTAATCTCAGGAGGAGAGTCTCTGATCAAGCCCTAGAGCCACCACATCAACTAGATCTCCAGTATAGCATAGCTACATAGGATTAGAACTAGAAGGAGTCAATCTTCGATTGGTTTCCGGATCTGTCAAGAGGATTCTTGGTAATTCCTTTACTGTTCTTCATTGTTCATCTTTGTTCTTCAATATTATGAATACAACTTTGTTCTATTTCAATATATTGATTATGACTATGCTCTACTTGTTTATGTTTGCAATTATATTGTTCTTAGTTTATCGTAGTTATACGCTTGGCTTAGTTAGATTAGAATTATATACATGTTTAGGATCGTATAGCGTTTATCCATCGGATCCATGGGTAAATGATAAATATTGTGTAGGCTATTGACGGTCCTTAAGTACCAAATATAGTTATCAAATAAATAAAGAAAAGCATCCAAATGCAACCAACACCTAGACTTAGGGTTTTATCTGACGGAATTCCACGAGTTTTGGTGTTTGTCTGTTTCTGCAGGGGGTTATCAGAAAATACGGAGGAAAGGCCCACACGTCGGGTTTACATAGAGATAATAACGTGTTCACCGATTTTCTATCATCTAGAAGACTCCAGAAGCCATGAGATCGAACGGGAGGCCGAACGGGCCCGGAGGCAGGGCGCCCGCCCTGCTCCCTAGGGCGCCCACCCTGGCCTGAGAGCCAATCAGGCTCCGTCTCACGGATTATGCTCCACCGACCTAAGGGATCAAGGAAAACCGTGCGATTAATGTCGGTTTGATCCGACGGCCCACGTTCACTTGAGGGGGCTATATAAGCAGGACCCCTGGCCCCTAGAGGAGGCACTCCCTCATTCTCAATTCCTCAAACCCTAATCTCAGGAGGAGAGTCTCTGATCAAGCCCTAGAGCCACCACATCAACTAGATCTCTAGTATAGCATAGCTACATAGGATTAGAACTAGCAGGAGTCAATCTTCGATTGGTTTCCAGATCTGTCAAGAGGATTCTTGGTAATTCCTTTACTGTTCTTCATTGTTCATCTTTGTTCTTCAATATTATGAATACAACTTTGTTCTATTTCAATATATTGATTATGACTATGCTCTACTTGTTTATGTTTGCGATTATATTGTTCTTAGTTTATCGTAGTTATACGCTTGGCTTAGTTAGATTAGAATTATATACATGTTTAGGATCGTATAGCGTTTATCCATCGGATCCATGGGTAAATGATAAATATTGTGTAGGCGTGGTGCTTAGACCATATTTATCTGCGATTGCACCTTATATGCCGGATCGTGGGGTGGTCCGCGATGGTGACAGCTTCGTTGGTTCTTATATAGTCCCCCTCCCGTGTGTAAGGCAGGCAGAGCAACATTATTACGGGGGAGTGATTGCTATGTTTCTCATCTTCCTTGATAATATCACTATGCATGGGCGTAGTCCTTTCTCGCAATGATTGCCAAGTGTACTTGCACTAACTATGATATGCTAGACTTTATAGTTAAGAATAACTTAGGAAATATCCTTGTAGTTCGTCCTAATACCATGCTAATGACTTGCTAGAATATCTGTTGAGGTGCTTATCATTATTATATGTGGCTAGCTGATCAGATTAATTATCTTTGTCACCATTCATACTTTATCTATATTTTATGTGACACTTACCCCTGTATGCAAGAAATAGATGAATGCTCTCACTTATACATGCAATGATTGATACTCATTCTTATATTCCATTCCATAATCAACATTGATGTTAGTAATCCCTTCCCAGTGGTAAAAATATAAATAACGATACATGGAATACTTCCCGGTTAAAATGCTACATCGGTATTAATCTGTGCGCTTGCAGATCTTATTTATTATTTATTTAGAAGAGCAGTTGCATATTTCAATACCGCGTCTCTCATGTCATGCTGGGGATGACAACTTGGCTTAAGTGGCATGAGGGATAGGTTCGGCATTTTTGGCGCCGTTATCAGAATTAGAAAACTAAGTCTACTTTTGGTAATGACGTTAAGAATGCCCAACATAGGCGTGGTGCTTAGACCATATTTATCTGCGATTGCACCTTATATGCTGGATCGTGGGGTGGTCCGTGATGGTGACAGCTTCGTTGGTTCTTATATAGTCCCCCTCCCGTGTGTAAGGCAGGCAGAGCAACATTATTACGGGGGAGTGATTGCTATGTTTCTCATCTTCCTTGATAATATCACTATGCATGGGCGTAGTCCTTTCTCGCAATGATTGCTAAGTGTACTTGCACTAACTATGATATGCTAGACTTTATAGTTAAGAATAACTTAGGAAATATCCTTGTAGTTCGTCCTAATACCATGCTAATGACTTGCTAGAATATCTGTTGAGGTGCTTATCATTATTATATGTGGCTAGCTGATCAGATTAATTATCTTTGTCACCATTCATACTTTATCTATATTTTATGTGACACTTACCCCTGTATGCAAGAGATAGATGAATGCTCTCACTTATACATGCAATGATTGATACTCATTCCTATATTCATTCCATAATCAACATTGATGTTAGTAATCCCTTCCCAGTGGTAAAAATATAAATAACGATACATGGAATACTTCCCGGTTAAAATGCTACATCGGTATTAATCTGTGCGCTTGCAGATCTTATTTATTATTTATTTAGAAGAGCAGATGCATATTTCAATACCGCGTCTCTCATGTCATGCTGGAGATGACAACTTGGCTTAAGTGGCATGAGGGATAGGTTCGGCATTTTTGGCGCCGTTATCAGAATTAGAAAACTAAGTCTACTTTTGGTAATGACGTTAAGAATGCCCAACATTCGGCTATCTTTGTGAAGAAGGACGAGTCTCTACGCATGTGCGTGGATTATCGCCCCCTCAATGTGTTACTATCAAGAATAAATACCCTCTTCCTAGCATCGATATTCTTTTTGATCAACTCTCCAAAGCTAAGGTATTCTCTAAGATTGATTTGAGGTCTAGCAACCATCAGATCAAAATTCATCCTTAAGATATACCTAAGACAGCTTTCTCTACTCGTTATGGCTTGTTTGAGTATCTTGTCATGTCCTTTGGATTGACAAATGCTCCTGCACACTTTATGTATCTGATGAATTCGGTATTCATGCCAGAATTGGACAAGTTCATAGTAGTTTTCATCGATGATATCCTTGTCTATTCTTAGAATGAAGAAGGGTGTGCTGAACATCTGAGGATTGTCTTAACTCGATTGCGAGATCATCAGCTTTATGGCAAGTTTAGCAAATGCGAGTTCTGGTTGAACAAGGTACCTTTTCTAGGTCATGTGTTATCGGGAGATGGGATTTCGGTTAACCCTACTAGGGTGCAAGAAGTCCTAGATTGAAAGGCACCTACTACGGTCACAGAAGTCCAAAGTTTCCTAGGTTTGGCTAGCTATTATCGTCGCTTCATCCTAGATTTCTCTAAAATCGCCAAGCCCATGACGCGAATACCTTAAAAAGATGAGAAGTTTGTGTGGACTCTGAAGTGTGAAGAGGTTTTCCACACTTTACGGACCTTACTAACTTCTGCTCCTGTATTGGCACAACCTGACATTAAGAAGCCTTTTGATGTCTATTGTGACGCATCGGGCACCGGTTTGGGGTGTGTCCTTATGCAAGAAGGCTGAGTCATTGCTTATGCCTCATGCTAGCTTCGAAAGCACGAAGTCAATTATCCTACTCATGACTTAGAGCTCGCCATAGTTGTTCATGCCCTGAAGATTTGGAGGCATTACTTGCTCAGTAATGTGTGCAACATCTATACTGACCATAAAAGCGTCAAGTATATCTTTACTCAACCAGAGTTGAATATGCATCAACGACGATGGTTAGAGTTAATCAAAGAATACAATCTTCAAGTGCACTACCATCCTGGCAAGGCAAATGTTTTGCTGATGCCTTAAGCAGAAAATCTCATTGTAATTCTTTGGTTAGTGAAGACTTTCATCTGGCACATCTTCTACATCATGTGGTACTCCACAATATCACTGTGGATTACTCTCTTAGAAGTTGAATTATCAAACTCTAGAAGACTGATGTGGGTGTGTTTCACATCAAGCGGAAGATGAAAGAGCAAGAAACCAAGCACTTTAGGGTGGATGACAATGGAATTCTCTGGTTCAATGATAGACTTGTAGTACCCAAAGACAAAGAACTTAGAAATCAAATTATGGCTGAAGCCCATTCTTCTAGATTGTCCATCCATCCTGGTAGCAGTAAAATGTATCAAGATCTCAAGGCCTATTATTGGTGGACCAAGATGAAGAAAGAAATCGCAGCTTACGTTGCAAGGTGTGATAACTGTTGCAGAGTTAAGGCTATTCACATGAAGCCCGGGTTATTGCAGCCACTCTCTATTCCTGGCTGGAAGTGGGAAGAAATTGTTATGGATTTCATTGTTGGGTTACCCACTATGGAAAAGGGTTTTGACTCTATTTGGGTAATCATAGATCATCTAACGAAGTCGGCTCATTTCATTCTTGAGAAGACCAATTATCATCCGTATCACTATGCGGATATTTATTTTCAACAAGTTGTATGTGTTCATGGTGTACCCAAGACTATAGTTTCTGATAGAGGGCCTCAATTCACGGCTCATTTCTAGGAATGTTTACATCAGAATCTTGGTACTAACTTACTCCGTAGTTCTGCCTATCATCCCCAAACCTCTGGGCAGACTGAGCGTGTGAATCAAATTCTTGAAGACATGCTTAAAGCTTGCCTTATATCTTGCAAAGGCTCTTGGGAGAAATGGTTGCCCCTTGCTGAATTCTCATATAACAACAGTTATCAAGAGAGTACCAAGATGGCTCCTTTTGAAGCTTTATATGGTCGGAAGTGTAGGACTCCTTCAAACTGGGTGGAACCCAGAGAAAGAAGATTCTATGGTATCGATTTTGTAAAATAAGCTGAAGAGCAAGTCCGAGCTATACAGAAGAATATGACTGCCGCTCAGGCTACACAAAAGAGCTATGCAGATAAGAGAAGAAAACCTATTGAGTTTGAAGTAGGTGACCATGTCTATCTGAAGGTATCCCCTATGAGAGGAGTAAAATGTTTTGGAATCAACAGGAAGCTTGAGCCTCGATATGTTGGACCTTACTAGATTATTGAGAAAAGTGGAAGAGTAGCCTATAAGCTCAATCTACCTCGAGAAATGGGAGCTATCTTCCCGGTATTTCATGTGTCTCAACTGAAGAAATGTCTCCGCATTCCCAAGGAAAGAGTAGCAGTGATGAGAATCAAATTGAAATCTGATCTCTCTTATGAGGAGAAGCCCGTGCAGGTTCTGGATACTCAAGAAAGGGTGACTCATAGTCAAGTAGTTAAGTTATACAAGGTAGTTTGGAGTAATCATAGTGGTCGGGATGCAACATGGGAGCGGGAAGATTATCTAAAGGAAAATCATCCGACTTTCTATACTAAATGGTACGCTTTTCAAATCTCGGGATGAGATTTTTATAAGGGGGGAGGGCTGTAACACCCCAGGTGTTTCGCTCCCACAAATTGCATTTTCATTTCATAAACATCTGCATCATCTATCTCATCATGCCACTGTCACTTGAAACAGGTGTATGCAACATTCTCAATTTTGTTTGTTTCATATATGGTTGCTTGTGAATTGTAGTTAGTGCAACATGTGGATGCAACATGAGTTTCTCATACCTTGAAACATGACAACATTGTAGTGTAACATGACAAGCTTGAGCTTTGTAACAAAGCTATGAAACATGTGAAACATAGTTTTGCAACAATAGAGTAATTTGAGTGTTTTGTTTATTTTATCACATGTGGTACTTAGAAGTTGGTGTAACACTTGTGTAGAGTGGTTAATTATGGTCTAATACACCTTAACTATACTTAGGGTAATTAGTGGAGCACTGTTCATGTTGACCAAAATGACTAAATTGCCCTCTAGAGGAGGTTTGACCTTGAGGTGACCTATAGAGTGCCCTAGTTTGACTGATTGAAAAGTCCAACCTAGACACCTTGCATGGATGTGCACCCTTTACGAACGTTGTAGCAAATTTATCAAGGAACAAAAGTCTCAATATGACCATCTCATGAAAATGGCTCGAAGATGCTCAAACAGGGCCCACAAGTCAGATAGGGGGCTGCCCAACACTTAGAATTATTTCTAAGTCTGAAAAGTGACGTTTGCAATTGCAAGTGACCATCTTTGGAGCACTGTAACTCTCAAACCGTGTTGAACAAGCTGAGCTCCTATTGACAAACATGTAGGTCTCATAACTGTCTACCATTTTGCTTACTACGGATCACATCAAATCGCCCTGGATTAGGAGTAATAGGGCATCAAAATGTCACTGTCAGTCGTTCCATTGGACGCCGATTCAATCGAGTTCAGAGATTTTCAGTCAGAAAGTGTGGCAGACCGGTTTAGAAACCGGCCACCGCGTGGCATGCATGCCATGCCTGCCTCTCCGATGCATCTCTTCTCCCCTTTCTTCTCATTTAGCTTCGTGGTACCCGCGTGAAGCTCGTATCAAGCTTAGTCACGACAATGGGGGGCTCACCGTCGCCGGCGCACACCACCCAGCGTCGCCGTACCCGCCATTGTCGGCGGCATGTCTTTTTCGGCTAACCCTAGGGACCCCGAAGCCCCTCCATCGGTGTGGAATCACGCGAGGAGCGTGTTGGTGCCCTCAACTTCGTCGGTCGGTTAGCCGTCAGCGAGCTCCACCGTCGGCCGCCCCTCCCCTGTCTTTGTCTCTTTGTCCTGTGGGCCCCGTGTGTCAGCAGATGGGAGGCCGGGCGGGATCCAACCGCGGGCCATGCAGGCCGGGCGGGCCACGTGGGCGTGTGTGTGTCACGCGCGTTGCAGACCGCGGAGGTTTGCCTGGCCGGCCCAATGCCGAGTTGGGTTAGGGATTCCAAATTTTGTTTTTCTTTTATTCTTTTTCACTGATATGTGTATAGATTCAAAAATGCATATCTCTGGATTGGTATATCCAAAGGATGTGGTTCCAATTTTATTGAGTTTCTGGTAATGTCTAGTTTATATTAAAAAATATAATATGCGCCATGTTCTGTTATGAAAAATAGGGGTAATCATGTGGGAAATAGGGGTAATTATATCTTTTTATGTGTAGCTCCAAATGGCATGAAATTTTTATGGTGTACTGTTCATATCATGAATAGCTTGTAGTTAAATTCCCATACAATTTGAACACTATATGTAGGAGTTATATAATTATCTTGTTTGCATGGATGGATCTTGTGTGAATTTTCATAATTGTTCTATAGATCCAGTAAAGGTAAAATTTGGTGAGTGCTATTCTTATGCTAGAAGGACGCTAGGAAAAATGTGAAATCTGTTGGTTGATACTTTTCACTAGGGTTTCCTATTTATGCTAGAAATAGGCATGCCATCTGTTATTTTTGATACAACAAGTTCTGCTTGTCCAATTGCGTTGAAATTTTTATGGTAGTCTATGTGAAGCATGAGGTAGCTACCGTAATTTTTGTAGATTTTTCTGTATAGTTTTACTATATGTTGCTTTAATCACCTAATTAACTAAATAAATTAGAAAAGGATATTAAAGAATTTATTTAGAAGTTGGTACTATACTTTCTGATATTCCTTTGATATGCACAACAAGTTGGTAAACTTGGTTTGGTCCAATTATGCTTTTGCATCGTCACTAAATATTTAATTTAGTGAATCTGCTATTTCTGGACAGATTCTGAGAGACTGTCAATTACCCTATGAAACTGATGATTTCATGTCTTGGGGTTTATAAAAAAGTTGTTTTGAATTTCTTGATCTAGCTTCTGTTAAATTTTGGTATCATTTGGCCATGTAGTTTAGAAACTACAGCTGTTCTAAGTTGGGTTCAGAATTGAATCGCACTATCTACACAGGACAGATTCAGTGTTTACTTGAATTCAACTTGGTTAGCATAAGAATCATGCTTTGGTGTTTATAAATGATTTGTAGAGAATTGCATAAGCTTTCCATAATGTCCTCTTGAAAGTAATTTGAATTTGTAGAACTCCTGCTATGTGTGATTTCATGAACTATTCTATCCATGGGAAACTTGCAACTTTCTGTGATGAATGTCTTTACTATTATAAGCATGTTGTGATGCAAATAAACACTTAAGTTGATTAAGATAAGTTTAGGTGCAGGTGTTAGGCCCTTAACTGAAGATGAACATCTTGATCTTAGGTTATGCAAGTTAGGTAAGTTAATCTTGTGCTTCCAAGTCAAGATAGATACATGTTTAAAGTGATTTGAATAGAGCTATTAGTACTTAGTAAATGAGTGTCCAATGATGTTTTGGCTAAATACTTACTGTTATCCATTCATCATGAGCATCATGTCATTCTTTATACATCCATGATATTTATCTTGTGCATATGCATGCAATAGGTGTACCGGAAGGAGTGACACTACTGGAGTTCGAAGAACCGAGCGAGGAGCAGCAGTAGCCAACACTGGAGGTTCAGGAGGTGCAGCCTTTAGGAGAAGTACCCGATGAGGTCGTCGTTGAGTGCCCGGACCATCGTTCGTGCAACTTTGTGAAAGGCAAGCCCCGGAACATTATAAGCCTCCTAATTTCTGAAATGCAATTAAAGTATTATTGTTATATATATTGTTGGATTAAGTTTAGGTGTTGAATGGAAACACTTGCTGCATTGGTTATCCAATCCTTGTCTAGATTTGATACCCTGAATCCTAAGTAGCTTAGGCTCGTGTAG
Organism: Saccharum spontaneum; assembly: GCA_022457205.1. Classification (NCBI taxonomy): domain Eukaryota; kingdom Viridiplantae; phylum Streptophyta; class Magnoliopsida; order Poales; family Poaceae; genus Saccharum; species Saccharum spontaneum. Next base: position 33,682,802 of record CM039597.1, read on the forward strand.
ATGCTTTGCCCTGCTTTAATACGGTGAAGTCAGGTGATTTCCTATCACCTGCGAGTTATAGGAATATACTTGTGGCACGGTTGGCTATATTTGCTATCGTGAAAAAGAACTTGTCTTAATTTGAATTAAAGACCGGGCGGAGGCTTGCCGGTTTGCAGTGACTCCGTCTGTGTCGATTAAGGACCGATTTTTGGAGCCTTTTCCTTTTCATGTTGAACGCATGCCTCTCTCTTAGTTGGCCGGGTCTGGAGACCGACCACGAAGCCGAGTAGCTCAACTCAGGCCGGGAGTTGGCAAGTATAAAGTGCTCCTCGGAAGGGAGCCGTAGGCGTGAGTCCAAGGGTAATCCCTGAGAGTGCTGGCGCTGACTGAACCCACGAAGTTGGTTCCTAAGTTGTACCAAAGATGACCCACGGCTACCCTTGCAAAGTATGCTAGGGTGAGAGTTAGGAATACCCCCTCAGCTGAGTTGTAATTCGATTCGAGTCACCGTCTCTCACCGGTTAGTGAGAACTTGACGGGCATATCTCCATAGTAGATACACTAAATAACATGATGGTTCAGGAATGATGATATGATGATGACAGTCTTATTATACCTGCTATGGTTAATATTGTTTGCTCCTAATAAGTGAGTGCTCTAGTACAGGTGCTAATATAGTTGCTAGGTTAATGATGATGAACTTGATGCTAAGTTTAATTGGTTACTTATGCTCTTAAGCTCTTTTATGCAATTGTGTCAAGCTAGCTCACCTTATAAGCCTTGTATGATCCTTGGTGTCCTTTATTTCTAGTTTTTAACGGGTAAGTCTAGCTGAGTACCTTTTCATACTTAGGGTTTATTTTCCACCTGTTGCTGATGACCAGTTCTACTTTGGTTGCTGCAAGTATTGCCTCTTCCCTGCTGGAGATGAGGACTAGATCGTTGGGCGTGATCTCCGCTAGTGATCTTACTTGAGATGCTTTTGGTTGGACATGACTATGACCTAGCAATGTATTTGAAACTATGAAGTTATGTACTAAACTATGTTGCTTCCGTGAAACAAACCTGGTTTGTAGTATTTTATTTTGAACTCCGACGGATGTAATCTGTATCCACTTGCGAAATGTTGTAATGAATGATGTGTTGTGTTGAATCACTACGATCTTGGTTTATATGTCGAATGTTGTTTGAAATCCTTCGAGATTTCCGGACTACCGGGATTATGGGAGCTTAAGTACAGGAATTTGATCACTTCGGTGATTATTTTTATACTTACGTTCTTATAATTTGGTTGGTTCTATGACAGCTGGCATCAGAGCAAGGTTCAACACTAAACATGCCATTTGTGTATTTAAAAAAATTATTTGTGAAAACTCTAAATTAAATACTAAGTGTTGCTAGTGGTCATATCCTTTATGTCGAAATAAGGACTTTTAGGTGGCTTATTAAAGTACTAACTTGGGGTTTCTTGCTTGTTTTCTGTTTCGTTGTCCATATGGCTTGCTATTGTATGGATGTCATCCGCTTGGGTGGTAATGTATGGATCAAAATACCTCTACGCTTTGGTAAGTGGGAGTTGTGAGAACATGACCGTCCAACCGTCGGTCTAGGGGATCCTTGACCTCCCTCCAGGCATCCTTGGCAGCCCCGAGGGCATCCTCTTGCTCCTTCTATAGGGCCTCGACCACCACCGCGGGGATTGCGACTGAGGCACTGCGAGAGAGCGCCCCAGAGAAGGGGCGCGCCGATCGGATCTAGCCGCCGATGGAGAGGGTGGCAGCAGGTGGGCCCAGCATCAGGAAGGCTCACCATCGCTTGAAGAACTGACCTCAATGAATGTCCTCTCAAAAAAGCCCCTGCACGTAGCAATGACACCTGTGTCAGAAAGCAGCGACAAAGACAAAGGGAAGTAAGGATGACACTTACCTATCCCTCCAAGGGGACGACGGGCGAGGTGGACTCTGCCCTCGCCTGGTGAGACTCCTCTGCACCTTCATGCCCCTCTGTCGACCTCCACCACGTGAACCGCCAGGGGCAGAACCGCCACTAGAGCCGGGGGCGCCGCCGGAGCCAGAGCCACCACCGAAACTGGACTGAACGCTAGCACAGGCGCTCCCAGCGTCGCCGTTGGGGGTGTCATCATCCACATCCACTCCACCCTAGAAGGGGGAATAGGGGACTCCGACACCATCCCGGTGAGCAGATGGCCTGTGGGAGAGGGGTGTTTGGCGTCGAAGGGAGGAGGCCCGACACCCTTCCCCGGGTACTCCACACCGATGGCTCCAATCATCAGCACCCTGAGCAGCTCCTTTGAGATGGGATAGGGAAACTCTATCATTAGGTTGGTTACCCCTGATGCTGCCACAATGGGTGCACACGCTCCCTTAGCAGGAGGATCCGGTGACGGATGAAGGTGCGCACCACCTCTGACCCGGTTAACCCCTGCACCCTCAGGGCCTCAATAGCCCCCATGAGAGTGGGGACATCCGCAACCTCCTTCGCCAAGGGGAACAACCACCACGACTCTAGAGCGGCACCTCCTAGCCTCTCCCCCATGAAAGAAGGCAGCACCAGAACCAAGTTGGGGGGTAGAACTAGTTCTCCCGCTAGCCGCCTGGCCACCGAACCCCGACGGGCGAGCGAGGGCAAGATACTCGCCAATAGTATGCAGACGCACCTAGATCCGGGCACCCCTAGAACACCTACCTCCATAGAGCGAAGTGGGAAGTGATTCTCAATAAGGCATCGCGCAGCGTGATGAAGGTTGCGATGTGGAGGATCCCCTCTGGGGTTAGGTCATGAAGATGGAGGCCATAGAAGAATAGAAGCGCCCGCACAAAGGGGTGTAGATGAAGCCTAAGCCCCAACCGGTGGAAGTCAGTGAAGGAGACGATCTCCTAGTCACCGGGCACCAGCGCTAGTGCCCCGACGGTGGGAGGGTGCCAGCCCACCACCAGGGCATCCTCTGGAGATAGCCCATCCTCCAGATCTCTACCTTGGTCACTACCGAGGTCTCCCATTCTGCCATGGGAGGAGACAAGCAAAAGCAAGCCGCGGTGAGTGGGCATATAGGAGCGAGTGAAAGTTGAGGTTTTTTGGAAGGGGAAAGGCTTTGCCAGAAGTGGAAGGTAACTTTCCCTCTCTGCCTCTTCTGTCTCCACTTTAGTACCCTGTGAACAGCGGCTGCTGCGCTCCCACAATCCCACGCGCGATTGTACGGCGCGACGGTGGTTGCCGGACCCAAGGTAGAGGCAAGCCGCTGCCTCCCTATCAGGTCGACCCCGTTGGGCCAACCCACACACGTCTCCTACTTCGCGCACGCCTCCTCACGGGAATTGAGGGGATCCGACTCCCCTTGGGCCCACCGGCTATCATCAATGGCCTAGATCCACGTGCACCAAGTCATGCGGCTCCTCCTTCACCACATCTGCTCCACGTGGCCTCGATGTCCCATCTCCCAGATGAAGTGGGACAGTGCGGGGGTGGATGCAATAACTCCTCCTCCAAGCATGATGGCCTAGAAGCCATCAACCGCCTGTGCAAGACGTCAGTGGAAGGGACGTGCTCAGAAGCCACCACTCTCGCTGACAAGGAGGCCCTACAACGGCCTCGGTGGCTATGCCAGCTCCCTAGATGGAACAATCTGACCCCCTGATCGACGGGTGCTGGGGAGACGCACCCCCAAAACCAGCCAACTCCCTAGTGTTGGGGTGGGAGCCGCTAAGCAGTGGGCCCAACAAGGGCCCCCGTCTAAGGCTCGGCGCGCTCCCCGCACCTCGATCTATGGCCACAGAAGGTCAGCCCTAGAAGGCTGGCTCGAGAGGATCAGGACCTACTACCATAGCCCTCAGAAGGGCATGGTGCTTTGGATGATCAGATGGCCCCGAGCCAGAGCCCAGATGCTCTCGATCATTCGACCCACGACCGGCTCCGATCAAAAAGGAGGGTGCCTCCGGGCTCAAGACTGACAACTCCCAAACTAGTTCACTGAGCCTTCGCTCGAGTCGAAGACTTGTGCGACATAGACTCACGAAGGGATTAGCACCATCATCGCTCAGCCCCGACATCCGAGCCAGTACTTTATTTTTTAAATACTTGCCAGTCTAGTTATCCACCTATCTACATCTTTAATTGTGGGAAACTTCTCAAGTTCTGCCCATCACATTGAAGAAGAAGGCCCCAAGTAGGGCACAACACCCTTGTCAATGAAAGCCATCCCCGCCATGGAGGGTTCAGTCACCAAAAGACTGAATTCAACCCTTCGTCGCCATCACGTCGAGTGAGGCCATGAAGGGCTCAGGGGCTCCTGACGAGATCCTAACATATGGGTATGTTAAGCCTCGGGTCCAATGGTTCTCGAACGATGAAGACCGCCCGACCAACCCCTCCAGGATCGCCCGAGGGCTCAGGGGCTATACCCACCGGGTACGCTCCTACGCACCCTCTGAGAAGAAACCCGGCCGAGCCTGATTCCGCCACGACCTCTGCTTAGGGCTCAGGGGCTTGCCCGAGCCCTGAGGCTCCTGATCTATGACAACACATCAGCTCGGCCCTTGGCTCCTGCCTTGCCAACGATGCCAGCCAAGGCCTGGGCACAAGAAGACATGCCTTGAGCTACCGAGGCTCAGGGGTTCCCAGGGCTGCACCTTGGGCATGGCATTGCCTATCACTTTCCCGACAAGGTCACGCACGGGGCGTGGCATAAGAAGACAAAGCTTCCCCGCAGCCTCTAGGGGCTCGGAGGCCCTCAGGCATGTGCGTCAGCCCCTAGAGCCGACCTCCTTCACCGCTAAGAAGACTCTAGAAGGTCCACCTGGGGGAGGCCGGTCCAATTCGACATAGCCTGACACACAGAGTGTCAGAACAAAGCAGCCGAATGACGCCCAAGGATTCTTCGGCTCTAGGACACCGCCACAGTCCATAGGGCGTCGCTGCAAGGCCCTCCTGGACTCTGGCGCATGTAGACCGTAGACTAGTTCCCCTAAACCACCATGTACTCGACCTATCTTAGTATATAAGGGATAAGGTCGAACCTAGAGGGGGGGCGATCATCATAAGACAAATCATTCCATTCCACTCCATCCCTTGGCCTTCGCTCAGCACCGAGAGCAAGGCAACCTAGAGAGGGGCGCCAAGAACCGCATCCCATCGTCTTCCTCCTCTCTGAAGAGGGGAAGAATCCATAGGCGGCGAGGCAACCTTAAGATTAGCACTGAGCTAATCCCCTACCATATCTCTCTACAACCCTATTGTAACCCCTCAATTTTGGGTGCTTTTGAGTATAAGAATCAGCAGCTGCTGGACCTAGGGCATCGATTGGCCTGAACCAAGATAAACCATTGCATCCTCTTTGTGATGCTTGTATTCTTGAGTCCAACCGAACCACCGGAGACACGTACTCTCACATGGACTCGAACAACAATGCTTGTCGCGGTTTTGACCCCGCGACAGGAGGGGCCAGACGGGGGCCATGCTCATGGCCGAGCAAGAGGGAAGTGTTTTCCTTCTTAATTCTTGCCTATCTCTACCTATGCTTATTACATTGATTAAATAGGCACTCTGGCTAGGTGGTTGAGAGGCGCCTGGACTAGGCCCTGGTCACCATGCATGGCTGAGAGGCGCCTGGACTTGGCCCTGCCATGCAGCCATCTTCTCCTGCCCGTGTCCCATGCTAACTAACACCTTTACACTTTACTTATCTTGTTTGGCATCTGAGCACTGCAGTTTCTCAATGTTACTTTTAATATTAACTTGTTTCTTTGACACCTCAACCAAAATATTTGTTGTCCTTATGCATGTATCACAGTTGCCATGTACTAGATTTGTCATGTTTCTTATGCCATTGTTGGAACTGTATCTTGTCTTATTGTGCACACTAGAAGGCATAAGGTCATGTTTTCATGAAACATTTATTATATCCATACAACTTCAGGTCATACTTTCTCTATCTTGTTGCTGGCCTATGATTCTACATTATGTAGGTTTTGGCACCATTTTGTGTATTAACACAGTGGCTTGATATTTATTTTTGGGTTAGTAGTAACTTTTATGTTCCTCTGCAGGTTTAGAGCACATGTAGGTGGCAAAATCTAATAGCTATCCAGAAGGTGAGCAATAGCCACTCCTTGTGACTTTGTTACATCGTGGTATCGTGCAAATTGTTGCAGCTTGGTAATGACATCTATTTAGATGCTGTGCAAGTTTACTTTTACTTTTTTATATCAATAGTTTTGCTCTTTCACTTGTACTTATATTGCTTGTGCTTAGTTAACGCATGTGAACTACATTCTGTGTACATATACTTGGGTATGCTCAGGCTCTCTCATCATAATATTACAAACGTTACCTGTTGATCATTATGTGCATATTGATAATTTTGAATTTACTTTTTTTGACCGAATAATTCTGAATTTACTTGTCGTATATAGTATCACTGTATAAGTGATTCTGTATATGCCGGTGCTGATCACTTGACATTGTTGCACCAGCACACACAGATCTTCTCAGCCAGAAACAGTTAGATCTGGATGGTTACCCTATGTTACCATCAACCATGATGGGTGGTGAGTCAGTGTTTCTAAATTTGCTGACTTTTTATACCCCTCCCGTACCTCTAATAATTATCATAAAATGTATATTTCTCAGCTGGCATGATTTTGGTCAATACTTTTGAGGAGTAACTATCATAAAATGTAAATTTCTCAGCTGGCATGATTTTGGTCAATACTTTTGAGGAGACTTTTGGTGATATATGTGGTAAAGGTGCCTAGAAGAAACTTAGTGAAAAAGAAGCTTCTAGCATAGGTCGCCATGTTGTCACGCTGGCTTCATTCATTGGTGATTTTAGAATGATTTGCCATTTACTATTTCATCTTTCTTTTTTTGTCACAACTAGTTGATTACCAGAACCTGGTGCAGGAGAAAAAAGGTTTTTTTCATGCACGGGGTTTTTTATTGGTGGAATGAATCTACAGTTATTTTGACATCAGCGAGCTTGATTAGAAATTCTGGTGATGAGAACAAGATTGTTGAAAACTTGAGGGTTTGTGCTCATTATTCTGTGATTGCTTGTTCTTTTAAGGTGCTGCTTAACTCTCATCATTATATCATTTTCAGATTGAAGTGTTGCTTCTAGGCAAGGAATGCAGAGATGGGACGTTAGAGCATTATAATTTGCATTACAATGCTTCTCTAGTCAGTATCAAGGATCGTCATGATCTTCGTCCAGCAAATACTCTGCTTTCTTGGTTTAGGTGTTTTGAAGTAGCAGTTGTAGGGCGTTGCTTCAAATCAGGCGCATTAATGGTTGTGAGCGGAAAAATCTGGTTTCCTGGACAGGCACTCTTGATTGTGGCATCCTTGTACGTTCCTCGAGCAAAATCACAAAGGTAACCCTATGTTTTTTTATTGCCAAATTTTTCATAGTGAGTAAATAAGAGTGAGACTAGAACTCTGATCATGGCATTGTCGTGTCATTTATTTGAAGTTAGGACAGTGTTTTCTTTTAAGCTTGCACAGTCTTGCATTGGTTCATTCTCATGCAGACCTCTACTCTGTTCCAGATTGATTCGTTTGGTCATGGTCTTATAAACAAAATGAAACAAGAGGACGCACTATGTATATGTTTTGATGTTTAATAACACACACACACACACACATTTGTACATGCATCCTGACAACATATAGCTTACGGAATTAGTATATAGGTGAATCAATATATAGGATAATATCTAGAAACATCTATTAGAAGTGAAACACATATTCTTGTACGTCATCAATTTGTAGCTCCACTGGTGCACAGCTCGAGTAAGGCACTGTGGAAAGGACAGAAGAGCAGCTAGACTTAGAAAACTGCATTGCAATTAATAATTTTTGAGATAATAAAAAGGAAGATTTGCAAAGAGCTATTGGGTGAAAACATGTATGTTTACCTTTTGGTCAAGCACAAGCAAATTGTATTTTTATGACATCTTCCTGTCTCCTTGAAATCGCATACCCTTGAGACTCAAACATGTATCATATAGCTATTCTCCTGGTTCAACTTGAGAGGGCAAATTAATATTTCATCTATATTTCAAAGAAGTAAAAGTGAAGCTAATTAGTGCATATGGTTATTCATATTATAAATAAGAGTGAGATGGCTAGCAATACCTCTTCACAACTTATCCATGTCATCTTGCTAGTTTGGGATTGGAGGCCCCCTTGTTACAATGGATGTTCTTGGCATGAACTTCTATGATAAGAAAATCGGAACACCTTTCCTATTATGGCACGACATTTGCAAGATTTTAGAATCATTTGAGGAAAAAAGGTAAGTGTATATCACATATGTTATTTTTCTGAACATTCTATGAAGTTTGCTGAAGAAGGTTGAGTGAAGTATGAAATATTTAATGTTATGCTTACAGTAAGGCTGGTCCCCCTGGCGCGCCTTTCTGGAAGATGGACAGGGATGTCTCGGCTAAGTTAAATAGGTGGGTATCCTGATCTAACTAATTCATTCATAGCTAGTAACTGTTCCACTGATGCATATCTAACTAATTCATTCATAGCTGGTAGCAGTTCCACTCATGCATATCTACTGAACTATTATTCTAGGTGGCCTGTGCCCATGCCATGTTGGCGCCATCCTAACTATGATGATGATGATGGCAAATATTCCTACTTTTACGGAGAGAAAGTCTTGCTCATATAGTCTTAATATGTGCCGATTTCATATGTTTACCATTGGAAAAAGTTCAAACTTCCTTTTCCATTTAGGTACCTTTTCAGTTGTATAAAAATTAAGCACAATTATTAATGATGGGTGATGAGTTAATGTTCTTGTAGCTACGTTCAAGCGACTCTTCATTGATTCATGTGTACATGAGGGAAACTTGAACCTAACTTTATCAATTACATGAAAAAGCTTGAGCTAATTTCTATAGTTTTCCTACGTGTGTATGCTCTGATTCCTTGCCAACATAAATTCTACACCTGTATATGATAATCGTTCTAATATATGACGCGTGCAAGGGCGCGCGCAATGTACTAGTACGTAACAAAATTGAACGTGTTTGCTATTAGGGATAGGTGTCAGTGTGGGTTAATTTCTAACAAACTGGAGGGTGTTTTGCAAAGAAAAGGACGCAGTTGCCTAGGTACGGCCGGATCTGCGTGAAATAGGGGTGATGTGGCCCAGTCTAGGGGGCGGTTGGATGGAAGAAAATACTACGAAACTAATAGGCAACGGGCCCTAACTAGCCTTCTGCAATCAGCTGGTCCGGTTCGGTCAGACGAAACTCCATTCCTTGAATCAACAAGACATCATTCTCTGGTGACCTTAATGGAATGGCTTGCTACTAGGCCGTGTCAACTAGTACACATCGAGACTCTAAAGGCATCCTCAATGGGCGACAACACTGGCAAACATCGCCGCACCAACCAATCATATCAGCTCGAGCGTAACTGCAATTCAGTTGCAGTGACACTGTGTTGCTATGCAAAACGAATCACACGAACAACACTAAAACTTGATGATTAGATTCAGGACTCGCGTTCATGCAATGAACCACGGCTGCTTTTCAAGAAAAGCAACAACCCTACATCCGCGAGGGGACCGGATGTTCCTCTCATGAAGAACACAGCTATTTTTTCAAGCTAGCAAATAATCAATCCTTGAATAATGAAAGCCCGATGTTATGTACCGACTCTAGATGTGAAAGTAGAAAAACAAAAATAACGTAGATGGAAGAAAATATTATGTTTTGCCAAGCCGCAAGGCCCTTAAAATAGAGCTCGGTATGTCCCTAATGAAGTGCATGACAGGTTGACATCAACCAAGTGGAGAAACGTTGCGGCTTCAAGAGCCCACGATCTCACAAATAGTAGGTTTTAGAACAAACGAATTGTGAACATAAGCAAAAAGCAATGTTTTGATGATCCTGCTTGCTTTCCGCTTGAGGTAGCTTCAGGACTTCAATCAGAGGATGAGGTCACAGAGGTCCTCATTCATAGTGCCCTAAAAAGGGTATAAAAGGAAAAAAAATATAATAAACACATAAGAAAATTTAGAAGCTCATTTCATAGGGTGTCAAAAGTTGTTTTACATTATTAGCCCACCCCCTTAGAACTTGGAGTATGGTTTTGCTAGACACACCGATTATTCGTGTACCATCAATAAAAATTCTTGTGCACATGCCATAATACCACCATTGTTGGCCACCACCGGTGAGCCGGACATGCCGGATGTAAAGATGCAATCTAAAATAATTGTCATGTTGTCCATACCAATCGATTAAACAAACAAAAATGCATGTTGGATGCCTTTACAACTTGTCATCAAGAACAAGATCCATGTCCCATTTACAAACCAAACATGCCTATCTTCTAATTGTCAAGGCAAAAATCAATGACATGCTCACCTTATGAACATTTAGGAATTTATCAAAAGTACACAACGTGTTGTTTTTGATCAACACGTTTCTACTAATAATAAGTACACAACTAACAAAACTAGATAAGCTATACAAATAACCCAAAGTGACAAGCTCAAGTGTAGCACCTAGTTTTAAGAACAAAACCAGTTACACACCATATGTGAGCCTAGGAAGTTAAATCACACATATGGCTACAAATAAGGGGTAATATCAAAAGACAATATTATAATATTATGTATTAATACAAAGAATATAACCTTAGGTAACAGACAACGGAAAAACACTATGATCTACAGGCGAAAGCTCCAACTCCACAGGGACAACTGACTAATTGATCACAAGCCTAACTGGTGTAGTTGAAATAGCAAGAGTGAACAAATGTTGTACTTAACAAATATAACATGGGGTTCATGAGGCTCAAAAGGTTTGACACGGATTTACTGCGATAACTTTTAGTGAGTCATCTTTTAGCAATTGAGTAGCAACAAGTTTACCATAAGCCCAAATAACCTCATGATCATGTAAACGAGAATAATGTATAGCAAGAAACAATAATCATTAGTGAGCATCAATATCATCAGTATTATCATTCTCATCAGTGTTCGTCATTTATTCTGTAAGGGTCCAAGGCTGCTCGTGACCGTGAGCACGATTGATATATCAGTTTAAAGACACTCTGCAGAGGTTGTACATCTTTACCCATGAGTCATGATTTGCCCTTTCGCCCGAGGCGGCCAACCTCTTGACCCACTACCAAGGAAGGTTGGCAGGGTTCACTATAAAGTCTTTCAAAAGACTCTCCCTAACAAATTAGTGACCGCCAAAGAAAGAGCTAGGCGAATGGAGGCCCTCTAACAAAGTGGCACACTTCATGCAGGCTATACACACTCTGAGAGACAAGAAGCCATTCTTGAACCGAGGCTTTCCTTAATGCCTTTCGGTAACCACTAACAAGCTAGAAAATGTCCTCGTACTTGACTAAAGCCAGAGTCTCGGATGTTCACTTACAGATAAGTCCTTAAGGAGAGAAACTAGAGCACCATAAAACAGCCCAATGCTCTAGCCCTCTTGAGCCATGTTGCTATAAAGCATCTTTTAAACATTTATTGCATATACCATTAGTCAAGTTACAATATCAGGGCTATTGATCTAGAACACTAGCATTATACTACCCAATGCAATGTCCCACGGGTGTCAAGGTACAAGATATAAAAGCTAAGATATCCTTAGGGGTAACAAGGTAGACACATGCACATGAATTAAGTGTATTAAAGGTGAATAGGAAACAAGGATGATCCCATGCTATACTTGTCTTAAACTGATATCCTTTTTCTGTAGATTTGGGTCCACCAAATGACTGTTTCTTAATCACCACGTAAATCTCACCGACTAGACATGATTATAAAGCACCACACAAGCATCCATGCAATCATACACGAAGCAAATAATAGAACTAAATTAGAATAGTACACCAAACAATAAAGAGGTTTGAAAACTAATCTACACATTGCTACGAACACACATACGCGAAAAGCATGCTAATCGGAGCTACGGTGAAAGAGAAACGACTACCGAAAGATCTTCTTTATATGAGAAAAAAGAAAACTATAAGCTTTGTTTATTTTAATTATATAAAAAGCATGTATAAGATATTTCAGAGAAATATCTAAATTGAATTAAGCCAAATTATATTTGATTTGGAAAACCAAGATAGATCATATCTTAATTAACTTAGAAAAGATCGAGGTGCTTTTAATTGGAAAACTAAGTTAATATAGATTAATCAAATTAATATTTTATAACATGTTAAACAACATTAATATAACATAGATTTCGTTGCTATGAATCTAACGCAACTTGAACACGTCAAAATGGAGCTAAAACAGAGATTTTATGCATAAAACAAAATCAGTGGTAGATTTGTAAATAAACTGAACTGTTTTTTTCAAATTAAAATAAATCAATTTGGAATTAAATCAAAACCGAGGACAGTGGGTGGAATTACTAGAAAGTGGAGGGACTCTTTAGCAAAAGTGCCTGACGAAGGGGTATGGGTGAATTTGGGTCGTTGGATCTAGTATGAATGGCTCCGATTAGAAGAGAGAGAGAGTGAGAGAGAGAGAGGGAGGAAGGGAAACTGGCCGGCCAGAACAGGGGCAGGCACGGCGGTCAGCCATGGCCGGTGGCGAGCTTCTCGCCGGCGGAATCAATTTAGGGCCTATAGGCCACCGCTTGGCAAACCAAGAGCACGGGGTGGTAGCCGAGGTGACAGCGAGCTCAGCTAGGGGGTCGGGGACAAACGCGATGGCACGGAAACGGCGCAGCGTTGCCCTAAGCGGCTTGGGTACAACGGCGAAGCTTCAGCGAGCACACACGCACAATAGGGAGTAAGAGAGAGGGCATACGCGGCACCTGCAGCTTTCTTACCTTGACGCGAGGCTCAGCAAACAGCTTGGAACTGCGGTGAAGCTTCGGGGCAGCAGATCGAGTGCCGGCGGCTTAGGGTTTGAGGACGCGAGCGAGCTCGGGACGAGGCGATTGTGGCGCTAGGGCTAGGGTATGGCGGTGCAGACGCAGGGGCTTGCTATTTAAGGTGTGGTGGTGTGGTGCGCACGCCTAGGATCCATGGAAGATACAGCGACGGCGGTGGATTTCTATCACAGGAGGAGTCCGGCTCGGGGACGACCGGAGGTAAGGGATGGCGCTAACATGCGGGCCCAGGGTGGCAGTGGCACAGGGCGCGGGGCCTGCTCATCAGTGAATAGAGAGGGAGAGGAAGGAGTCACCCACGCAGGCTTACGCCAGCTGGGCCAGCCTGCTGCAGTGGGCCGCAGAGAGGGGTGCGCTGGGCCGGCGGGTTTGGAGGGAGGAAGGCGCGTGGTGGCTGGGCTTCGGCCTCAGCTAGGCTGTGGAGAAAGGGCGCGATAGGCGCTGGGCCTGAGGGAGGGAGCAGGCCGGAAGAGGAGAAAGGTTGGGCCTTCGGGCTAGAAACTGAGTGAGGTGAGGTTTCCTATTTCTTATTTCTTTTCTTTTATTTCAAAGCCTTTTTGTAAATCCTTTTTAAATGCAATTTGAATCATTTTGAGTTTTGGATCAAAAGCACTCGGTACATTAAACCCAATGCACCAGCATGAATGCACAAAAATGTTGCTACACCCTATGATAAATTTTAATTTAATGGAAAATATTATTTTCCTAGGTTTTTATGAGCACAAAAATACATAAACAAATCATTTTTACTCTATTTTCAAAAGTGCAAATTTTAGGGTGTTACATCAAGTTTCATCTTTTTCATCCTCTTCGTTCAAGGATTGGATATATGACAGATTTAAAATCCATCTTATTGGCTTCCTAGATAAGGGATCTAATGAAAATGAATATTGTGATGCCCATTGGTTCCTGTCATACTTTGTTGCAAAGATTCCATATATTAAGATATATACGTCACATCTTGTTTATTTATTTATTTCCTGGCGGGACCAACAGCACTAGCTAATCATGCCTACATACGCTGTGTAACGAAAGCAAAAGTTGATGCGGAATATGTGATGGATGCTTCTCAACTACGAAATGTGAAATTCATCACAGCCTCATATATGATGATGTATAGCTTGATACAAGTAATATTCAGGTTTTGGAGAGACTTTTTATTTCTTCTCTCATCAAATCCAGAAACCAGTTTTCGGTTTGTTGAGGAAAGGGCAACATTTTGGTCACAGAGACATGTATATCATGGTAATTAACACAGGAAATGCCTTTTGAATTTTTAAAACTGATGAACCAATCAGAGCTTATATACTAATATAATTCTTGCATATTGAGACAAACAAACCATTAAAAACATCAAGAATGGTAATTTTTATATGGATGACTAACTACAACAGTCCGGCTAGGAGAAATCGCTCCTATGCTCATTTTACATGATTCATATTTAAAAATATAAACATGTGGTGCAAATTCCACGTAGATAATGCGTAAAACTTTAATTAGAGTTGGACTCATGCCCTCAATAGAGTCAGAATGACATACTGTTGAGCTATTCAGTCATGTGCTTCATATACTCTGTTAACTGTTATAGGGCAGTGCGGCACTGCAATTGTGGGGATCCTAAAGACTAAAGTTATATATATGTAATAAGATGATTTGATGGCAGAAAAATATCCTCTTTTCAACTTACTTGTGTGGCCACAACTTCAAGCTATAAAGCAATTCATCATTGGCACTGACAAAATCCAAGAGGGGCCCTTGAGAATTTCTAGAAAGGGGCCATACAAATCAGCAACTGCCTCCTAACGACATGATTTGCCTACTTTCCAAAAGGCATCGCTCCAGCAGGTACAACTACATTTATCATCCAGATTTTACCCAGATTACCAACTAATTTCACATCTAGAAAAACGCTACAAATACAAACACGCACATACGTACACTCACACATGTAAATGCACGCACGCTCACTACCTTTATAATTGAAAGACCAGTAGATCTTGAGATTTACAAAGTCATCCTAGAAGGACACGTCATTTATAATTAAAGACGGACACGTCATTAATTTCTAAAACACATCTAGAAAAAAGTGAAAATGATGGACAGATTCCACCACAAATAACTTAACCAGCTGAGTTTGCAATTTTACATCTAGTTGACACCCTGAGTTATAAAGAAAATATTTTTGAACCTTTAAAGATGACACATTACTTGATAGCCCGAACACTGCACCTTGAGCCTGACAGGGTAATACGAGAACTTGACATTGAGTGGTAGGGAAAAAATTGTGTAAAATTAAATTAGTAGTTGATATGTACTCCATAAAAATTCAGCATTTTAAAGTCGAGATATGTTTTGACTTTTGAATGAGATCCTTTTTGAATGTCGTAACCAAAAATGATATAGTTTTTAACAAGTCTGTAGCACTATCTTACTTGGAGGCTATCTTCATGGGGATTTACTGGACCAGGTTCTGGTCTCTATTACAGAAGGAGGAGGAGGATCGCCATTTGATGAAGATGGGATATAAGATCATTAAGACAGCCGTGATGGAAGTATTTGCTAGACACGGCTGGAGCTTTAGTAATAGAATTGCTTTCTATGGCTGGTTTTATTAGTCCTTTGTTTTCCTTATGGTGCAAAACTTTGTCTTTGAGATACCCTGGATCGTTTCTCCCCGTTTTGTAATAACAAACAGCCATATACATTGATCGATGCAGAAACTGGAATATTAATATATCCCCCTTTCTAAAAAAAAGTTGGAAGTTGATGGGTTAGAAAGAAGGAAACGATAGAGTGGTCAGCAAAACCATGGGTTACCTGTCACAAATTGTAACCTAAGCAGGCCTACTATATTTAGGCCCATAAAGTGCAGAAAAAATGGATCAAAGGAACCTCCTGTTCCGCAAGCAGGCTGGGCCCAAATAAGACGATTTTGAAAGCTGTAGTAGATGCCCTTGGAATTGTTGAATTTATAAGACTATCTCCAATGGAAGACCTATTACAGCACCCAAATCCAAAATATGTCTCCAACAGAGTATCTGTATCGGATACCCATTTTAGATGGCAGGAGAGGCATTACCCAAATATGAGCATCCTCTCTCCTGGAAATCCATTTTGTAGAAAGAATTCTCTTTTAGGTCCTATTGTTGGAGAAAACCAAAAATGGGTATTGAATCCTTTACCTGTAACACTACCCAAACGTAGAATGGGTCTTGTATTTTGGGTGTCATTGTTGGAGATAGTCTAAGGATATTATTTGAGTTAAAAAATTATTTTTTTAATAATTACACAATACAACACAGACACCCACAATGCACGCACACTGACCCCTATGAACATACGCACACAAACGTTACCCCTATAAGCATCTTCGAAGATTGAGCCAATAAATTCTCAAGATTGACAAAGTCACCACAGATGCCTCACTATCGACGGGAATGTCGCCTACCATAGAAAGCACAAACGCCGTTAAATCCAAAAATATTTGCTCCCACAGGGAGTCGAACCCAAGATATGAGGTGCTACTGAGGATGTCGTAACCAGTAGGCTACAGGCCCTTTTGCAAAAAAAAGGAGGGAGTGCTCCACTCTGTAGACTTCCTTCCAAACATCTGAACTCCAACTTCTAGAAGAGAAAAGCTATAGAACAACAAAGTGTTTTGGAGCAATACAAAACACTCGAATTTTCTCTTCTCCATCTTTGCCCTCTCCCTCTCTTCTTCTCCAAATCTGGCGGCCTTAGAAGGGGTTCAGGGGAGGTAGGGCGGTCAGACGGTGGGGGATGGCGGGTGGGCGGCGTTAGGGTTCCGGTGGTGGTGGAGGCGGCTAGGCCAGGTTGGCGCAGGGGCACCCATGGCCATGATGATGGCAGGGGAGAAAGGGGAGAAGAGGCCGCCGCGGCCGCAGTAGGATCTTGCTAGAGTTCCGTGGCCGCAGCCACGGCAGCCGATCTTCGGCGAACTTGCACATAGTTAAAGTTCTATTTTTTCTACATTGCACCTGCTCTGATGCAAATTTGAGAGTGCAAGTGCTAGTCTACTTATGCATACCGCACCCCTATCTGGCTATCTCAGATACATCTTTTGGTGGTGTTGGCACGCAAAATTGATCCGCGTAACAACACGATAACTATCGTGCTTTCGTGATGACAAGCGACTAGTTTCCACGACAAACTAGCAATTAGGTTCCTCGCTTTCATGGAGGACAGCTGTCACACCCAAAATTTCCTATTTTGGGTTGTGCATGAAAAACACTAAATAAAATAAATGATTTCAATATTTGAATAAATTTATTAGATAAGTTAAGTTGCTGCTAATTTAAATATAGAAAATTGTGGTTTTAAACTTTTTCATATTAATTTGATAATGTGGTGTTTGTGTGATGCTTGTCTTTGGTGTTGGTGAGTGCTATTATTTTCAAAATACCATAGGACAACGTTTACTTGTCATAGGAAAACTTTTTGGTATTTTCTGAAGTTAAAATTTCAATTTCCGTGAGCTTAATCTTTTTCCTAGGTCTCTTCATCAATCTTTTCATGAGTCCAAACTCATTTGGTTGAGTTCCTTATCTCTCCAAGAGTTTCCAGGATTTTTTCCATGATTTTTTTGAGCTCCGAGCTATTTTTCGCGGCTTAAAAGGTAATTCTAGATTTTCTGAAATTATTTTATTCGTGGAATTAAAATAATCCTGAAATTAAGAAAATCCGAAAAGTTTCCAAACCCTACGACTATATATATATATATATATATATATATATATGCTGGCGTAGCACTCGACGCCCTGGTTTTAGAAGTACAACCCTTATCGCGAGCCGCCGCTCGTAGCTCCCTCCACCCCTCACCGAAGTTCTTCATCTACAGCTTGCGTTCCGGCGAACTCTCCGATGAGCTTTTTCGGCCAAACCATCGCGTCCCGACACCAGCCACCACCACCAAGAAGCAGCCCTCGTCGTTCTCTACACCGTGGTATATCCGTTTGCGCGAATCCATCGCCGTTTCATCGAGTTCCCATCTCATCTGGCTTCTCTCCGGCGAGGTTCCAACATGGCTGACCGGAGCTCCTCCAAGCCCAAGGTAAAGATATACTATTTACAGTTTTGCCACTAAACTTATTTTGATCATAAAATCTCTGTTTTAACTTCGATTTGACCCATTCAAGTTACGTTAGGTTTGTATTTGCGATCTCTACATGTTAGTGTTATTATACAGTAGGTTTAGAAAATTTAATTTTCGAGTTTATATTAAAGTAATTATTTATCTATAGGAAATCTTAGAAAATTCATAACTTTCACGTTTTAAATCCGAATTTCGTGATCTTTATGTCTGTGTGATCGTAGTAACGTGTAGAAGAGTTTTACAAACTTTTTTACTGTTTTGTTACTGTTGGTGTACTGTTTTAATTATGTCTCCTTGTTTGCTTTGTGTATGATTGCTCGGATGATTGTGTGTTGATGCTTGATGATCGAGTATAGACGATGAGTAGTTTCTTGACGATTAGGAGTATTATTTTGAGCCAGACCAGCAGTATCATCAGGAAAGCTTTGATCAAGACAAGTATAACATGGGACCATCCTTGTTGTCCTATTCACTAAAATTATCATACATATGCATGTGTTCTCCTTGACAACCATAGAGATTATAACTTAGCTATTGATATCTTGTTTCCTTGTCACCTATGGGTTGTGCATTTGGGTAGCTATTGCTAGTGCTTAATTATGAACAATGATCTTGTAATTGGACTAATGAATTAAGCGACGAACCTTTAATGATGATTTTATTACTATTGAAAAGGGGGCTAGAGCATGTGGGTTATTTTGATGCTCTGGTTTCTCTCCATAAGGACTTATCTGTACGTGATCATCCGAGACATACAGTATAGCTGTGAGGGCTATATGGCTCTGGCTCTAGTTGTTCAAGAGACCTTTTCTAGCTTGTCAGTGGTTACTGAAAGCATCTAGGCCCAAGGTTTGGTTTCGGTAATTAATGACAACACTTTATTACCATGACTAACGTGTGTTTTGCAGAAACTTGGTAAGTTAGGTCATGGAGGTGATAACTGCTTTGAGCACTGTGGTTTTCGTGTCCCTTGATGGAAATCGTTTCGGTTTTCAAAAGAGTGACGTCAAGATTAAGGACGGTTAGTTCCGGATGACGAGGTGTTGAGACACATTCGGAATAGTCGTTAGGATCTTCGTTTTTCTCTTTTGGCCGTACTATAAAGGGGGGCATGAATGGGTAGCTTGACCTAGGCGAGTCCTATGTTTAGGTGTGGTGCACACTTGTTAAACTTGGCGCTAGGCAACCCTAAAATAGCTCAAAGTTCAGTTAGAAGCAACTTGGTTGAAGTTGCGACGCGTTTCGACAAGTTTCGGGCTGTTTTCCAGTCACCGGACGCGCTCTTCGGGAGCACCGGACGCGTCCGGTGAGTACGCTCTGCGCTAGGGTTTCGGCCTTGATCACCGGACACGGTCCTCGAGAGGACCGGACGCGGTGGTCAGAGGCTGACACGTGTCACTCAGGGAGAACGCCCGTCGGACGCGATCTGGACTTGATCGGCGAGTCCGGTGCGAGTCCAGTAAGGTCCTGAGAGGACCGGACGCGTTCGGTCTTCAGGCATCGGACGCGGCCTCGCGTCCGGTGTGAGTACAGTAAGCACCCTTGCACGTCGGACGCGTCCGGTCACCTCTGACCGGTGCGTCCGGTGGTTCGTTTTCAAAATCGCGTTTTGACCGTTACAGGGGACCGGCGCGTCCGGTGAGTTGCACCGGTGCGTCCGGTGACCCCGTGTCAGAAAGTAACGGTTCGTTTTCTTTGAGGGGTGTATAAATACAACCCCTCCACCTCTTTTAGAGGTCTCTTGCTCATTCAAACATCTGAGAAAACCCTTTAGAGTGCAAGGGAGTGCAAGAGCTCTAGTGAGGATAGAGATTTGAGAATCAAAGTTTGAGTTTCCTCACTAGTGATTAGAGAGTAGCAAGTGTGCATCCATCTCCTCATTTGGGCTCGTTGTGGTCAAGTGAGAGTTCTAGCTTGTTACTCTTGGTGATCGCCATCACCTAGACGGCTTGGTGGTGATTGGGAGTTTGGTGATCATCCGGCGGAGCTTGTGGATGACCCAACTCAAGTTGTGAGCGGTTTTGGGTGATTCGCCGCGACGGAGTGTCGAAGAATCAACCCGTAGAGAGCACTTGATCCTTGCGCGGATCAAGGGGGAGCGACACCCTTGCGCGGGTGCTCCAACGAGGACTAGTGGGGAGTGGCGACTCTCCGATACCTCGGAAAAACATCGCCGTGTTCCTTGCCCTTTACATTCAAGCAATTACTTTCTCGTACTTACTTTCATTGCTTGTTTTACATTCCTAGAATTGCCATGCTAGACTAGGATTGGAAACTAGGGTGCAAAACTTTTTAACGGTAGACTCTCTAGGAACACAAGTAGGCACTAGGGGTAAATTCCGGCTTGTAGGATTTAATTCTTGCTATTAATTTTTAGAAAAGCCCAATTCACCCCCCCTCTTGGGCATCTTGATCCTTTCAATTGGTATCGGAGCCGTGTTGCTCCTAATTTAGGCTTTACCGCCTAGAGCAAGATGTCTAACGGGGAAGGACCACCTCCCACCTTTGATGGGGATGATTTTCCATATTGGAAAATCCGCATGGAGGCGCATCTCGAAGCCATAGATGTCGGGTGTCTTAGAGCCGCAACCGAAGGGCTTCCCGCTATCAAGGATCCCGCAAACCCCACGGGTGACGAGGAGAAGTACGACCGGTGGAATGCAAAGGCCAAAAATGCACTCTACCGGGGCTTAGGCAAAGATATCTTCAATCGTGTGCGTAATGCAAAGAACGCTCATGATTTGTGGCAAAATCTTTGTGCTCTCCATGAGGGAACCAAGAGTGAGCGTGAGGAACGCTATCATATTGCTTTAAAGAAAATTAATTCTTTTGAGATGCTTCCCAAAGAAAGTGCTAATGACATGTACACTCGCTTGAATGTTCTTGTAGAGGACCTCAATGCTCTTGGGCTCACTCAAATGAGTCAATCGGATGTTGCAAGGAGGATCTTGAGTGTGCTTCCCGTTGAGAAGTATGGTCACATTGTCACCGTGCTTCATCAAAGTGATCTCTCCACCGCAACACCGACTCAAGTATTGGGGAAGATCAATGCTCATGAGATGTACATGCACATCACTCCGGAAGAGGGCTCATCATCTTCCAAGAAGAAAGACTTGGCCTTCAAAGCTAGCCATGACAAGAAGAAGAAGAAGGGCCAAGCAATGATCGTGCAAGAAAGCTCAAGTGAAAGTGATATCGATGATGAATCACTTGCACTAATGGTGAGGAAGACCACCAAGATGCTAAAGAAGCTTAACAAGAGTGGCATCAAGTTCGATGGCAAGAAAAAGAAATTCTTCACAAGTAGCAAGAGAAAGCCCATCTCGGAGATGGATTGCTACAATTGTGGTGAACTTGGCCACCTAGCTCATCAATGCCCTAGACCACCAAAAGACAAGTTCAAGAACAAGAACAAGGGCAAGAAGAATGATTCAAGTGATGAAGAAGATGAGAAGAAGAAGAACAAGCCATACAAGAAGAAGGATGGCAAGAAGAAGGAGTTCTACAAGAAGAAGAAGGGTGGAAAGGCTTATATTGTTGGTGATTGGCTCACCGACATTGAATCATCTTGTGGCTCCTCCGAAGATGAGAGCGATGATGAGAAAGAGAAGGTTGCCGCATTTGTGATGGGGCCATCATCTTCACCAACATCTTCACCACCACCTTCACCGCCTTCTTCACCATCATCGTCCACTACTCACCTATGCCTTATGGCCAAGGGTGAACGAAAGGTACAAAACCATGATAGTGATGATGATGATGATAGTGATAGTGATGATGAATTTGATGCACCTTCTTATGATGAACTTGTAAAATTGCTAAACAAATACACTAAAATCATAAGAAGGACTAGAAGTGAAAATGATGATCTTCAAAATGAAAATGAATCACTCTCATCTAAGCTTGAAAATGCTCAAAAGACTAGTGGTGAGCTTAGAGATCAAAATGAAATTATGTCTTCTACTCTCAAGGAGCTCAAAACCTCTAACAAAGAGCTTAAAGATCAACATGATAAACTTGAGAAGAAGCATGATGAGCTCATCACTAGACATAGCTCTCTAAAAGACAAATACACCACATTAAAAATTGACTATGATAGTCTTGTGGTTGCTAATGAACTTGCTCTTGAGACACATGATGCTACTAACCATGTTGTTAAGTGTGATATAGCTACATCATGTGATGACTTGATCATTGAAAGCATTGAGCAAGGTTCTAGTAGCAAAGGCAAGAGTGTGGTTGAGTCATGCAACCATGATGATTATGCCAAGATCAAGTGTGAGAATGAGAAGCTTGCAAATGAGAACAAGAAGCTCAAAGGTTTAATGGCTCTTGAGAAGCAAACAACAAATGAGTCACTCATTGAAGAGAACAAGAAGCTCAAGCAAGAAAAAGAGCATCTCAAGACCGGCCTAAGCAAGTTCACAAGAGGCCAATATTTGCAAAGTGAGCTCCTCATGAACACCGTAATGAAGATGGATAGAAGTGGTATTTGGCAAATCAAGAGAAGAAAGCAAAAGCTCAACAACAAAGCAAGTCAAAGCCCAAGCCAAAAAGATGTGTTGAGTGTGGTCAAGAAGGTCATTTTGCTCATGAGTGCAAAACTCCACCACCACAACCCTTGCCCAAGCATGCTAGACCCTTTGCCTTCAATGCTCATTACATGCTAAGAAAAGATTCAAATGGAAAGATGAAAGTCATGTTTTTGGGTCCCCCAAACAAGAATAGGCCAAAGAAAATATGGGTTGCCAAGTCACTAGTTGAGAAAGTCAAGGGCCCCTCTCAAGTTTGGGTCCCTAAACAAAAAGCTTGATCTCTTGTGTGTAGGTGAACTACAAGACCGGTGGATCTCATTGGGTTATTGATAGTGGTTGCACTCAACATATGACCGGTGATTCTCGTATGTTCACCTCCATTGAAGAAAATGGGATATGTCAAGAGAAGATCACATTTGGAGATAATTCAAAGAGCAAAGTCAAGGGTATAGGCAAGATTGCAATATCAAATGATCACTCACTCTCAAATGTGCTCTATGTTGCTTCATTGAGTTTCAACTTGTTATCCGTTGGGCAACTTTGTGATCTTGGCTTCCAATGCTTGTTCACACCAAATGAAGTTGAGGTTTCAAAGATAGATGACAAGCAAGTGATATTCAAAGGCTTTAGATATAACAATCTTTATCTTGTTGACTTCACCTCCGAAGATGCAAATTTGATGACATGTTTGTTCACCAAGACCTCTCTTGGTTGGCTTTGGCATAGGAGGCTTGCACATGTTGGAATGAGCACTCTCAACAAGCTATTGAAGAAAGAACTAGTAAGAGGATTGAAGGATGTGAAGTTTGAAAAGGACAAACCTTGTAGTGCATGTCAAGCGGGCAAACAAGTTGCAAACACTCATCCCACCAAGGCTTTCATGTCAACCTCAAGAGTGCTAGAACTTCTTCACATGGATTTGTTTGGGCCTACAACATACAAGAGCTTGGGTGGTAATCTCTATTGTCTTGTGATAGTGGATGACTACTCAAGATATACATGGACCTTCTTCCTTCATGACAAATCCGAAGTGGCAAGTTGCTTCAAGAAGTTTGCAAAGAGAGCTCAAAATGAATTTGAAGTCAAGATAAAGAAAATTAGAAGTGACAATGGCAAAGAGTTTGACAACACCAACATTGAAGCATATTGTGATGAAATTGGAATCAAGCATGAAGTTTCTTCAACCTACACTCCTCAACAAAATGGTGTAGTTGAGAGAAAGAACCGGACCTTGATCACTCTTGCAAGAACAATGTTAGATGAGTACAATACTCCGGAAAAGTTTTGGGCCGAGGCAATCAACACCGCATGCTATGCTTCAAATCGCCTCTTCCTCCAAAAGTTTCTTGGCAAGAACCCCTATGAGTTGCTAAATGGGAAGAAGCCGGACGTCTCATTCTTCCGGGTATTTGGTTGCAAATGCTACATCTACAAGAAGCGTCAACACCTAGGGAAGTTTCAAAGACGTTGTGATATTGGTTTTCTTGTTGGTTACTCATCAAAGTCCAAAGCATATAGAGTATTTAACCATACCACCGGTTTGGTTGAAGAAACATATGATGTGGAATTTGATGAATCTAACGGCTCCCAAGGAGCAATTGAGAATTGTGATGATGTAGGTGATGAACCCTTGAGGGAGGCCATGAAGAACATGCCCGTGGGAGACATCAAGCCAAAAGATGATGAAGACGATGTGCAAATCATTGATCCACCATCTTCATCACATGTGCCTCAAGATGATGACAAGAATGAGAGAGTTGAAAATGAAGATACATATGTCTCTCATGAACAAGCCGAGGCACAAGCACAAGATGTTGATGCCCCCAATCCACCTCCTCAAGTGGTTGATAGAAGAAACTCACCTCTACTTCAAGCTCATCCACAAGAACTCATTATAGGGAGTCCTACAAAGGGAGTAATGACTCGATCTCAAAAGCTAGCTTCTTTCGTTGAACATCACTCTTTTGTCTCTTGTGTTGAACCTAAGAATGTAGAAGAAGCTCTTCAAGATCCGGATTGGGTGAATGCCATGCATGAAGAATTGAACAACTTCACCCGCAACCAAGTATGGACACTTGAAGAGCATCCTAAAGGTGCAAGAGTCATTGGAACCAAGTGGGTGTTCCGAAACAAGCAAGATGACCAAGGCATTGTAGTGAGGAACAAGGCAAGACTAGTTGCAAAGGGGTTCTCTCAAGTTGAAGGCCTTGATTTTGGAGAGACCTTTGCACCCGTTGCAAGACTTGAAGCCATTCGTATCCTCCTTGCATATGCATCACATCATGATATGAGATTATATCAAATGGATGTGAAAAGTGCATTCTTAAATGGCTTTATAAATGAACTAGTCTATGTCAATCAACCTCCCGGGTTTGAAGACCCTAGATATCCTAATCATGTTTATAGGTTGTCCAAGGCGCTATATGGGCTCAAGCAAGCCCCTAGAGCGTGGTATGAGCGCCTCCGGGACTTCCTCATTGAGAAGGGCTTCACCATCGGGAAGGTCGACACCACACTATTCACCAAGAAGCTTAATGGGGAGATCTTCATTTGTCAAGTATATGTTGATGATATCATCTTCGGATCAACAAATGAAGATTATTGCAAGGAGTTTGGTGAATTGATGTCGAAGGAGTTCGAGATGTCAATGATTGGTGAGCTCACATTCTTCCTTGGTTTTCAAGTCAAGCAAATGAGAGAAGGGATTTTCATCTCTCAAGAAAAGTATACCAAGGATCTTCTCAAAAGATTCAAGATGGAAGAATGCAAGCCAATCAAGACCCCAATGCCATCAAATGGACATCTCGACCTAGATGAGGGAGGTAAACCGGTTGATCAAACTCTCTACCGTTCTATGATTGGTAGCTTGTTGTACCTTACCGCATCTAGGCCCGATATCATGTTTAGTGTGTGCATGTGTGCTCACTTTCAAGCGTGCCCTAAAGAACCTCACTTAAGTGCCGTAAAAAGAATCCTAAGATACCTTAAGTACACCCCAAGCATTGGTCTATGGTATCCCAAAGGAGCTAGATTCCAACTAGTTGGCTATTCCGACTCGGATTATGCCGGTTGCAAAATTGATAGAAAAAGCACATCCGGAGGGTGCCATTTGCTTGGGAGATCACTAGTATCTTGGTCATCTAAAAAGCAAAATAGTGTGGCTTTGTCCACCGCCGAGGCGGAATACATTGCCGCGGGGGCTTGTTGTGCACAAATCTTATATATGAAACAAACCCTTCTAGACTATGGAGTTGTTCTTGAAAAGGTGCCACTTTTATGTGACAATGAAAGTGCCGTTAAAATTGCTAACAATCCGGTACAACACTCTCGCACCAAGCACATTGATATCCGCCATCACTTTCTGAGAGATCACGTTGCTAAAAATGACATATCACTAGAAGGTGTACGAAGTGAAAATCAACTAGCGGATATCTTCACTAAACCTTTGGACGAGGCTACTTTTTGTAGGCTAAGAAGTGAACTTAATGTGCTTGATTCAAGTAACTTTAAAAAATGAGCGCGTGTTGTCCCTTGCATTGCATTGTATCATATGTCACGTTTACTTTATCGCAATGCATTTAGGGCTTGGCTAACACGGTTACGATAACCCTCCTTTGGAGGAGTGAAGAAGCCTAACCGTGGATCAAACTTGACAAGCAACCTAGCTTTACTTTCTTGTATTGCATTGCATATGCATGGTTGTTTGTTTGTCGTTTCTTTTCGGTTTAGCTTTGAGCAACCTCTGTGTTCGTCCATGAATAGAGAGAGCTTTTGACGCTCCTAAAGGTCCAAAAAACTCTATTGCATGGCCATACGTTGCTCCTCGGGTGTTTATTGCCTATTTTCGTAAAAATAATACTAGCCTAAGGCAAAATATTTTAAAAAAAATTTTGAGGGTTTGAGTGAGGTCACTCATATCGGGTTCCAATTGGTGTTTATTTGTGTCTCTTTGAATTGGAACTTGATTGGGAGAAGTCGCGTCGAAGTTCGGAACGAAGAATGGCGAAAAACAGCGAACGGACGCTGCACCGGACGCAGTGTTGCTTCACCACCGCGTCCGGTCCCGGCGTCCACCAGCGCGTCTGGTCTTCCAGAAGACAAAGTCCAGATCTAGGCACCGGACGCTGCACCGGACGCGCCTCTGACCACCACCGCGTCCGGTCCCGGCTACCACCACCGCGTCCGGTGCTCCGCGATGAATTCCCGAGCACTCAGCCATCGGACTCTGACCGCGTCCGGTCAGTCCACACCGGACGCGTCCGGTCACTCCAGGCGCTTACTGGAGTGTCACCGGACGCTGCACCACCGCGTCCGGTGATTTTGACCACCGCGTCCGGTGCTACCGTATCAAGCGGATCTCAGCCCTCATAAAACCGTTTCGTCTTCGTGTTTTCTTTCCTTCACCGCTCGAATCCGCCGCTCCCGCGCGTTTTCCTCCCGCCGGCGAGCCTCCACCGCGCCCTTGTTCTCCGGCGAGCTTTGCCGCCCTCTCGCCACTGCCCACGCTGCCCAGCCCCGCTGCGCCCGCGTCCGTGCCCGCTGCTCGCCACTCACCGCGCCGCCGCCAAATCGCCGCCTTCTCTCACCGCCGGCGAGCCAGCCCCTGCCGTGGCTCCCCTGCAGCTGCCGCAGCACCTCCGTGCCAACTCGTGCCCTCGACTCCTCCTTTCTTCGGCCGAGATTTTCACCTAGGGTTTTCCCTAAACCCTAGCTTAGGGTTTGACAACCCTCGCTCGAGGTATTGCCTTGCTCGACCTCTTTCGTTCTCGTAAATTCCTTTTCGTCGATAAGGCTTGCCGTTGACCATAACCATTCATTGCTATCTCGATTGGTCGTTTCAGTGCTCGATCGCCGATCTCGGGAGTTCTCGCGAACTAGGTCATCTCGTCCCTTCACCGTCGTCTCGTCGATCCGAGGTAGCTTAGCGTCGTTTCACTTCGTATCTCATGTGCTTGCTATCTAGGGTTTCGTATCTTTAGATATATATGTGCTTATAGTATATCTCTCTATTCCATACATGCAGCGAGTCAGTCGGTGTGTCGGGTCAGATCTGTTTGCTAAATCCGAGGCCAAGCCTGCGGATACGGATTGAGGCCAAGCCTCTCGAGTGTCAGTTCATCATCTCACAGAGGTTTTCAGGCAGTTGATCAGCATGGTGCGTTGCAAGAACGCCGGTGGTGCTCCTGGTGACGGGGACAACAGTCCTCCCCGTCGTGATGAGATTGCGCGTGGTAAGCGCATCAAGATTGCAGCCAAAAAGAAGAGGAAGGCACCGTTAGATGCAGAGATCGCTCAGGCCGTGGCAGACGCCGCAGAGCTGGCAGAGAGAGGTGGCAGACGCAGTGGCTTGCACATAGGCGAGCGTCGCTTTCATCTTGAAGGTCGACAGCTCGGCACTGAGGCCACTGAGGGCACTGAGGCTACAGCACCTTCCGAGCAGATGTCAGTTGATCCACCCTCAGAGCAGACACAGGCTACAGAGGCTACACCCGCTACTGAGTCTACCCAGGCCACTGAGGCTCCACAGGCCACTGAGGATACAGAGGAGCAGGCAGCTCAGTCTCCACCACGTCGCCGCTCCACACGTGCTCGTTCACAGGTGACACCCAGGCCAGAGGGCCCGCGTCGTGGAGCACGACCTCCTCCCAGAGTTAGAGGGTCACCCCCGGTCGAGCACTTAGACCTGAGGGGTGCTTCAGCACGTCAGGTGAAGAGCTTGAGGTTCGTGGAGGTCAGCCGATGGTTTCCACCTGTCAGAGATCCCAGAGCTTCAGAGGGTTTCTATACCCCACTTCAGGAGGACTTCTACAGGGCCCTAGTTGACAGTGGCATTGCTTTCAGACCTCAGAGGGTATGTCGACTAGAGGCATTGGTTGATGTTGTGGGAGAGCAGCTCCGTCCGCACCTGTCCTATCTGCCTGGCTTATCAGATCTTCTTGGACGGACTGGTGCTTACTGCGGCACATGGGTCAGGGAGTTCTATGCTTCTCTTTGGATTGATCCGGCCCACGAGTTTATTCACTTTGCATTCAGGGGCCGCGATCACAGACTCTACAGCTCCAGAGCCCGAGAGATCCTCAGACTACCTGCTTCTGACACGAGGATCCATCAGTTGTGCTATGGACAGACTCCACCTCCCAGACGCCCTCACGGCGGTTCAGTGCCACCCACCGACCTGGTTCGACCCTGCTTTCGCGAGCCTTTTGGCGAAGGGTCACGTCGTACACCTGCCAGCCTAACGCCTCTTGCCCGAGTCTTGGATGCCATCCTCAGACGCACTCTACTGCCTCGACTTGGTTACAGAGAGGGACTGACGAGGATGCAGCTTTGGGTTGTTCACCACCTCGTGACACAGCGACAGTTTGATATCTGGGATCTTATCCTGAGTGAGATGGAGGACACCATTGCTGAGGGCTTCAAGGGTAACCGTCAGCTTCCCTATGCCCACTGGATTTGTTTCATCATCAGATCTGCTATCCAGATGCCACCAGAGATCAGGGCAGAGATTGCCAACACTACTACAGCATTCCCTGACTATGATATCAGACAGCTTTGGGCTTCTATCACTAGAGATCAGGCTCCAGCACCAGGACAGCGTGAGCGCCCAGACGTTCCTGAGACAGCAGCTGAGCAGGACGCTAGAGTTGACGAGCTTGCCGAGGCAGAGCTCGCAGACCTTGAGGCTCAGACTGCTGAGATACCTGAGGATGTCACTTCTGACAGCACTGATGAGGATTACCAGCCCATCCCCAGGTACCGGTCTCCTCGGTCTCACGACCACGAGGCCGGTGGATCTGGCTCAGCCTCCCGCTCAGACCCAGCCATGGTGGCTATCCTTGAGAGGCTGACCCAGGCTCAGGAGCAGCAGCAGCAGCAGATACAGCGCCAGGCACAGGATACAGCTGCCGCACTAGCACAGATACAGGCTCGCCAGGACGAGTTTCAGAGACAGCAGCTAGAGATCCAGAGGCAGCAGGTTGAGATGCAGCGACAGAGTCAGCAGCAGTACATGGATCTTCTGCGGCATCTCATCACAGTTGGGGTTCCTCCGCCTGCATCCATCATGGCTCCGGCTTTGCATTCCAGCGGTCCATCGAGTCAGGGACAGCCGAGCTTTCAGTTTACATCTCCACAGCAGCAGGTTCCCCAGTCTTTTCAGTCCCCGAGCTTCACTCCTATACATACGGGGTTCACACCGTCAGATCAGCCTCGCCCGCATCTCCTGACAGGCACACCTATTGGTGATTTCAGTGCCACCTACAGCGAGTTGACTGGTCAGCCGACACCCTCGCACACGACTACGTTTCACACTTCGTCAGGGTTGTCAGCTTCTGAGGCAGTCGTTCCACCAGTGACAGGGACCGGGACTACAGAGACCCTCCCTTCTTCAGTTGCCTCGACAGATCCCCCAGCTACTGGCGCACTTCAGGCTCAGGTTACTCAGACAGATCCACTTGTTGCTACACAGTCAGTGCCTGTTCCTGCTCAGACCCAGACCGCTTCGCAGCCACGCGCTTCTTCAGAGGGTCAGCCAGATAGCTCCGACTCCGAGGGCGATTCGCTTCACTTCGTGATCACTCTGTGCACCTCGGCACCCGACACGACTCCGTCTGTCCCCCCGTCAGATTAGATTAGTTTTTTGGCGCTTGATGCCAAAGGGGGAGAGAGAGTAGTTTCAGGGGGAGTCTGTTAGTGGGTTTTCGTTTTTCGTGTGCTACATTCATGCATATCATGTTTATTTTCAGCATTGCATTCGTGTGACATTGTCGTCGAGTCGTAAACTTTGAGTCTTAATGTGTTATCCGTCTCTGTGATTATTATATGTCACCGTTTTAGCTATAGCTCTAAGGTTGTGCTTCCGTGCCTTACTCCGATTTCTTATGAGCTATATCTTTATGTGTACTAACGCTTTTTGTCTTATCTTATGAAGTACACTCTTTTGGCTTGGAGCACATAAGCAATTCCTAACCCTTTATGCTTATCGTCTCTTGCTTATGTGAACCAAGCATGCTCGAAAACCTTCACTCTAATCCATTGAAACTTAGTGTTGTCATCAATCACCAAAAAGGGGGAGATTGAAAGCATCTAGGCCCCAAGGTTTGGTTTCGGTAATTAATGACAACACTTTATTATCATGACTAACGTGTGTTTTGCAGAAACTTGGTAAGTTAGGTCATGGAGGTGATAACTGCTTTGAGCACTGTGGTTTTCGTGTCCCTTGATGGAAATCGTTTCGGTTTTCAAAAGAGTGACGTCAAGATTAAGGACGGTTAGTTCCGGATGACGAGGTGTTGAGACACATTCGGAATAGTCGTTAGGATCTTCGTTTTTCTCTTTTGGCCGTACTATAAAAGGGGGCATGAATGGGTAGCTTGACCTAGGCGAGTCCTATGTTTAGGTGTGGTGCACACTTGTTAAACTTGGCGCTAGGCAACCCTAAAATAGCTCAAAGTTCAGTTAGAAGCAACTTGGTTGAAGTTGCGACGCGTTTCAACAAGTTTCGGGCTGTTTTCCAGTCACCGGACGCGCTCTTCGGGAGCACCGGACGCGTCCGGTGAGTACGCTCTGCGCTAGGGTTTCGGCCTTGATCACCGGACGCGGTCCTCGAGAGGACCGGACGCGGTGGTCAGAGGCTGACACGTGTCACTCAGGGAGAACGCCCGTCGGACGCGATCTGGACTTGATCGGCGAGTCCGGTGCGAGTCCAGTAAGGTCCTGAGAGGACCGGACGCGTCCGGTCTTCAGGCATCGGACGCGGCCTCGTGTCCGGTGCGAGTACAGTAAGCACCCTTGCACGTTGGACGCGTCCGGTCACCTCTGACCGGTGCGTCCGGTGGTTCATTTTCAAAATCGCGTTTTGACCGTTACAGGGGACCGGCGCGTCCGGTGAGTTGCACCGGCGCGTCCGGTGACCCCGTGTCAGAAAGTAACGGTTCGTTTTCTTTGAGGGGTGTATAAATACAACCCCTCCACCTCTTTTAGAGGTCTCTTGCTCATTCAAACATCTGAGAAAACCCTTTAGAGTGCAAGGGAGTGCAAGAGCTCTAGTGAGGATAGAGATTTGAGAATCAAAGTTTGAGTTTCCTCACTAGCTTGTTGTGGTCAAGTGAGAGTTCTAGCTTGTTACTCTTGGTGATCGCCATCACCTAGACGGCTTGGTGGTGATTGGGAGTTTGGTGATCATCCGGCGGAGCTTGTGGATGACCCAACTCAAGTTGTGAGCGGTTTTGGGTGATTCGCCGCGACGGAGTGTCGAAGAATCAACCCGTAGAGAGCACTTGATCCTTGCGCGGATCAAGGGGGAGCGACACCCTTGCGCGGGTGCTCCAACGAGGACTAGTGGGGAGTGGCGACTCTCCGATACCTCGGAAAAACATCGCCGTGTTCCTTGCCCTTTACATTCAAGCAATTACTTTCTCGTACTTACTTTCATTGCTTGTTTTACATTCCTAGAATTGCCATGCTAGACTAGGATTGGAAACTAGGGTGCAAAACTTTTTAACGGTAGACTCTCTAGGAACACAAGTAGGCACTAGGGGTGAATTCCGGCTTGTAGGATTTAATTCTTGCTATTAATTTTTAGAAAAGCCCAATTCACCCCCCCTCTTGGGCATCTTGATCCTTTCAGTTACCTTAAATGGCGTAAGAATGGCTTGCCACGTTGGGTGTAGGACAGCCTCTAGTCTATGAGTATAGCCGAGAAGGAATTGTGCCATTTAAAAAGGGGTTCCTACATCTGCCTGCCGAGTGAATCTAATGGCCCTAACTTGTTAGACGAACTTTTGAATGGCTTTATATGGTTTCCGATGTTTTGGGCCTTGCAAACACACGCATTTGAAAGTCATGACTCACAGTGAAAGTGTACACATCTGCGCAGAGTTTAATAAACTGGTATACTAGCCGTGCCCACGGATACGGGCGGCCTTGGAACATCTACGGATAGATGATCACCATTGTTATATTATGCTTAATTACTGTTGATTATTATTATGCTCATATTAATGATATTCATTATCCTTATTACAATTAATCATTAGTTCATTAATGGGAATTGGAATATCTTGATGCTACTTAATTGCTAATTATATGATGATTAAAAGCTAAACGCAGTCAAATAGTGTCTAGCCTTTTGTGCCTCATGAACCCTGTATTATACTTGTTGAGTTCGACATGGACTCACTCTTGCTATTTCCACCATACCTTCGTGTGTAGTAAGGTGCTATTCAGAAGAAGGATTAAAAGGTATTGGAGTTTCTAGAAGTCTTTCAGAAGTGTTTGGCATACGGAGCCACCAGTCAGCCGTCCCTGAGAATAATGGAGCCTGAAATTTAGTCACTGTTCCGCGATACTCTGATGTAAGTGTTAATATAGCTATGTATACGTTATATAATAATATTGTTTCTGATACTTTTTTATTCTGACATATGTGTGGACTTTCTGGGCACACATATGTTAGCCTGGTTTTGTCCTTTAGAAAACCGGGTGTGACAACAGCTGACCATTTTCCAGCGCAAAACGGCAAAGATTACCAATCCCTAATAGAGATTAGGGTTTGGCATAAACTAGTATCCTAAGGTAGAAGAAAGAAACATAACGATGAAAAATAGTAGAAGTATTATGTCGATTGGCTAGAGATCACAATCGGCCCCTTACACATTATATATATAACGAGCATGCCCGGTTTTCGGCGACGGAGTAGAGGACTCCTATACATGTACGACAACTATCCACGTATTGCTTGTTTGCTTATACAACAAGCCGAATATAATATTCCTATTCTTTGATCGGCCATGCAAAACGTAGGATACTATCCTGAGTCCGACACTAGTACAACTTCTTTCTTGATCTGTCTAATTAAACAATTAATCTTTTCCTCTGTCTCAAATATTTCCACCTTGGTGACCGTGCCAAACAAATAATCATGCGCGTCAGGGGCCAGCAAGATGATGGAAATTCTGTTCATATGCACAATCCTGGCTTCTTACCACAAAATACTGCTTGAGCCTCTATCCATGAATTACGTACGGAAATCCTCTCCACACACCCTGATATGTGTTGCTCATCTGGCCTGTTGCTTGTTTGCCTTCTTCTTTCCTCGTGTGTATACTCTAGCATGGAATGCCCTTGGCCCTGTTACAACTCTTAACAAACATGTCAACTAATTTAGATTAATTATCAGTAACATATATAATTTGGCTGATCATCACAAATTCTCTAGCCAAATTAGAGTATCAGCACATGCCCTCTTGTTTTCGGTACAATTGCATTTACGGAAAACACTATGAAAAGTATCAAATTTGTCCACAGAATCGGTCATAATAATTTCATTAATATAGCATTAACATGCCTTTTGCCACATTGATGACCAAATATTTAAGTTATGTCTAGCAGTAAAGTAACCTCATCGAGCCGGTACAAGCACTTCATGCTCCCGTCAATTATGAACCGGCTAAAGGATGCCATTCAGATGCAGTTCTCCATACAAAATTAGCAACCACATTATAAACATCAAAACCTTAGCCATGATGACTAACACATCGCCTGTATTTGTTTCTTTTATTTAAAACGATATTCCATCATATATCGGCCAAAATTTGTCATAAAAGCAATGCAAACTCATGACCCAAATTTCACTCTAGGGATCTCAGGGCGGAAGTTGGGGGCGAGGATTCGGGCGGTAATGAATATGGTGAGCGGGACTGGGGATTCTCTCCGATCGACGATAGCGCCATTAACGAGGGTTCAAACTGAATTAATGAGGCTGAATTATTATTACGCGATAGAAGCTAATAAGTAAACGTGTTGGGGTCTCATTAAACACGTCAATATTGGTCAATTGCCGGGGAGGGGCGGCGCTCCGCCCTAGCGTTGAACAGAAATCAATGCCCAGGCTATAGAATAATGTGTGTGTGTGTGTGTGTGTATTTGAGGTAATATCTCACCATATGTATTCAATCATCCCGTCAATAACTCTTAGATTTTATATTATTATTATTCGGCAAAAATAACTTATCCTGTAGCAAGAAACCGAATAACCATCTTGTATATCATAGATATATTGCATTTACCAAACACAAGACACATAAACTCTTACTTACAAATTCGGTCATGGTCTAGGTACCATAATAATGTTTAATAATCGACTTCCGTAAAATCTAAAGACCGAATTTTAAGCTGTATGCAAAAACAAACTCACCTGAGCCGGCTCAAATAATTATTTATTATTACTTCTTCTGAACCAGCACAAGCATGCTACCCACCTGTAATCCTTCATACAAGATTTTTCCGATGCATCAAAATCTGAAAGCCATGATGACTAACGCAACGGCTCTGCTATTTTTCTTTTCTCATAATATGCTTACATGGCACAATAGCCAAATCTTGTATTTAATTCTTTTTTACCTAGGTCGATATTCAATTGTATATCGGCCAAAATTTGCTCGAGAGACAATGATGAACCATGACCCCATATTTGCACTCCAGAGGCAACGATAAACCATCGGCCATATATATATGTCAGCAAGAATATCTCATAGGTCTGTCAACGGCTAGAATGGTTCCAAGTGCCCTATTGGTCATAGCTCTAATATTTATTGTTATTCGGCAAAATGAACTATCAGGTATCAACTTGCTTTAAGAAGTAACTGAATAACCACCTCATATATCATATAGTTCGGTCATCCATAATTTTCAAGTAAAACAAAGCAAACTAATAACTATCCCTAACCAAACTCTTGGTCTTTATAATGTTTACCTATTCTAAGGGCAATAGTAATAATTTTAGTTGCATACTTATCGGCCATGTATTTGTTCTTGGGGCAATGAAAAAGCGACCATCGGCCATGCATATATTTCTTTTCAATACATGACAGCAACCGAAATATAATTCTCGCAGATCATAATAATACATACCTTATATCCCCAAGTATTTCGGTTTAATAATGAATAGATCACATACATTAATCATCACTTGATTTTACAGATCAAACCAATTAATTAGCAAGTAATGATCTAATCCGGTCAAAATAATGTTTACTAGTTGCATTAGCTATTGGACCGATTAATCATCAACTTGTCAGTGTAATTCAGCCTAAACTATATATGTCATTTTTATCAATACAAATTAATACGACTACAAGCAATCCAATATTTTAGCTTCCTCAGGACGATGATAAATAAAGCATCCGCCTTAATTAGGCGTTCATATAGTTTCGCTCACAACAAAAACATATCCATACCTTTTTTATGCGGAGTACCATGCTAGTTCAACAATGAACATCCATCAACTAAGCTTCTATTTTCATCATCGCTAGCCAACACCTTCACTTGTTTTGACCTCCACACCTTCTTAATGGACACCATAGTCTTAATCTTGTCAAATCCCAAACCTCACAATTTTTGTTTTTTCTTAATTTCTATGGCTCGAAGTCATTGTACCCGTCGCTTTTGTGTATGTGTGAGACCAGCCGGGCACCACTGTGGTTTCGGTTTAGTTCCTGGCACAATTGACTCGATCCTGTTGCCCCCCAAATTTCTTGGTCTATTCTGAAACAGTGCTGCTCTCAGCCTAGACACAGTGCTTCTGGAATGAAAATTGTTCTGCTGCTTAAAATTTTGAATATGCAGTCTCCTATTCGCATTGTACACTACATCTCTGTCGCCACCACTTGCTGAATTGCAATGCTGAGACATGACTTTAGAAGAGTCTGCACAGTTACTTTGCATGTCCAGCATCACAGACTGTCGATTAGTGGTACTAGCAGCCACAAGAGTTATCTTCTCTGAATTTTTCTGCACATCACGTTCTGAACCATGCAAACTGCCCTTTTCTGCAATATTATTCTTTTCCAATGCATTAGTCCCCTGCTGACACTGCGGTGTATTACTACCCAGCTCCCTTGGACCAATGACTTCCTTCTGATCTGAATCAGAGCTCGATTTGACAACAATTATCTGAAGATGAATAGCATTCACAGGCGATTTAGATTTATCAGCCATGATGATTTCGCCTATTTTCAGACCACGAGCAGCACCTGGCCCAACTGAACATGTCATAGGTTGATTAGGTCTACCCATGTTACGTGATTCTAAATCCTTTGTGTGACACCTAGGTTTGACTGGCAGCCACTTAAATTTTTGCTTGCTGATTCGAATCAGCCCATCAACATTTTTGATCATCCCATTAGCATCATATGCTCTGTGATCGGCATCACGAAGCGACGTCCTCCTAGCACCTAGAATATGATTGCTCATTTCTAGATTTCCAATGGCACTATCACCGCCTGAACTAAAAGGTTCATTGACCAGAATCTCTTCTCCACCATGAACAAATTTTGTATCACTTGGCCGGTAACCTTGATCTGAAAACTGTCCAGTGCCTTGCTGTTGTAACCAACTCCTTTTCCTGTGTACTTGCTGCCCAAACAGCTGCCCTGTAGGTTGCCAACCATGATGGAGGAGGTGTGCATTTTCTAGGGAGCCTAGCCTCCACTGATTAAATCCCCATGATGGATATGACCTTGGCATATTAAATGGATAGCCCCAGTACGTTTTCTCCATTGGAAAATATGGTTGTTGTGTATACATATCCTTTTGCAATAAACCGAGTGAGCATCTCAGCTGTGATTCTCTTGTGAACTGCAGCAATTCATCCTTGACTTTGGGCACTTTAAGCTTATTTTGCTCACATTTGACATCTAGATTATTAGTACCTAATTGCTTCATCTTTTTGCTAATGGTAGCCGAAGTTTCCAACACATTAGTCGGTTTTTCATTATTTGAATCTAGAACTGAACTTTTATCTTTGCGGCCATCCTTTTTCACGCGATAAACTTGTTTGACTACCTTCTTATTCACCCAAGCTCTAGACCGAGTCTTTTCCTTAAAACGGTCATTAGCATGTGGGACTTTCAAATGTTGATTCTCTTGGAGCTGCATACTCTAAGTGGTATGGTCTAAAAGATGATAGAACATGCATCCATCGATCATACCATCCGTATGATGAATAAGGAGAACAAGCAAAATATGGTTCATATGACATTGGCATTTTAGGTGGACATTCCCGGTACATATACTCCATTGGAAAATATGGCATTTGCGTGTACTCATTTTCTTGCCAATGCTTGTAATCATCAAAATGTCGCCTAGAAAAGATTTAGTATGCCTGAAATAATTAGACCAATTAGAACCTTTGTCGGCCTTTTCTTTTTCATACTTAGCTAGAAGTTGTTGGAACGTCACCTTCGGCTTTTTTGATTTCGTAGTGCTAGGGGTAGATGTTTGGGACTCGCTCTTAATATCTTTGCTAATTTTAGGGACCCAAACCATTTTCTTATTTTGGCTCATAACTTTGCTAGGCTTTTTAATCTTATCATAAAAAAGATCACTACTAATTTCACTAGAAAACACAACTTTCTAGCCTTTTGTTGAAACTGTCTGTTCTAGCCAAATCAACACCTTTTTATCCTCAAAATTAATTACATATTTGGGGTTAGCTTTTTCAATTGACCTATGCCCCCCAATCCCTTGAAGTTCTAAAGAATCAAACCGACCTGTGAGAATAGCCGATTGAACATTGTCCGATGCTTCAGAATTACATTCTTTCACATTGTTAACATCGGTCTTTTTATCTTTACTAATTTTCAGATTTTGATCACTACTTTTAACACCACCCGAATTACTCTCTAATTCGGCTATCTGAACCTTGCTTGAACTTGCATTATTTGATGACTCAGAAGCGTATTCGATCCCATTAAAATCAGACTCTTTTATTTTATCATTTATCAATTTCATATTTTGAGTAGCAAAATTATCATAAATCATGTGCCTTAATTTCAAGCAAGCATAAATTGACTTTGGAACATATAAGGTGTACTTCACTAAAATATTATTGCTCGAGGCATATAACAGAGGACTCATAGGATAATTACCAGATTTATCTGATGTAAAGACTTGATTAAATTGAGAAATAGGCAATGTATTTGTGATCCGTACCTCTTTGAATTTGGTGGAGGAAAGTGATTTACTTACCTCGGTGCTAAGTGAAGCAGAGTGGTGTGATGCTGCTACCTTTTTGACGATGCCATTCTTCGTCTTTTGAAGACCTGCTAATTTTCTTTGTACACTCTCCTACCTCTCTTCCTCGAGCTCCGTTCAATTTCCCACCATCTATCTTCAGATAGATCGTCGAGCGTGACAGTGATGACATTTTCGGGGTCGATTGCAGCCACCTCGCTCCCTTCTTCATGTTATTGCATAGTTGTGTCTTTCAATAACCGAATTATCATTCATATCCGAATCAATTTTATTTTCTTTTAAACTTGCACGAGGTTTGAAACCACATTCTATAAGAATCTTGTCAACTAGGTCCGTACAAAATTGAGATGGCTCTAGAGAATTAGGTTGTGGCATAGATGCAACCTAGGTATCTGATTGTAACTCTGACAAAGAAGGTTGAGCATGCGACATATGCTGCGGAGATACATTAGAATACGCATTTGGAACCAGCTCAAACAGAACCCTGGTACCTATAGGTGGTGAAGGTGGTATGCAACATACTACTTCTTGATAAAAAGGTTGTTGCACATTAGAATTAAAGCCAACACTTCGGTCATATGTGCTGAAGTTTTATGAAACCGAAGTTAAAATGGTAGAATTATTATTGTTAGGTACAAAACAATTGGCCGAATAAGCATTATTATATATACTGGCCATCATGATTATACAACGGCATGTGGGTTTGTGATGACATTGGTGTCATAAATACTGTCGATATACTAGAATTGAAAAGGTCATGTTGTATATTGCTTGCATGATTAAAATTAGAAGCATAAATATGATGTTGCATCGGCTCTGTATAATTTTGAACTTGATAATCTGGGTAGCTAAAACTACCATTCGACAGATCAATAGCCGATGAAACAGGTCCACCAACATGCCTAGCAATATTACTATATGAATCCATCGTAGCTGCAAGCAAGATAAAATATCGTACTTATAGATTACGCTGTCGTGGATGAACGAAACTGATGATGATATCGTGCTCAGCTGGAACCAACGCCTGTAGTTTTCTGCTATGGAAGGATTGCTGCTGATTTCTCTCCGTTATCTACTTTCTATGACGAAAAATAAAAATAACAGCTACTCTGTTGCTTTGGCTTGCTGCTTGAAAATCGATCTATTATTAAATATTAGCCGAACCAAACTTGGACGTCGGCCTTTGACGAAATTGCTGGTGGCATATTGATAGATGGCCAAATCAATGTTAAATTCAGCCTCTTGTTTGTCGATGAAGAATTTCTTCCCAAGCGGAGTCGTCAATTGTGTTGGCACGCAAAATTGATCCGCGCAACAACACGATAACTATCGTGCTTTCGTGACGATGAGCGACTAGTTTCCAGGACAAACTAGCAAAGATGTTCCTTGTTTTCGTGGAGGAGAGCTGACCGTTTTCCAGCGCAAAACGGCAAAGATTACCAACCCCTAATAGAGATTAGGGTTTGGCATAAACTACTATCCTAAGATAGAAGAAAGAAACATAACGATGAAAAATAGTAGAAGTATTATGTCGATTGGCTAGAGATCACAATCGGCCGCTTACACATTATATATACTAGTCCATCAACCCGTGCTCTCGCACGGGCTAAAATCTTAGGAGACACTGATAATAAAATCTACTTATGTTAAATATTCTTTCTCTTTATTAATTTTCTAAAACAATAGCAATAACAGATAATCTATAGTCTTTATTCAGTTGTGATAATCTATTTATTATTAATCTATATGTATTTTCCTATATATTCATAGTTTTTTCTTTGCACAACATCCCTTTGTAACTCCATTATATATTTAGTTGAAATATTTGCTAAAACTATGATGACTTTTGTTATAGTCTATGTTTTGACGTCATGAATCTGAATTCTGATTTCTTTTTCAAATTTTAGTCTTATTAATTGCTACAGATTCATTTGCTATTGTTATAAATGGTGATTACAGTCTACCGATTTAATGGCCAAATATTTATGATTTTTGTGAGAATTTTAGAATTTATCTTTTTTATATTTAGCGGGTCTCGTGAGGTATATAAGCTTTTATTGCATCCCTTTGTGTGATATAATGTTTTGGTCCTACGATTTAATGATAGATGTGGGTAATTTTTAATGAAAAAATAGATCCAACTATTATTATTGTCATTGATGATTAAAGTATATTAAATTAAATGCCAGATTTTTTTATTATTGTGATAATTTCTATAATTTATTTTTTTCCTAGTGCATCTGGTGATAATTAACATGGAGCCTCCGTTGGGGCTCCAATTAGTAATAGTAAGATAGTTTGTTAACATGTTTATACTATGGATTATACATGGATCATTAAATAGAATATGGAAATACAATTCAAATATTGTTTTCTCATTAGTTGAAAAACATTACAAATCTTGTTTATAAATTAATAAACTCTTGGTGCTAAGAAAATACAGGATTATGTATTGAGATTAGGACAGTGCTCTTCCTTCTGATGCACCTTTTTAGTTAGATCACAACATGGCTCGTCTTTATCATCTATTAACCTCCATCAATTCTATGAATAAACATGGGTTTCTATTGAGGGACCATGTGATTTATGTATAATATTTGCATTTGTGTATAGCCAAAACTGTTCTATACGTATGCAGATGTAGTAGAGACCGGGATACAATATATATATTCCACTACTGAAAAATCATAGCAGCATGTGTAGTGGATAAATTAGAGATATTAATTATATTATAGCACCTGCTCATTAAGAAATATATTTGACCCAGATACCATGACTATGACACACTAAGCTATACACAACAGCGTCACCTCTCTCTAATGTTTATTAATTTTTCATGTTATAAGAGACATTTTAAAGATTGTATGGTCATAGATACATGAAGACATGCAACTTCAGAGATTGTGAACTGTTTATTTTAGAAACTGTGTCCGAAGCTGATACAAATTCAAAGAATTAGCTTTAAAAGAGCACTCGACCTGTGCTGCTGGCTGCTTGTAACCCTCCTTTGCTGCTGGCTACTTGTCGTCGTGCAGAATCGGTGATCTTCCTATAGAGGTCTGCTGAAGAGCAGACGTGGCAACATACATCCCTGCCGGCCGGCGCCTCCTGCAGGCTAGCTAAGTATTAGCGAGCGAGAGTAGCGTACCTGCGGCTATGCCAATTGTTCTTGTTGACAGAAACGTCGTCGTCCACGAATCTTATCGCACTCGAGCGAGCTCCATCCATGCGGTTGACAAAGGACGCCGGGCCGGGTTCAGCTGCGAGCACCTGTCCAACACCAGCTCGTCCATGAGACCATGATAATAATCTGACTTGCCATCTCTTCTTGATCTCGGCTACTCCTTGTGGTTTATGAACCCTGTACACCCAAGTTCACATAGGAGATTGATTTGGCAATCCAAAGAACAACCACTACACCAAATACACTCACCTAGGCTATCCATCATATAGAACCGGCTTGACATCACTTGGGAGGGATGCGCCATATAGA
Organism: Saccharum spontaneum; assembly: GCA_022457205.1. Taxonomy (NCBI): domain Eukaryota; kingdom Viridiplantae; phylum Streptophyta; class Magnoliopsida; order Poales; family Poaceae; genus Saccharum; species Saccharum spontaneum. The sequence continues at coordinate 33,724,868 of CM039597.1, forward strand.
AGGATGGATAGGTCGATTTACTTTGCCTGGTTGAAGCTTGGTGAATATGGATGGCGGCGGCGGCAGGGCTTGGCTAATACGATGGGAGATGGGAAAAGATGACGACCTATCATTAGGCACGTGTGGCGAATTTTCATTAATAGGTTGCTATGTGCTATAATGGCAGAGGTGGGTAATTAAGACATAAATTTAGGGGTTACTTCAGTGTATTTTCATATGACGGAGTTGAGTAATTTTTTAGAAAAAAAGAAATAGATCTAATGGCTATTAATATTAATGGTGATCAAATTAATGGACAGATCTTTCTGATTTTTGTGAGAATTTATAGGATTTTTTTTCTAAAGCATCTGGTGAGAATTAACGTAGAGACTCCGATAGAGCTTCTAATTAATAATAGTAAGATAAGATAAGATAAGAAGATAACGAGCATGCCCGGTCTTCGGCGACGGAGTAGAGGACTCCTATACATGTACGACAACTATCCACGTATTGCTTGTTTGCTTATACAACAAGCCGAATATAATATTCCTATTCTTTAATCGGCCATGCAAAACGTAGGATACTATCCTGAATCCGACACTAGTACAACTTCTTTCTTGATCCGTCTAATTAAACAATTAATCTTTTCCTCTGTCTCAAATATTTCCACCTTGGTGACATGCCAAACAAATAATCCTGCGCGTCAGGGGCACAATCCTGGCTTATTACCACAAAATACTGCTCAAGCCTCTATCCATGAATTACGTACAGAAATCCTCTCCACACACCCTGATACGTGTTGCTCATCTGGCCTGTTGCTTGTTTGCTTTCTTCTTTCCTCGTGTGTATACTCTAGCATGGAATGCCCTTGGCCCTGTTACAACTCTTAAGAAACGTGTCAACTAATTTAGATTAATTATCAGTAACATATATAATTTGGCCGATCATCACAAATTCTTTAGCCAAATTACGGGATTAACAGGTGGTTGCAAACCAAATGGCAAGCAGATTCTCTGAAGAAATCTCGCAACATGACAACCAAATAATAAATATTCGACAAACTAAGAGTCTATTTGGACAAAAGCATAGAAAAGAAAAAAGGGGTTGCAATACAAAAAAAAATCCTAAGAATGATGCTTAGAATGTAGGATTTGATCATAGAAAATTTAATAGGCTACAAAAGTAACCTCCCAATTTTGAATGAATATTAGCTACTACTTTTGACATCCAAACGTCTTCCTCTTCGGTTCTATTCTTTTCCACAAGCTAATGAACACACACAATCCAAATTACCGTCAAATTCCAAATGTCTCCCACCTAAGGTCATGTTTGGATGTAGTCGGATTTGCATCATCGGGTGGATTGGGTCGGAATTTAAACTCCAACACATGTGGATTGAAATAAATCCGATAACATCGAAACAAAGCATAAGCGGTTCTTGGATATTTTTTTCAAAAGGCTAGATGCATAGCTTAGTCCCGTGCCTCGGTGACCACACAAGTCACGGTGACGCTGACGCCATGGCATATATATGAACAACAAAGTTGGTTAACTGCTTGGTGTATTAGGCCCATGTACAGGAGACCTGGTCCATCCGTTCATGTGCAGCTCCTGGGCTCAAATCTGCTTGATAAATGAGTGGGAAGAGGGGCCTATCACCGACTTACACTGATGGGCTAATAGCATTCGAGGCTTTTGGAAAGCTGATGGTGTACTGTACGTAATCAATTCCTTACCCATCACTGGATCAACTCTAGAGCCACCATGCTTTGCTAACATGAGGGTATGTACAATTGCACGTATACATGGCATTGAATGATCATTGTATTCCCACACGTCATAGGACTGATGCTCTTTTATGAACTAGTCCAATTCTCTTGTCATGCAAATACTTAATAAATAAAAATAAATACTGTAATTATCTAACAGGCGCCCTGGCCGTCCAACAATTCCAAAGGGCGGCAGCTGCCTCTAGATGGCGGAAGAAGGCTATTTACCCTAGTGGCAAGAGATAATTACCCTGACACCATTCTCCACTAAAAAGATCTAGAGAGAGATCGCCGGCTCCGTGGAGATGGATATTCTAGAAGAATCTGTCTACACAACGTACACTTGTTGTCTCCCAACACCTGATTTTTTTTTCTTCCTATCTTCTCCTTCCTCGCGATGCCTCGCCGCCGCCCACCGCCGGGTCTTCCGTTTAGGAGGCTTTGCACTTTAACTAGTCACCCCTTTGTTTGGTTTCTTTAAAATAGTCAGGGGCTCAAAGTGTAAATAAGCTTGGTTATATGCTGAAGTTTTGCAAAGACCAGAATAAAAATTCTCCTATAAGAAAAATATACATACATGTGACATCTTGCATTGCATCATCTCCCCTACAACAGATGTAATAAAGAACTTGCAACATCTCAGATATCCTCCTGCAGGCAAATCATTAATTGAGATAGCAATGACACAAGCCTGCGATGGCACAGTAGCTGGACCAGCCTGCTAGGCCGTGTTTGGATCTAGGGACTAAAGTTTAGGATGTGTCACATCGGGTGTTCGGATACTAATCATAAAACTAATTATAGAAGCCATGATTAATTCGTGAGACGAATCTATTAAGCCTAATTAATCCATCATTAGCACATGTTTGCACATGTTTACTGTAGCACCATATTGTCAAGTCATGGACTAATTAGGCTTAATAGATTTGTCTCGCAAAATAGTCTCAATTTGTCAAATTAGTTTTATAATTAGTCTATGTTTAATACTCTAAATTAGTATCAAAATATCCGATGTGACAGGGACTAAATTTTAAGAGAGGAAAACCAAACGCTGGTCCTGATTACAGACGTCTAAATAATAAGGACAAACGTTCATGAGGCATTGGTGATATAACCGATAAAGTGAGGAGACCCAGGCCGAACACCCCTGTAAGGGCGCGGTTTGGTAACAGTTCCTATGATGGATGATCAACGGATAAGTTCAGGGCACTACTTCCTCAATTTCAAACTATGGCCCGGAACGCAGGAATTGTACAGGAATTTCACATGAATCGGTTCATTTTCACAGGAAAAACATAGTAAACAGAAAAATTTTATACAATCCAATTGGGGCCTATAAGTTGTTCTGCTTTTAGACACATATCTTTTGCAACATACCTTGACATCCATTATGTTTTAGGTTTAATATATATATCTAGAAAAATCAGAACAACTAATATTTTAGAATTGATGGAGTACTATATAAATGACTGATAAAGTGATAAATATTTATTTTTACAACTCCAAGTTCCATGTCAGATCTAGTTCTCGTAACTAAGCTAAATAAACTATATATATTACATATCAATTTTAGTACAAAGTGCAAAACATTACTTGCCTAAATACTCCTTTTGTGTATATCAAGCTTTAACTCCATGAATCCCTAGAGTCTCAAATATCCAGCCCCAAGAATTCTTTGATTTTTAGTTTCTTCTCTTTTTGTTTGAGCTAGAGTTGTACCTGACCCTTTTTGTTGTCGCATAGTAGCTCATACAGATATAAACAGAATCAGTACATTAAAATTCGTGTACACGTAGTACCATCCAACAATCATCATGCCTTACATTTGCATTAGAGGTTTCTTGCTACTTCAGAAAGGTGGTAGCAAGATGTACTACTGATTATAGCATGGGATGTACAAATAATTATTGATTAAGACTAATAAAACTTATTACAACTCATTATATCACAAGATGTAGAAGTACAACTTTGGTTTGTACTTTTTCCATTTCAAATTATAAGACGACTTGGTTTTTTAGATACATCGCAAAGATATACATTATATCTAAATACACAGTCACAAAAGCTGATCTGTCTTATATTTTGAAATGTATGGAGTAATAAATTTTTATACCTGTCGAGAAACAATTTTAGTACCTCTTTCAACGTGTTTCAAGGATAGTATTAAGAACTAATTCTCTTCTTGTTATGAGCGAGGTACCAGAAATGCATAAACTAGAAAAAGAAAAACCAATACCTGAATCTGACTGAACTATATGCTTGACCACTTAAGTTGGATCAGTGTTCACTTAGCTTGCTCATACAATATCATAACAGATACGTAATAAGCCTGTGGATATATATTCTCACGCATCAAAATCAACTAGCTATTTCAGTCACTTGTTCTCCAATGCAGCATCATCAGGATTCTCACGCAAGCAGCAGATGGAGCCAGACCAACATATGTGCATGGGTACACCCACCCAACTGTTTTTACCCCGGTGTGAATCCTGATGATGCCGCACAGGACAACACTGCCTTCTTTCATGATAAGCGGCTGGGGATCTGAAGCATACAGATCGATCCAAACTAGGTAGGGAGCTAGGGACTCCAGCTGGATCTGAACGATAACATCAAGGTTGAAGAAACTGGAGAGGAGAGAATTATACACTAGAGACTAGAGAGTTTAAGCAAGGCGCAGCAGAATCTTGACAAAGGACAAATCAAAATCAGCGAGGCTCTAATAAGCTAACTGGGTGAAATTGTCTGAAATGACAGCGAAGTTTTCGCCTAGAGATTGTTGAGGTGCCTGTATATATAGAGGGAGTGGGAGAGCTCCAGGGAGGCTGCCAGCGTAGTATCAGTTTCTTACTACTCTACTAGGAATCTAGTCTCTCTAGGGTTTCGGTGTCTGTACTAAATGCTGGTCATGATAGCACATACTCGGGATGCCAACTGGCATGAGAAGAGTAATTTACCTCCTAGCTAATACTCTCTCCATTTCTAAAGTCGTTAGTCTTACTCGGAGGCCGGAGCGGATGCAAATTGTTTGTCATTATTACGGCTACGCGGGAGTGATATTTTGCATAGGAAAGAGAATGTGTGTCTTTTTCTTTGGAGCTTATTTTTTACAACTATTTCATTAGCTTTATTCCTAGGCTAACTACACAAGTTGGCTTTCTAGGATTTGGTTATATCGGCATGTTAGCAATCCTACCATTTGGTTATAGCGGCATGTTAGCAATTGGCGCAGGTGGCCCCGATGTATTTCCTAGGCACATAGACATAGGTGACAATCTAGTGCTCGGATTGATTACTACTAGAGTGTGCAAAATTTTGTTTAAAACTTTGTAGGCTATATGCATTTAAATATATGGTGGTTGGGAGTGATTTCAGGATGTTTTTATGAACTCGACATAATTGTCTTTAATTTTAATAAAATTTTTCCTTACAAAAAGAGTAAAATTTACTGGCGTTCCCTACACTTGCAGAACAGTGACATCCTAGTGGCAAAGTCTTATTTTTCTTATTTTTGGATCCCTAAATTTATTTTGTGTCGATCTCATCACGTGTGCTTGTCCAACCCACTATCTTACGTGGCATGCTGATTGAGAGATGACGCAAATGTGACTAGATGAGGCTCACATGTTAGTGTAACCTGTTTGCTCTCTATCTTTTCTCTGTTCCTCGTCTCTCCCAAGACGCCTTCATTGAAGTTGATTATTTTCAACATTATTATAGCCTATTTGGCACTACCTAACAGATGAATTACATTTAATGAAGTGGATACAAGATTTTTCCTTAGTTAGTATATCAATTGCAAATCATGTATATAACCTAGCTCAAAATAACAAACCAATATACTCCCTTCAGTTTGAACTAGACCTTTATGCAACAGTTTTCACTAATATAAATACCGTAGTTCGTTGCTTATTGATCATAATGGTGATAGGTGCGTGGCAGTAGTATCAACGGACAAACTTTACAAGTCAGAAAGAGGCATCAATCTTGTCTCTACATGCATGATCTAAAAGGACAAGCAATTCAGAATACTGTATAGCTAATTGTCCATTGATTATCACAGATACCAAGTGCCCAAGTTGTCACATAACTAAACATCCAGATTATCTGTGACTGAAGATTTGTATCTGAGTCACTAGACAACCATCTGCAGGTCACGTGGCACGTATCTCAACATATTTGTCCAACCTGGCAAATCTTGATGACAGCCTTTCGAGCTACCTTAAGATTACTTGGTCTAATTCTTATTTTGACAGGATCCTTAAAAGGTTCTTCCCGATGTCAAGGACACGAACAATAAGACAGGAAGTATTTATAGTGACGCGAGCTCTACTTGAACAAATAGCTACATTAATCTGGCATAGTTACCTTCTCCATGCGCGCATGCACACGGGAGGGACGACTCGGGAGATCCGATCCTTCATTAGTTTTAGTACTGGCATAGATACCTCCTCCATGCGATCCTCAGGAAGATCACGATTCCACTGTTCTTCAAAGAGACAAAAGAACGGAGAAATCAAATAGATGTAGTCAAATTACACACACAACGTACCCACTATTAATCTTGTTGCAAAAACACCTCTGCATGTAGTTCGCAGCAGTAGTCTACATAAAGAAATCTAACACATATTGTGCACATCTTTTTTATCGGGTACAACTTGAACGCACACAACCCATACATTCCACACTCACACCACACACACGTCCGTACACATACAAAGAAGAGACTGGGAGGCTCTACAATCTTCGATGGAGGCACATAATCCACACACCACTCTACAGCCTCCGATGGACACACTCCACGTGCGCGTATACCCTAATTTTTTCTGAAAAAGTTTCAGAAAAAAGATGCTACACCAAGGTTTAAACCCTGGTCGGTAGCATCCTACTGGATAGCCCTACCACTGGACCATAGGCTCTTTTGCCATATTGTACACATTGGCTACCCATACAACCTACGAATGGATCCGGTATTACATTCACCACCTTAAGGTGTCATGCCCCGGTAGCTCACTACATATGCAACGCACCTAGAACCATCGATGAACAACTTTTGCTCCTTCACTAGCAATCTAAGAGTGTGCATTATACCCATCCATAAACAACTTCAAACCAAACATAGGCACATCCATGGAGGCTTCATGATCTGAATACCATCTTTAACGCCCCATATCCAAAATCTATTTGTAGCCTAGGTCTCACACAGAGAAGCCTCACACGCATAGCACCTTTCCTACACATCCATGTGTCATATAAAAGGTTACCTGGACGTGCTAGATTTGGAATGACAAAGTTTCTAAATTACCTTCACCTACTCAACTTCCAAGATGGTAGTAAACCACCACTCCGCAACCATTCATGGGCTATATGGGTCACCCATTCTACTTCTACATTCTACTACTCAGGGTATTACACCACTACCATTACAAAACAAATATATACCTAAGTTACCAATTCCCGCCACTATAAATAGTATCCTAAAATGATCCCATCATCTTCAACTAAATTACAAAATTTTGTCATTCTAAAGTGATCCCATCATCTTCAATTGCTCGAGTGTGCACTCCACAAAATTTAGGTGCACTAGCTTTGTCCCAGATTAAACTTCTTTAACTTCAATTAAGTTTTATAAAAAAAAGGTATATTTCATTTCTATAAACCTATTAAAGTTATAAAAGTTTGACTTATATTAGTACAAACCTAAAGTGTTAACTATAATTTTGGACCCATGAGGGAGTAGTATATAACTTTTGAACAAACTTGATGTTGTTAGATTTGTATTTGAGTGTTACCGCTTATGTGTATATAGGATTACTAGATGAGTGTCTGTGCGCTGCACGGTAGCAACCAAAAAATTGTACGTGATATTTGGTAGCCAAGTCAAAATCAATGGCATACAGCAAACTAATATGATCATGAGAAATTGAAATATTGTTGTGGTAGACAGCAAATTGTGAGAAATAAAAAATTTGTGCGAAAAGGTTAATTCAGACGGCATATACATCTTCCTGTTTTTGGTACACATTTTCTATGTCCTCTGTTGCCTTGTGTGATTAGTGGACACAAATATACAAGCATTTGTAATATGACCAAGAAGGTGGATAGTATTTGATGATACTAATAATTATAAATACAGTTATGTTTGGGACGTGCAATACTTCTCTCAATCATGTTTTTTTCGGGTTAAATAGGAAACTAACAGAAAGTCACGAAAATAGGAAAAAGGTATTGCCAGATCGAATCATGTGTGATTTTGTTTGCTTGTTATTCTTTTTCTATTTGCATTGCTAGTAACGCTATATGCATGCATCTATGAAAAGCAAATCAGATGCCTATCTGCTTGGTATATGCATCCATGGCAATTAAACGAGAGGCCCTATCGTGTACGCCGGGTGCACGCTGGATGTGGGGCGGGGAGACAGACAGAACGTGGGGCATGGTGGTGTGGCCCACTTGTCGGCGCCGTGAGAATGCGGTGGGAGTTGCTCTGTCTCCCAGAGGGACCGTCGGACGCAGTGGCGGATCTAGGACAGCATCAGGGGGGCTAATCCATAAAGATGTTGATTGATAATGAAGATTTCATGGTGATTTAGAGTTGTTGCTACAGTAATTCAATGGAGAATTGAGGCTCACGGGGGGCCTTGATCCGCCACTGGTCGGACGGAGCGGGGTGACAGATGATAAGATTATTAGTTATTTTTAGGTGTAATAGATGTATCACATATTTGTCATAATTATTGAGTTCTAACTCCATCCAAAAATAAGTGCAATTGAGCTGCATTTGTTTTGAGCTGGGGGTAGTAACTGTTAGTCGAAACCTTGTCCTACCAAAACAAAAGTGAGACCAAACCTGCGACACATGTATAGCAGTAGTATAACTCAAGAACATCATGTGCCTCAAGTTCCAAAGCCTAGTAGAAAATATAGGCACGTCGGAGAAATAAACAAAGAGCTACTCGTCCTTCTGATAAGAAGGAACACCGAGGACACCCCTTGCCAATAAAATGACAGTGTACTGACAAACCGATCTGAATGCAGGATTACACTGTAATTTGTTAACTTCCATAATCAATATTGTTACAATGCGGTAAAAGGAAATTTACTTTGACGGTGGAAGGGTAGTTCTAGCAGAATTTTCATTAATAAAAGAGTTGTACCATCAGCAAAAGGGATAGAATATACAAGATCAGTACGTACAAAGGGTGAAGACGGATGGATACTAGGGCCTCGTTTAGATTGTGAAAAATTAGAATTTTTCTAACTATAGCACTTTCGTTTGTATTTAACAATTAGTGTCCAATCATAGATTAACTAGGCTCAAAAGATTCATCTCGTGATTTATAACTAAACTATGCAATTAGTTATTTTTTTATCTATATTTAAGGCTTCATTCATACGTGCAAAGATTAATGTGATGGAGAAAAAGTGAAAAAATTTGGAATTTGGAGTGTATCTAAAGAAGGCCTAGGATGCAGCGACTCCCTTGCACCAGTAGCTGGTGAGAAAATTGTTTGCACAAGAAGAGGACGCCGAAACTGAGAAGCTTCGGACTTAGTAACCCTCGAATGTCACTACGATGTGTTGATGATTCCCAGCTGCAAATCATGGCACACCACAAAAGGCACTGCAAATGATGTTTGAGTACGAGGAAACATACTGAAGATGACCTTGCTGTTATGCACCGTAGCTAAGCTAGATGCCATTAGAATACTATACGTTTCCTTTCTTAAAATTCGAACACTTGAAACGGGTTCACATAGAAAGGCTGTGTTTAGTTGCCCTGAAAAGGCTGAAAAGTGTACTATAGCATGTTTTGGCTTTATTTAACAAATAGTATCCGATCACGGACTACTTTAGTTCGAAAGATTCGTCTCGCGATTTTGCACCTAACTGTGAAATTAGTTATTTTTTATCTATATTTAATACTTCATACATATGTCCAAACATTCGATGTGATGGCAAATTTTAGAAAAAATTTTGGAACTAAACACAGCCTTAAAATTTCTTTGTAAAAATGCAAGTAAAAATGCTTCAAGTTCCAAGGCCACATAAAAAATTGCTTCAAGTTCCAAGGACACATAAAAAATTGCTTTGTCCACTATTGTAAGGGCGTGATTGGTTGGTTGCCCAGCCTAAATTGTAAGGGCTTGCACACGAAACTAGACCTCTACTGGACAGGCTGAGTCATTAGTTGATGTATCGAGAAAAGAACCTCCACAGAGCTGTACCATGAGGTCGTGGAGGATAGATTTGGTAGAGTTGGAGAGGCGCATGAAGAGCACCTTCTTGGATAGTGGATCAGGGCGGGAGCTCCCCGTCGGTGTAACACCCTAAATTCTTGAATATTTTTAAATAGGGAATTTGATTTACTTACGCAATTTTGTGAGCATTTTAACCTAGTGAAATGATATTTTGTTTAAAATAAAATCAAATATAAGGTTAAATGAGTGTTTGTGCATACATGCCGTTGCATATTTTTAATTGTTTTGATTGGTTTATTTCTAGAAGGAAATTATTTCAAGAATCATTTGAAAATGCATTTGATATATTAGAAAAAAAACGAAATAGGAATTTACCTTTCCTTGGTTTCGGCCCGAAGGCCCAGCTTCTCCTCTCTCCTTCCCGGGCCGTTCGGCCTTCTCACCCGAGGCCCAGCCTCCTTTCCCACGCGTCGCGTCGTGGGCCGGCCCAGCCAGCAGCTGTTGAAGTCCTGGCCGCCGCGCCCTTCTCTTGTCTCTATGACGTGCCGGGCCCGCTTGTCAGCGATGTTATCTCCTACCTCCCGCTTGTATTCGAGCCGGACTCCGGCAATGGAGGCCGAGGCCGTCCCGACTCCCCTCCGCCTTGTCTCGCACGTCAGCTAGCTTCTTAAATAGCAGCCCCCGCCTGCACCGCCTCCACCTCAACCCCAATCGTGAGCCATCACCCTCGCCATCGAGCTCAAGCTGCCGCAAAACCCTAGCCGCCACTGTCAAGCTCGGAGTCGTCAAGTTCGACCTCTTGGTCATCATCGTAAGCTGCAGTCAAGTTCGCGACGCCCCTACGACCTCGCCAAGCTTCACTTCTTCTTCTTTCTCGGTTTAAATCGCTGATTTCCTCTCGCCGGTGTTCACAGAGCTCCGCCGCCGGCCATTGGAGGTCGCGCGTCGTCCACCGCCCATCCTCGCCTCCGTTTTCACCTCGGGTGAGCACGCGTTCATCTCTTCTATCTCCCTATGCAAACCGTTTGTCAAATCATGCACCGTAGCGCCTAATTTCTCATCGCCGATGAGCAATTGCTCGCCGCCGGTCGTTCCGCCACCGCTTGGCTACTGTGCACGGCCGGATCCCCTCTCCTTCTCCCCATCTTCTAATCCAAACCGTCCATCTTTGATCCGGTGGCTCAGATCGGGTCATACCGGTTCGGTTGGGTAATTTGCAAAAGAGCCCTCGGATTTCTTTGTTTTTAAACCCGCAGTCCATGGCGTAAGAGAAGAATACGCTTTGATATTTTGAAAACGTAAACTTCGTCGGTTTAGATGAAAATACGCTTTCAGTTATTTACAGAATTGCCACTAGGTTTAATTAGGTCATAAAATCTCCGTTTTAACTCCGATTTGATCCGTTCAAGTTGCGTTAGGTTCATAATTTCATACTCTACCTATTAGTACTGCTGTATAGTAGATTTTCCACTTTTAAAATTCAAGGTTAGATTTAATCTATTACTTTAATAAAGTAAATCTTGTTTAAATCATAACTTTTCTGTTTTAGCTCCGATTTACGTGAACTTCGCGTCTGTGTGATCCTAGAGCGATGTAGATTTGTTTTAAAAACTTTTCATCTTATTTTACTACTGTTGGTGTACTGTTCTAATTGTAGCTTTGTTTGCTTTGCATGATTGTCCTTGGATGATTGTTGTTGATGTGCTAATCGAGAATAGACGGTGATCAGTTCGTTGGTGATTAAGAGAACTATTACGAGTCGGATCAACAGGATCAGCTAGATCAAGGCAAGTATAGCATGGGATTATCCTTGTTACCTATTCACTTTAATTCACTTAATTCATGATGCATGTGTCTCCTTGTTAAGGATGCCTTAGTATTGATCTTGTTCCTTGAATCCTATGGTTATAGCATTGGGTAGTGGCTAGTGCTCACATAAACAATGATCTTGTAATTTGACTAATGATATATGCAATAACTCTAAAAGATGATTTTTAGCAACAGGGAACAAGAGGGCTAGAGTTTTCTCTAGATTCCTCTCCGTAAGGACTTATCTGTAAGCGAACATCCGGGACTTACAGTACAGCTGTGAGGGCTACATGGCTCTGGCTTTAGTTATATAAGAGGACCTTTTCTAGCTTGTTAGTGGTTACCTTTAAGGCGCAAGAGGGGTTGTGTTCCGGGTTGGGTGTAGTGCGGCTCCTGTCCTTGTGAGTATAGGCTGCGTGTCATTGTGCCATACGGAAGGGGGGCTCTACATTTGCAGGCCACAGAAACCTAGCGGCCCTAACTTGTTAGACGAATCTTGGAAAGACTTCATAGTGAAACCTGTCTACCTATTGAGGCCTTGCAAACCTCAGGCTTATGAGGATCACGACTCACAGTGAAAGTGTACAACCTCTGCAGAGTGTAAAACTGGTATATCAGCCGTGCTCACGGTCACGAGCGGTCTTGGACCCTTACGGAATAGAGATCACTATTAATTCATTTGTTCTTGCTATTCATTATTCTCTTTACATGATCATGTGTTTATTATGGGATTATTACCTATTTGTTGCTACTCAATTACTTAAAATATGATCAACTAAAAGCTACATGCAGTTGAACCAGTGTCTATCCTACTTGAGCTTCATGAACCCCATATTACACTTGTTGAGTACTTTTGTGCTCACCCTTGCACTCCCCCACCACTGGATGGAATCCCGAAAGTGCAAATAGTGATTACTACTACTACTTTCCTGAAGATTACTAGACTTGTGGTCAACCAGTTGACATGCCTGTGCTATGGAGCTAGCTACCATAATATTTATACTATGTTTCCGCTTAATTACGTAAAGACTCTGTGATACTATTCGTTATGTAATAAACATTTGTGATGGTACTATTTATATTTGTCATCTTGTGTGTGATTGATCTCTGGGCGCACATAAGATTATGCATTCCATTTGTTCCTTAAAAATGGGTGTGACAGATTGGTATCAGAGCTATGTTGACTGTAGGACGCAAGCCTAGTTAGCAATGGTCGTTTTAGTTCCCTTTTCTTCACTTGTTTCATGCTTATCACTTTACTCTTGATAATTGCTAAATTATTATGCTTCTTTCGCCTCATTCTATTGTGAAAATATTGCCTCTAATTTCAACTTACCCTTGGTCTAAAATCTGTAGATGCCTCGTGCCCACAAGACTGCCCGTATCACCACTGGAGGCTACTATCCACCCCGTTCCCTAGAGGAACCCGAAGAGCTTCAGGAGGAACCCGAAGAGCTTCAGGAGGAACTAGAAGACACTACACCAACCCTGCCATCAACACCAGATCCGGCGCCAGAACCAGTTTTGCCTCAAGAGGAAATTGAACCTAAAGAGGAGGTTATCTATTTGAGTGACGATGAAGATGTTGAGCTTGCTCATAATGGAGGACAGCCCCCTTCGCCTCCACAAGGTGGTTCCGCTGAAATTGGTGTGCCGTCCCTTCCTATGGGTTGGATTACAAGGATTGATCACAAGTCAAGCCATGACACTCCGTCACACCACCGACTGGGCGACATGCTTAATGCCTACTTCACGGATTGGGATCCTGCAATTGAGTATGTCTGCTGGGAGCATAAGCACCCTTTGGAAGCTACTTATTGGAAGTGCAGTGTGCGTATCTTCGTTAAGAACAATGAGATGGGCACCTTTTTGCTGGACCGGTGTTTTTCCCATAGTGGTCGTTGTGCCACTATAGAAGATGGCATAGAAGATGCAACCTTTGAATCATGCTTGGGACTTCGTCACCTTCGCTATGAGGTTATGCAAGATGATCAATATCGCTATTTTCCCCATGGAGACCCAGAGTATGGATGGGTAATGATGAACCTTGGGAATTTGGATTTAGTTCCTCGGGTCATGGTGGATTTTGGTCATGACATGATGGTGACAAATCGTCGGTTGGTAGCCCTAGTTAAAGCTTTGGGAAAAGACGTCAAGAGGTATCAAGAAGTGATAAATGGCTTAAGGATCGACCAAGGCATGGAAGCAATCTATGATTATCATGAACACCAAGCCCGTCCTTAGGAGTTGGAATACCATTTATGTAATAATACGATAGTACGAGTAGTGTCAAGTTAAGTTGAGTTTGTGGTGTCGTGTGAACTTTGTGTGGTTAGTTGAGTTATTATTGTGCTTATGTGTGAGTTTGTTTTTCCATGTAATGAGTGCTGGAGCTTTGTGGGCTTGTCTATAAAAGTTCCTAATTATATAATACTAAGTTTTAGTGTGATAAATAAATAATTTAGTTGGGTTAATTTTTCTCTCTGTTCTGTCCTTTCTGGAGCGGTCTGTCTTTCCTTTTATGCTTAAAATTAACTGTTCAGCGAAAAATTCTGAAATTTTTATGAGAGAATCTAGACCCACGTACCTTTCCAATGCCTCTGGAGTCACCTTTTTATCTATTCGGGATCATGAGTTATTATCATTACAAGATGAAGTTACTGTGCAGTCTGGAAGTCAGAAACAGTTTTTGTTGTGTCCTGTTTTTGGGTAACTTCGTGACAGAATCTGGGAGTATGAGTTAAATAAAAGTTGTAAATAATTTCATAAGCTTTTTAACCATATAAAGTACACCTCTACTGGATATCTGTAACTCGAGATAGGTCTGTTTTATCGAACAGCTGATATTGGGATGTGTCCAGAAAATTATCAGATTCTAATCTCTATCTCTAGAATTGTCTATTGTGTAGTAATCTCTAAGATTTGATACTGTATTGGATAATAGATGTCTGGAAGAGGACGAGGTCGAGGCCGTGGTCGTGGAGTTGGTCCACCACCTACTATTCATGAGCTTTTGGCCATACAGACACAGTTAATGGAAGCTCTAGTGAACAATCAGCAAAATCAGCCAGTTGGAGGAGCACCTGCGCGAGATAAGCGTGGAGAATTTTTGAAGGGTCATCCCCCGGTGTTTACACATGCCTCAGATCCATTGGAAGCTGATGATTGGCTTCGTGCAGTAGAGAAGCAGCTCAACATTGCTCAGTGTAATGATCAGCAGAAGGTGTTGTTTGCTTCGGGACAACTTCAAGGAGCAGCTCAAGACTGGTGGGATTCATATCAGTATGACCGTCCTGCCAATGCCCCCGCCATTACTTGGCAGGAGTTTACAGAGAGTTTTAGGTCCTACCATATACCAGAGGGGGTGATAGCACTGAAGGCAGAAGAATTCCGCAAGTTGACACAGGGATCTATGCCTGTGGCAGAGTATAGAGACAAGTTTGCTCAGTTGTCACGTTATGCGTCAAATGAGGTGGCTAATGATGCTGATAAGCAGCGACTTTTCTTGAAGGGTCTACATGATGGTCTTCAACTGCAGCTAATGTCCAATGCTTACCCAGATTATCAAACACTAGTGAATCGCGCTATTGTGGTGGATAATAAGCGCAAGGAGATGGATGCTAAAAGAAAGAGACTTCAGGGACAGATATCTGGAAACAACACTCGTCAACGTACTAGTTATCAACAAGGTTTTTAGCAGAGGTATCCGCCCAACCAATGGAATCGTGGTCAACTTCCTCCACGTAATCAGTTTCTGCAACGTCCTCCTTATCAGTCGCAGAATGGCAATCAACGCTCTCAACAGCAGAATGGGAACCAGAATCAACGACAAAGTACCCCCAACAACACCCCAATGAAGACTAGTGCTCCTAATACTCCAACTAAGTGTTTCCGTTGTGGAAAGGAAGGTCACTTGTCTTATAACTGTCCTGAGAAGGCCAATCAGCAAACTCCTCAGAAGCAGAATAGTAATCAGAAGCCACCATACTACGGGAAGGTGACTCACGTGTCGGAGGAGACTGCAATGTCGGAACCTGAAGTTATGCTCGGTACGTTCGATGTCCACTCCATCCCTGCCACTGTTCTTTTTGGTTCTGGAGCTTCGCATTCATTCATATCTCAAATATTTGTTAAGACAAATAGCATCCCTTTATGTGCCATAAAAAACCCTATACTAGTCAATTCGCCTGGGGTAGTATGCAAGCTTCCTATCGATGCCTCCCTATTAGTTTAATTTTAAGGGGGGTAGAGTTTAAAGTAAGTCCTATAGTGTTGAGAACAGCTGGGATTGATCTTATTCTGGGATTAGATTGGATGAAGCAAAATCAGGCAGTGATTCAGTGTAAGGAAAAGGCAGTAGCCCTGACAACACCGAAGGGAGATCGAATTAGTGTGGAGATTGTAGTGCAGAAACCGCAGACAGCTACGGTAAATCGACTTGATGATAATGTTAATCAAGAGGATCCAGTTGTGGATGAATTTCCGGATGTGTTCCCCGACGACTTGCCAGGTATGCCACCCGACCGCGACATTGAGTTCATTATTGAATTATTGCCTGGAACTGCACCTATAGCTAAGCGTCCATATAGAATGGGGGTTAATGAATTAGAGGAACTTAAGAAACAAATAAAAGAGTTGCAAGAGAAAGGTTTTATTCATCCTAGCTCATCACCATGGGGAGCTCCTGTGATCTTTGTTGATAAGAAGGATGGTTCTCAACGGATGTGTGTTGATTATCGGTCACTCAACGAGGTAACTATCAAGAATAAATATCCGCTGCCAAGGATTGATGACTTGTTTGATCAGTTGAGAGGTGCTTGTGTGTTTACTAAGATTGATCTTCGCTCTGGCTATCATCAGTTGAAGATCCGTGCCACGGATATACCAAAGACAACATTCACCACCCGATATGGTTTGTATGAGTATACAGTAATGTCCTTTGGTTTGACTAATGCTCCTGCATACTTTATGTACTTAATGAATAAGGTATTTATGGAGTATCTTGATAAGTTTGTAGTAGTGTTCATCGATGATATCCTGATATACTCTAAGACTAAGGAAGAACATGTGGAACATTTGAGGTTGGTCCTGCAGAAGCTCAGAGAGCATAAGCTCTATGCTAAGCGTAGCAAATGCGAGTTTTGGTTAAAGGAAGTTGCTTTTTCTAGGTCATGTGGTCTCTAATGGTGGAATATCAGTGGATCCTAGCAAGGTAAGAGATGTGTTGAATTGGAAACCACCAACTGATGTGGGAGAAATTCGTAGTTTCTTGGGATTGGCTGGATATTATAGAAGATTTATTGAAGGGTTTTCTAAGCTTGCCAAGCCAATGACAGCGCTGTTGGAGAAGAATGCCAAATTTGTGTGGTCTGATAAGTGTCAGGTTAATTTTGAGGAGCTGAAGAAAAGATTGACAACAGCCCCGGTGTTAGTTTTGCCAGATTTGAATAAGAGCTTCTCTATTTATTGTGATGCATCCCGTTTGGGTCTTGGTTGTGTGCTTATGCAGGAAGGCAAAGTAGTAGCATATGCATCTCGACAGTTGAGGAAGCATGAGTTAAATTATCCTACTCATGACTTAGAGTTAGCAGCAGTGGTGCATGCTTTCAAAATATGGAGGCATTATTTGATTGGACATAAAAGTGATATTTACACTGATCATAAGAGTTTGAAGTACATTTTCACACAATCAGATCTGAACTTGAGACAACGTCGCTGGTTAGAGTTGATTAAGGATTATGATTTGGAGGTACACTATCATCCGGGTAAGGCTAATGTGGTTGCAGATGCCCTTAGCAGAAAGAGCTATGCTAATGAGGTGCAAGTAATGCCTATGTCAAATGAGTTATGTGCCGAGTTTGAGCATCTAAACTTGGGTATTGCTATTAATGCAGTGGAATTAGTAATAGAGCCTATGTTAGAGCAACAAATACGCAAGGGTCAGATGATGGATGACAAAATAAAGGAGATAGTGAAGAATATACCGAAAGGTAAAGCACTTGGATTCCGGTTGGATGATAAAGGAACCCAATGGTTTGGGAAACGATTATGTGTGCCTGAGGACAAAGCTATAAGAGAAGCAATCCTACGAGAAGCTCATGAGTCCGCTTACTCTATTCATCCCGGAAGTACTAAGATGTATATGGATTTGCGAGAAAGGTATTGGTGGTATGGTTTGAAAAGAGATATTGTAGAGTATGTTGCACTATGTGACACGTGTCAAAGGGTTAAAGCTGAACATCAAAGACCTGCAGGATTATTGCAACCGATGCAGATACCTGAGTGGAAGTGGGAAGAGGTTGGTATGGACTTTATAGTAGGGTTACCACGCACTCAGAGGGGTTTTGATTCAATATGGGTTATAGTGGATCGTTTGACTAAAGTTGCTCATTTTATACCGGTTAGAACTACGTATTCCAGTGCAAAGTTGGCGGAACTGTATTTGGAAAGAATAGTAAGTTTGCACGGAGTTCCAAAGAAGATAGTGTCTAATCGAGGTACCTAGTTTACGTCATATTATTGGCAGAAAGTACAAGAGTCATTAGGAACTAAGCTGAATTTTAGTACAGCATATCATCCTCAGACGGATGGGCAAACAGAAAGGATTAATCAGATATTGGAGGATATGTTGAGGGCTTGTGCATTGCAGTATGGTACAAGTTGGGATAAGAGGTTGCCGTATGCAGAGTTTTCCTACAATAATAGTTATCAGAAAAGTCTACAGATGGCACCCTTTGAAGCTTTGTATGGTAGGAAGTGTAGAACTCCATTGTTTTGGAATCAGACGGGAGAAAGTCAAGTATTTGGTCCCGATGTGCTTAGGAATGCTGAGAAACAAGTAAGAATGATTCGAAATAATTTGAAAGTAGCTCAGTCTCGACAGAAAAGTTATGCCGATACTCGATGGAGAGAGTTGACTTTTGAAGTGGGAGATTATGTTTACCTGAAGGTGTCACCTATGAGAGGTGTGAAAAGGTTTAATCGAAAAGGAAAGTTAGCACCGAGGTATGTCGGTCCTTTTAAGATCTTAGAGAGACGTGGCGAAGTGGCATATCAGTTGGAATTGCCTGAGAGTTTAGCTGGTGTGCATGATGTGTTCCATGTGTCTCAGTTAAAGAAATGTCTGCGTGTACCGGAAGAACAAATACCGTTGGAAGAACTCACTGTTAAGGAAAATCTTACTTATGAGGAGTATCCCGTGAAAATTTTGGAGACAGCGGAAAGAGTTACCAGGAGCCGAGTTATAAAGATGTGTAAGGTTCAGTGGAGTCGATATTCGGAAGCAGAGGCTACGTGGGAAAGAGAGGAAGATTTAAGAAAAGCATACCCACAGTTGTTTGAGTAAGCATCGTCCGAATCTCGGGACGAGATTCATTTTAAGGGGGTAGAATTGTAACACCCTAAATTCTTGAATATTTTTAAATAGGGAATTTGATTTACTTACGCAATTTTGTGAGCATTTTAACCTAGTGAAATGATATTTTGTTTAAAATAAAATCAAATATAAGGTTAAATGAGTGTTTGTGCATACATGCCGTTGCATATTTTTAATTGTTTTGATTGGTTTATTTCTAGAAGGAAATTATTTCAAGAATCATTTGAAAATGCATTTGATATATTAGAAAAAAAACGAAATAGGAATTTACCTTTCCTTGGTTTCGGCCCGAAGGCCCAGCTTCTCCTCTCTCCTTCCCGGGCCGTTCGGCCTTCTCACCCGAGGCCCAGCCTCCTTTCCCGCGCGTCGCGTCGTGGGCCGGCCCAGCCAGTAGCTGTTGAAGTCCTGGCCGCCGCGCCCTTCTCTTGTCTCTATGACGCGCCGGGCCCGCTTGTCAGCGATGTTATCTCCTACCTCCCGCTCGTATTCGAGCCGGACTCCGGTAATGGAGGCCGAGGCCGTCCCGACTCCCCTCCGCCTTGTCCCGCACGTCAGCTAGCTTCTTAAATAGCAGCCCCCGCCTGCACCGCCTCCACCTCAACCCTAATCGTGAGCCATCACCCTCGCCATCAAGCTCAAGCTGCCGCAAAACCCTAGCCGCCACTGTCAAGCTCGGAGTCATCAAGTTCGACCTCTTGGTCATCAACGTAAGCTGCAGTCAAGTTCGTGACGCCCCTACGACCTCGCCAAGCTTCACTTCTTCTTCTTCTTTCTCGGTTTAAATCGCTGATTTCCTCTCGCCGGTGTTCACAGAGCTCCGCCGCCCGCCATTGGAGGTCGCGCGTCGTCCACCGCCCATCCTCGCCTTCATTTTCACCTCGGGTGAGCACGCGTTCATCTCTTCTATCTCCCTATGCAAACCGTTTGTCAAATCATGCACCGTAGCGCCTAATTTCTCATCGCCGATGAGCAATTGCTCGCCGCCGGCCGTTCCACCGCCGCTTGGCTACTGTGCGCGGCCGGATCCCCTCTCCTTCTCCCCATCTTCTAATCCAAGCCATCCATCTTTGATCCGGTGGCTCAGATCGGGTCATACCGGTTCGGTTGGGTAATTTGCAAAAGAGCCCTCGGATTTCTTCGTTTTTAAACCCGCAGTCCATGGCGTAAGAGAAGAATACGCTTTGATATTTTGAAAACGTAAACTTCGTCGGTTTAGATGAAAATACGCTTTCAGTTATTTACAGAATTGCCACTAGGTTTAATTAGGTCATAAAATCTCCGTTTTAACTCCGATTTGATCCGTTCAAGTTGCGTTAGGTTCATAATTTTATACTCTACCTATTAGTACTGCTGTATAGTAGATTTTCCACTTTTAAAATTCGAGGTTAGATTTAATCTATTACTTTAATAAAGTAAATCTTGTTTAAATCATAACTTTTCCGTTTTAGCTCCGATTTACGTGAACTTCGCGTCTGTGTGATCCTAGAGCGATGTAGATTTGTTTTAAAAACTTTTCATCTTATTTTACTACTATTGGTGTACTGTTCTAATTGTAGTTTTATTTGCTTTGCATGATTGCCCTTGGATGATTGTTGTTGATGTGCTAATCGAGAATAGACGGTGATCAGTTCGTTGGTGATCAAGAGAACTATTACCAGTCGGATCAACAGGATCAGCTAGATCAAGGCAAGTATAACATGGGATTATCCTTGTTACCTATTCACTTTAATTCACTTAATTCATGATGCATGTGTCTCCTTGTTAAGGATGCCTTAGTATTGATCTTGTTCCTTGAATCCTATGGTTATAGCATTGGGTAGTGGCTAGTGCTCACATAAACAATGATCTTGTAATTTGACTAATGATATATGCAATAACTCTAAAAGATGATTTTTAGCAACAGGGAACAAGAGGGCTAGAGTTTTCTCTAGATTCCTCTCCGTAAGGACTTATCTGTAAGCGAACATCCGGGACTTACAGTACAGCTGTGAGGGCTACATGGCTCTGGCTTTAGTCATATAAGAGGACCTTTTCTAGCTTGTTAGTGGTTACCTTTAAGGCGCAAGAGGGGTTGTGTTCTGGGTTGGGTGTAGTGTGGCTCCTGTCCTTGTGAGTATAGGCTGCGTGTCATTGTGCCATAGGGAAGGGGGGCTCTACATTTGCAGGCCACAGAAACCTAGCGGCCCTAACTTGTTAGACGAACCTTGGAAAGACTTCATAGTGAAACCTGTCTGCCTATTGAGGCCTTGCAAACCTCGGACTTATGAGGATCACGACTCACAGTGAAAGTGTACAACCTCTGCTGAGTGTAAAACTGGTATATCAGCCGTGCTCACGGTCACGAGCGGCCCTGAACCCTTACGGAATAGAGATCACTATTAATTCATTTGTTCTTGCTATTCATTATTCTCTTTACATGATCATGTGTTTATTATGGGATTATTACCTATTTGTTGCTACTCAATTGCTTAAAATATGATCAACAAAAAGCTACATGCAGTTGAACCAGTGTCTATCCTACTTGAGCTTCATGAACCCCATGTTACACTTGTTGAGTACTTTTGTGCTCACCCTTGCACTCCCCCACCACAGGATGGAATCCCGAAAGTGCAAATAGTGATTACTACTACTACTTTCCTGAAGATTACTAGACTTGTGGTCAACCAGTTGACGTGCCTGTGCTATGGAGCTAGCTACCACAATATTTATACTATGTTTCCGCTTAATTACGTAAAGACTCTGTGATACTATTCGTTATGTAATAAACATTTTTGATGGTACTATTTATATTTGTCATCTTGTGTGTGATTGATCTCTGGGCGTACATAAGATTATGCATTCTATTTGTTCCTTAAAAATGGGTGTGACAGTCGGTGAGCGACGGCAAGTTGCATGTTAGAAGGTGGGACCAGACACTGTTAGGGTCAGCGACCACATGGAAGCCTGGTGAGACTATCATAACACGATTGGCATCATGTGGCTAAAAGGATCTAGATGGCTGGAAAGAGGGTGAATAACCTATAAAAGTTTGTACAAAGATTACAAGACTAGAGCAAATAGAGTATAACCTGTTGCTGATGGGCAGGAACAAATGCCTAGTGGTGATGTTGTTTCCAAGGTCCTCTCCCAGGATAACCGTGACATCTTTTTTTAGAATGCTGGTATCCCAACAAGCTCCACCAGAACAGAGACGCCGGCAAAGAGCGGGAACAACTTGTTGCTGAAAAAAAAGGTTAGCCGCATGTCCTCGTCAAACAAGTGAATCAACTAAAGAGGAAGACAGAAAAGACTGAAAGAAAGTTTGAAGAGTTCAAGAAATAGCAACATGAGGAGAATAATAAGCTCCTTGAGTGTATCATGCTCTTCGGCACGGGTAACTCTAAGTCTCGAACTCCTATGGGCTTAATGCAATGAACATGTGTTTTTTGATGTGTGAACTGGTGTTTCATTTTGATGTAGTGAACTCTTTTGATGGCTTGATATGTGAACTTTTATCAGTGGTATGATAGAGATGTGTGAACTATGTCAGGTTCAATAATTATGTAGTCATTCTATGGAGCAGTGATGATATGGAATTATTTTTCTTATGTAATAATTGTTAAGCATGTGGTAGAATCAGCACAGGCCACGTTGTCAAATAAAAATTTAACACATAGACGAATTAGTGCATGACATGTGGAAGAGCCAGGATAAAACATGTGGGATGTGGGGCCAATAAAAATGGAAGAAACATGTCAAGCCATGTTGCTAAATTAAAAAATGACATGTGAATGGTCCAGAACGTGGCACGTGGTCCACTAAAAAACTGATACATTGGCGTACAACATCGTGATGCATGTTCGAATAAGAATTGACACGTGGAATATCCTGGTCATGCCACGTGGGCCAATAAAAGCATGACACTTACCATGTCACTTGCAAAAAGCAGAACACTTACCATGCCACTTGACAATAAAAGCACCGGCCACGTCATCAGCTTGCGGGCTCCGATTGGATGTAGGATTTAAACCCCCTAAGACCATCCGCACCGGGGACGGTATACGCGACCGCTAAAGGGACAGCATGGACATAGCGGCTGAAATCGACTGCAGCGGCTACGGCAAACCGACCGCTACCCACTCGTCGTCCGCCATTCCTAGCGATGTCGCGGATGTCCGCTACGTGCCCGGGGCGGCCCCACCTCGTGTGCTGTGGCCAACCACCTTGCGCTCGCGCGCGGATAGGGAAAAGGGAAGGGAGCAGAGGAGGAGGAGGAGGAGGGACGACCACCGCTGCCTAGCCGGAGGAGACGAGCCACGCCGGGCGGGCAGAGGAGGGGGCTCGCCGGCGGGGAGAGGAGGGGGCGCAGCCGGAGGAGGCCGCCGTCGCCGGAGCCGGAGGAGGCCGTCCCCGCGCGAGCTCCATGGCTCGCGGTCATCGCGCGGCCGACCCCCGGTGGAGGGAGTGGGGGAGGCACGGCGTCCGCCTCCTCGAAGGAGAAGCCGCCGCCGCGGGGAGGGAGGGAGGCCGCGAGCTCCATGGCCGACGCAGGGAGGGAGGCAGGGAGGCCCGCCGGGGATGGAGGAAGGCGACGGAGCGGTCTCCACCCACCGACGGCGACGGAGCGGCCTCCGCCCGCCACGACGAGCGCGGCCGCGCCCCTTCCCGACGATTGACTGTGGCGTAGCGGCGGCCCTCCGCGAGCACCGACGGCGGGCGGAGCTCGCCTGCGCTGCTCGCGAGGAGGGGCGCAGGGGGCTCGCCCGCGGCCGGAGCTCGCCACGCCCGACGGAGCCGCGCGCTGGTCCGCCCGCTGGCCCGGCCGACGAGGCCCGCCGTGCTCGACCGCCGGAGCCGCGCTCGCCGTCGGGGTGGGGAGAGAGAGGCGGCGGAGAGAGGCGAGGTGGGGAGGATGGACAGGGGCGCGGGTGGGAGATGGGAGAGAGAGAGAGAGGAGAAAAAGGGGAGGGAGAGTATGACGTGTGGACCCCACCAGCTGGTAGTTGGTATAGAGGATGAATATAGAGTATGGATGAGTGTGGAGAAACTGTATATTTTGTGGTGACTAGGATGGAATATTCCTTTTAGAGGATGAATATAGAGGTTCATGAGTGCGGATAGTCTAACGCATAGTCCGGTGCTCACTCCGCCTAACCACCAGACCAATCTGGTGGTGTCCCATGCATGGCTCCAATCAAACTAATTATGACGTCTCGATCAAAACATGTAATTGGCAGCATCAAACATTTTCTCTTCTTCCAAGGAGAAATTGTTGGGCCTTCCCCTGCACGTCGTGATAACTATTCATAATTGTCAACCATAGGACCACCTTAACACACCATTGACCACCTTAACACACCATTGCCTGTAATTCATTACATCAAAACACATTTAGCTTAAGACTAGCAGCAAAACTAGGCACCGAAAAGTGTCTCTTATCAGTATTTTAGATTATTAGATAATTTGGTAAATTTAGGCATAATTTAATCCAAAAATTAACAAAAGATTTCTGACAACAAGAATATGCATATGTGATCTACTCATTGTTCCAACAATAAACAAATTGATATATATGAACAAAGCAACAACAATATTATACACTGAGGCAGGACAAGTGCCATAGAACTACTTGAAGAAGTGGACCACAGTTGACGCAGGATAATGTTCAAGGTGCAGTATGGCCACCAGAAAGTAGTCGTTCACACTAATTGTGGGGATGTAGTCATTCACTAGTCACTGGGGAGTACTCATACATAATGGACAGTCGTGAAGAAGATCACTCCACAAAAACTTAATCTTTCTACTGATCCGAGCAGGTGTCAAAGATGAGTGGCAGTTCCGGGCAGGCTTGCTCTTTCAATAGCTGTGTGCAAAGGTGATGGAACAAAGAAAACCGAGCAAAACAGCAACAACAGAGAAGGTGGAGGCCGGTGCAGTACATGTCACGCTCATGGCGCGCTCATGCCACGGCACGACAAGGCTTGTCGCGCATATGTGGTTGGTCATTCGTCTTTCTCAACTTTACAATAGGTATACAAACAAATCACCTATTTGAGTTGAGTCAATATTTAGTCAAAATCCTTATGAGACCAAGATTTTAATGCACATAGAATTTAATATTGCACTTAAGATTTATTTGATTTTAATTTTGTTAAAACATACCCAATTAAAATCCAACACATAGTGCAATTGTTGTAAACGATTTGTTTGTATATTTTATATGGAAAAGCGCACCAGAGGATACCAAAGAATTTTTACTACTATAAACTACGTCAGCTCCACCACGAGAAGCACCGTCCATGTCGCCCGAAAATCCCTCGGCCGTCCGATCCGCCCCTTCGACGGCTCAGATTCCTTGCACCGGATTTCACCGAAAGCGGCTTCTTGTGATCATCTTTACCTTTCCCCAATTCTCCTCGGCTTCTCTCTCTACCTTCTCCAGAAGCACCGTCCATGTCGCCCGAAAATCCCTCGGCCGTCCGATCTGCCCCTTCGACGGCTCAGATTCCTTGTACCGGATTTCACCGAAAGTGGCTTCTCATGATTATCTTTACCTTTTGCCAATTCTCTTCGGCTTCTCTCTGCCTTCTCCAGCTTCTCGTCGGAATCCCTCCTTCGGGAAGCTTCTCTTCCACTCCTCTCTCTCTCGTCTTCACTCGGTCTCTCCCGCGACACGGACGGGCGACGCCGCGAGGCAACCTCGGCGCGGCGGCGGCCACCCTCCTCCTCCTCCTCCTCCTCATCCTCCTCCTCCATGCCCGTTTCCCTCTCGTGCTGCAAGGGCAGGGCGACGGCGTCCCCCGCCGGGTGCTGCGCCGGTGCAGCGGCTGACCGTCCCCGGTCGCGGGAGGCCCCAACGGCCGTCGTCCCCGGCCACGACGTGGCCGAGCTGGCCCTGCCGGTGGTCGCCGGCGCTTTTTCGTCCCGCCGGACCACGATTTCTTCTGTGCTCCATGAAACCCTAGGTGCGTGCCTCTTCCTCTCTCTCTCTCTCTCTCCCTCTCCCGCTCCCTGCCGATGAGGTTCGTCGCGGTGCCCGGCCGTCCTGCTCTGGCTGCACGCGGCGGCTGCACCAAGGGATCGATCCTGTGGAGCATTGATTAGTTTCATGTTCGTAGCACGTATCTGCTTACATGTATATTCCTGCTGCTTATTTCAATTCTATTGACCTTGTCCCTATCTATTGCAGCAATGGTGTGTGAGGATTGATTGCCATCATGGTGCTTCAGGTGCTCCTCAAGGCCCACAACACTCCTTACGATTTCCTTTCCATCTCTCCTAATTGTGCTCATGTGGAGGATTAAGATTGAGTACTAAAATGTCCTTCAGTTTACCAATACCACATCGGGTGTTTGGGTGGCAATCAAATAATCTTAGTTCACTGGAATACAGCTAGTTCTTTGTTGCTTTCTCTAATGTAAAAGCACTGCTAGATAAAATTTAAATTAACCAATATTGGGTCCATCATTAACCAATATTGGGTCCATCATATACGCAGCTTCATAGTACTTGGAGCTTATCCCAAAAAAAACTCCTTCCCTTCTTTGGCAGTACCATTCATATTGCACCCTCCGTTTTATATGCCAGACTTCTATATTAACTTAAAAAGCTATGCAATTACCCCATTCTCCGGATAAGAGACCCTTGGGGATAGCAATGATCCACAAATATGACTGTCCTCCACTGTCATTGGTTTTCAACTGATTTTATTTCTTCGATCAACTTTCTATTGCAGGTGGATTAACTGTTACTGTTTATGGATCATGATTCCTCTTCTGCGAAGTCTGTGGCATTAAAATGCATGCGTTCTACGTTTCGCAGAAATACCTGCCATTTTCCAGTTATTATGCCTTTTTTTTTGGCTGATTGTTGCCACTAATTGATGGTGAGGATTTTCCACTTGGCTGTAAGAGCGATGTGTTAAGGATTCTGCAAAAGGTGATGACTACTTGCCTCTGTGCTTGATTTATACTCCATTTTCTCTTATCTGATTGTAAAAATACGTTTTCAGGTGTTATGCAGTAAAGTGTCAAGTAATCATCATGCCACTGGTTCGTTGTTCATAGTTTTAAAAAACTACTTCTACATATCTATGCCTACAATTGTGCATGCACAGTAAGTCCATCACGTCCTCATATTGGAGGCACATCACCTCCTACAGCCCCTGCCCAAAATTGTACAGTAATTAAATTATGACAAACAACATATTTCCTAATTTTGGTAATTCTGATCTTGATGGGATTGTTTCAACTAGAGAGCTTAGTTATTGATTTGGCCCTGTTTAATTTGAAGACATTGATTGTTGCGTCGTCTTTGATCCATCTACATGTCTAAACTGTCTAAAGAAATGCTGATGATAAATGGGAACTTGCCAATATATTTTCGACGGTTTCTCATTTCTATAGATGAGTTCACATTCATACAGCTCACCATCTCATTTTACAACTTGCAGCCTAGGTCATCTTGGTTCCATACATTGTCGAAGACAGCATTGCTGTCATAGGTCTTCTCACATTATCTTAGTGAGTTCCTAGATGTTTGTGTTGTGTTGTTTATGCATGATAGCATGATTGGTTTGCAAATTTTTTTTTATTTGGTTAAGTACCTCACATGTTCTTGCTGTCACTGTTTACATTACAGGGCCAGAGAGCATGAGATTTGGAAATCTTCGTGCAATTCACTTTGCAAAGAATGATCTAAAGTTACTTTATCAGGTATCGTAGATAGTACAAGGCTTGTGCTTTGCTAACTTTGGTCTCTGCTTTCTTACCATGCCTCTGATCTTACAGAAGTGTTAGAAGCAAAGAAAATAAGTGTTCTGCTTGTTTTCCCATTGCAATTGGAAGAACAAATACGTGAGTTCACAAAATAATTTGACAAGCAGATTGTGATTTGTCTTCCTTGTAATTTATTTCCGATTCATCTCATGGTTCTCACTTCAAAGAGTTCCAATTAAGAGAAAAAGAAAAAAAACAGTTCCTCAGCCAATACAAATGCAGGCTGGGGGTTGTTTCTAGGAGCAATAATTATTTATGGCACCTTCGTGAGTAAAATATAAGTCCTTTGTTCTTCGTGATGCTCTGTTTTTATGTTTTAGAGAAACACTCCAAATAAATTTAAATTTAAGGGTTATCTGATTGCTTCATGTTTCAGTCATCTTTTGGTGGGCATATGTTCACCTACCTTGTATTGAACTGGCACTGTTTTCCTCCACGAAAGTTGATTTCACAATGACATAATCAGGTATTGACATTTTTTTCTTAAAGGACTCTTCACCTCAGTTTTGAAAGAAGGACGTTGGGGCTTTCTTTCTGTGATTTTGTTGGCACGCGGGAGAAGGCGATGATGGTGGCTTACAGGCAGAAAGAATTGTTAGAGAATGAGTTTCTGTTAATTTGGGCTAACCCTAGAAGGGTAGCTATATAGGTAACCATACATGGGCCACATGGGCCTAGCCTCATGGGCTTAATACACACACATTCCAACACCCCCCCGCAGTCTGAACTACCGGCGCAGCGGAGTTCCAGGCTGAACAAGAAAGAACACACACAGCCCCCCACAGACGCAACTAGCCACAAGTGATGTTGAGGCTGGAGCGAAACTCGGTGAAGGTCGAGGACGTGAGGCCTTTGGTGAAGATGTCCGCGAACTGGGAGGTAATCGGAACATGAAGGACCCGCACATCGCCCATGGCCACCCGATCACGGACAAAATGTAGGTCGATCTTCACATGCCTCGTCCACTGATGTTGGATGGGGTTGGTGGAGAGGTAGACCGCACTGACATTGTCGCAGTAGATCAGTGTGCTCCGGGAGGGCGGAGTGTGCAGCTCAGCGAGAAGCTGCCGGAGCCAGGAGGCCTCAGCTACGCCGTTAGCGACAGCGCGATACTCCGCCTCGGCACTGGACCGGGAGACCACAGGCTGGCGCTTGGACGACTAGGACACCAGGTTGCCGCCCAAGAAGACAGCATAGCCGGAGGTGGAGCGCCGAGTGTCTGGACACCCCGCTCAGTCAGCGTCAGTGTAGACGACTAGGTCGGCGGAGGAGGATCGGTGGAGTAGGAGGCCATAGTCGAGCGTGCCCCGGAGGTAGCGGAGGAGGCGCTTGAGAGCCGTGAGGTGAGGCTCCCGGGATCATACATGTGAAGACAGATTTGCTGAACTGCATAGGTGATGTCTGGCCGAGTGAAGGTGAGGTACTGAAGGGCATCAGCAAGACTCCTGTATGCAGTGGGATCTGACACTGGGGGGCCTCAGCCTCTGACAGCTTGCCCTGAGTATCAACCGGAGCGGAGCAGGGGTTGCAATCAGTCATCCCAGTGCTCCAGGATATCCCGAGTATACTGCCGCTGGTGAAGAAGGAAGCCGGCAGGATGAGGCTCAACAGTGACCCCGAGGAAATGGTGGAGCATACCTAGATCCTTCATAGCAAACTCCTGCTGAAGAGCGGCAATGATCCGGCGGAGAAGGGGCTCACTGGAGGCTGTGAGGACAATGTCATCAACATAGAGCAGCAAGTATGCAGTGTCAGCTCCATGGTGATAGATAAACAGAGATGTATCAGACTTGGCCTCCACCAACCCCCAGTGCCAGCAAGAAATCAGCAAACCGATAGTTCCACGCCCGGGATGCCTGCTTGAGGCTGTAGAGAGACCTGTTGAGCCGACAGACCATGTCAGGACGGGAGGAATCAATGAACCCCGCCGGCTGACTGCAGTACACTGTCTCGGTGAGAAGGCCGTGCAGAAAAGCATTCTTGATGTCCAGCTGATGAACGGGCCATGACCGAGCAAGCGCCAACGAGAGCACGGTGCGGACGGTGGCCGGCTTGACCACCGGGCTGAAGGTCTCATCATAGTCGACCCCAGGGCGCTGAGTGAATCCCCGGAGGACCCAGCGAGCTTTGTAGCGCTCGAGGGTGCCATCAGCCCGGCGCTTGTGGGTCCAGATCCACTTGCCGGTGACGACGTTGGAGCCCGGGGGCCGGGGCACCAACTCCCACGTCTGGTTGGCGAGGAGCGCGGCGTACTCCTCTTCCATCGCGCGGCGCCAGTGAGGATCCAACAAGGCATCGCGGATGGAAGAGGGTACTGGGGAGACCGACTCGTCGCCAGTCGATGCCGCAAGGACCCGGGGTGGTAGTGTGCCAGCCGCGTGTTGTGTCACCATCGGGTGGACATGCCGCGGGTGTCAGTGAAGAAGCGGCGGGGGGTAGACCAGCGGTGCGTCACGGGCCGGCGGGGACTGTGGCGGTGGTGTCGGCGCCCCCGGCGGCGAAGGGACCACGAGTGGCGGCGGTCGCGGCCGGCGCTGGTACACCCGGACCGGCGCAGCGAAACGCGAAGGAGGTGCCGGGGCAGGAACAGGCGACGGCGACCGGCACGGACCCCCCCCCCCGGGGTAGTATCGGGGGAAGAGGTCCCCGGACCTGCGCCAACCGGAGAGGTCGGGGCCGCGCCCGAGGGCGACGGGCGCGGACCCGCCGCGGAGCTGGGACAGGTGGCCGGCAAGGAGCGCGGCGAAGCGGTGCCTACAGGAGACCATGGAAAAGATGGCTGGACTACCGTATCAACGGAAAAGAGGGAGGGGGGATCAAGAACAGGAGGGGTGGTGGTGCTGAAGAAGGGAAAGACGGACTCATCGAACACCACGTGGCGAGAGATGAGGACCCGTCGGGAGGTAAGGTCAAAACACCGGTACCCCTTGTGATCCGGGGAGTACCCGAGGAAGACACAGAGAGTGGAGCGGGGGTCTAGCTTGTGGGAAGAAGTGGCAGCGGTGTTGGGGTAACATGCGCACCCAAAACACGCGGAGGTGATCGTACCGAGGAGGGGTACCAAAGAGGGCGTGGCGTGGCGTGGGAGCGAGACAGGCAGCGGAAGGAAGACTGATAACAGGAGATGTCCATAGGTCGCAATGTACAAGATCAAAAATGCGGGCCGCATGGGAAGTAGAACTATGAAAAGGAAGACGAACATGTCGGCCCAATTGGCACGCATGCCACAGTTGCTCATAATGAGCCCGAGTACATGGAAGACCGGAGCTACGACTGAGCTGCATCAGGGCATCACGTCCAGGATGGCCGAGGCGCCGGTGCCAAGTAGTAGAGGAAGTAGAGGCGGCGAAAGCAGCTGACAAAACGGACGGCGAAGAAGATGAAGTAGCCGCCGGAAAGCGAAGGGTGTAAAGGGGCCCGGTGCTGTCACATCGGAGCAGAGGACGCCGGGAAGCCAAATTCTTTACAGTAAGACCAGAAGAGTCAAATTCCACAGAACAGGAATTGTCAGCTGTAAAACGATGAATAGAAAGAAGGTTGTGAACCATAGAAGGAGAAACAAGAACATCAGGAAGACGGAAGGAGCCATGAGCACCGGCGATACCCACAGACGTGACCGGAAGACACAAACCATTTGCGACCATAATGGACGAAGGAAGAGAAGGAGAGGGAGAGTGGACAGACGAAAGTATACTGGGGTCAGGGGTGGTGTGGTAGGTGGCTCCCGAATCAGCGATCCACTCAGGTTCGACCGGAGGTGTCAGACCCATAGTGTTGAACGAGCGAGCCAAGGCCGCCTGGTCCCAGCCGGCAACCCCAGGTAGGGTGCCGGAGGGTGGAGCCCACGGCGTAGCAGGGAAGGCGCCGAGAGGTGAGCATGGCCGCCGGTGGACGAGGGTCGCCCCCGGGAGCGTGAAAGGGCCACATGGAGATGCGCCCGGACCACGGGTTCTGGAAGGAAGGCCATGGTGCCCCCCTTGCGGCCCAGCCGGTGCCGAAGCCTGGGTGAGACCACCCCGGCCGCCCCCGCGACCCCCTCCCCGGCGACGATGACCGGCACGACCCCCGCCCACTCTCGCTCGGCCCGGAGGGAGGGGGACCCAGGAGAGACGGCGTCGGTGGAGCGGACGTCCGTGGTGGAGTAGACGGACGCGGCGGAGTAGCAGCCAGAGTCGTCGAGGAAGACGAGGACCCCGGAGAAGTGGCGGACCCCGGCTGGATGCCCTGAGTGAGCTCCTCCATGACAAGGTCGTCACGGACCTCCAGGAAGGTGGGGAAATGCCGCTGACGAGTGATCCACGTCCTGAGGTGGGCGTAGCGGTCACTAAGCCTGCGGAGGACGTTGAGGACCAAGATGTGATCCTCCAAGGGCCAGCCGAGGTCGCCAAGGGAGTCGGCCATGCCCTTCATCCGACGGCAGAACTCGCCAATGGAGAGGTCACCCTGGACGAAGGTGCGGTAGCTCGCGTCGAGGCGCAGAGTCCGGGCCTCGGTGTTGCCCAGGAACTGTCCCTCAAGGGCAAGCCATGCCCGGCGCGCGTCAGGGGAGGTGCGAACGAGGTCATGGAGGTCCAGGGAGATCGTCCCTAGGATCTAGGAGAGGACGATACTGTCGAGACGGAGCCACGACGGTGTCTGGGCGGCGACCGAGGCGTCAACAAGGACGTGGTCGTGGAGGGCGTAGCGGCGGAGAGTGAGAAGCACCAGATCCAGCCAGCGGGCGTAGGAGGGCGACTTCGGCTCGAGGACGACCGGAACGAGGAGGCAAATGTTCTGGACCCCCCGGCCTGGTAGTGCAGCTGAGTCACGAGTGGGTCAGCCGGGTCGTGCCAGAGGACGGCGGTGTGGGACACGCGGCGTCCCGACGAGGCGGAGGAGGTGGCCCCAGCGTCCCGGGAGGCGGGAGAGGCGAGGAGCTGCTCCGCCTCGGTGATCTGGCGGGCCAGGGCGTCGACCGCGTCGCGCTCACGCTCCCACACGAGGGCAGCCGCGCGCACACGAGCCTGCCCCTCCACGGCGGCTGCCCGGGCAGCGACGAGAGCTGCAGCGAGGGCGGAGTCCGGACCCGGAGTATGCAGGAGAGGGAGACCTCCGGGTGGGGCCAGCTGGAGGCCTACAGCAGCAGGGGTGCTGACATGCGGTAGAGGGAGGTCCCCAGGAGCAGCAGCAGCAGGTGGCGGCTGAAACCCCGCAGGTGTTCTTTCATGCAGCGGCGCCTGCGGCTGCAGGAGGCCCACCGCAGCCGGGACCCCCTCCGCGGCGTCCCCCACCGCGCCCAGGCCGGGGGTGGTAGCCAGGGCGCGGGCGGCCCCGGCGCCCAGGGCAGCAGCCGCGCCTGGAGGGAGGGTGCCGGCCCCTGGCGGGAGAACTGGGGGAGTGGGAGCGGCGGCTAGAGGAGAGGGCGCGCCGGGGAGGGGATGGTGGCCGGCGGCCAGGGCCTCGCCCGGAGTAGCGCCTGGAGTGGTGCCCGGAGGTGGAGCAGCCAAGACTTGGGCCCATGAGGTAGTAGAGAGGGGAGGGAAGTAGCTGTAGAGAGAAGGAGGAGGGGGAGGAGCGCCGGCCATGGCACCTGGGGCCGGCGGCGGCAGGGAGAGGTGGGGAGAGGAGAAACCTAACCCTAGGCTGTTGATACCATATTAGAGAATGAGTTTCTATTAATTTGGGCTAACCCTAGAAGGGTAGCTATATAGGTAACCATACATGGGCCACATGGGCCTAGCCTCATGGGCCTAATACACACACATTCCAACAAGAATGGTATACCTCTACACCATGGCAGTCCGCAACCCGGATCTACCTCCCAGGTAATAGAAGCTGATGACTGTTTCCTGTCCATATCCATCAATATAACCACATTTGCTTCCAATGTTTCGAAAAACTGTCCACGAATACTTCTTTCTTTCGCTTCATCACTTCCTAAGTGCATCAAAATTTTCTTTTATTGGAATCTTGAACAACAATTCAGATGCTGGAACAGACACTTTTGTAATTTTCACCCACCCACGATAGTGTTGGTGTTTCGGCACATCCCTTTGTAATTTTTGGATTTGATGTTAGCTGCTAGAACTCACAGTTTCTAGATGCAAAACTTACTGGACGCCCCAACCTCAAAATTGGTTTAGTCAAAGAGATCACTGCCATTTCTAGCACAGGATTGTGAATCAGATATTGACACAACAATTCTGAAGATTGTAATGAAGGTTGCTTGTGAATCTTGTGGGGATATGTGAGTCGCTACTACGCTTTTGTGTTTAGTAGCAGATTGCTCATATTTATGTAGTGTTTTCTTCACATAATGCATGTGTTCTTATGTGAAGGTTTCTTGGGGCCTACAGTGGTCTGAGAATTTGAACCAAAATGCATGCAATGGATTTAAGCAAGAAATCTCCATGTTAAGGTATTCCACATTTCTATGGATCAATTTGTGAGGTTTTCATTGTTCAGTGCACTCTTGAAGGTGCATACCTGATTATATTGTGTTTAGAGATCGATCTGTAAAAATCAGCATAAGTAGCCATGCTTTTATCTCCGCCAGCTTGTCTGTTGCAAGCACAAACAAATATATATACCTACCCTTCGCCTTCCACACCTCTTCTCAGGGAAATTGATCATCCCAATATTGTCTGATTCATTGATTCATGCACAAAGCCACACACCTCTTTTTCCTATGTTCGAGGGTTATCCTAAATTGCCTGATGCTGATCCTACTCATTTGTGCAGCTCTGTGCAACTGGATTTGCTCTACTGGATCAAAGTGGATGAGGCTGACTTCACCCCTGTTTATATGGAGTGTATTGGTGTGTGCCCTTTCTTCCTTGCAGCTTACATTGTGTTTTTGTTATAATCATTGGAGTTCAAAGATACAATTTCTTGATTGATACCCGCTAATGCTGGTTTTTGTCATTCCTGGAAGAAAATGTTCTGTGCACTAACTCTGTAATGAGTGCCAATGCCTGGCGTGCTAATTTTGTAGATGCCAAGCATTAGTGTGCATGAAGATTGTCTTCTCTTTGTACCTTCCTTCAGGACTGCTCCAATTTTCTCCATTACAGTCCAGTGTGACCTTATCCTATGTTTTTTAGGCATCATGCACTGCCATTAATTCATTGCTTGCCGGCTGGGAATAAAACCATAAGAGGCCTGGTACTTCCCCTCACCACTCAACTTGATTACTGTTATTTTGATTCTGACAAAAGTTATATTGTTGTTTACTATATTATGCTTCTTTGGGGGGCTTGACTCAATGGCTTGCCTAAACCTGCCGTTGGGGAGGGTATGGGCAAATCCATTTATATCCACGTCCAAATCCATTTCTAAGATATCCATTCTATACCCTCCCCGTAATTCCCCATACCCAATGGGTAATCTGATTCAACTACTCATAAACACTAACACAGTGCTTAGCTTGCTTGCTTGGACTGAAATACTGAATGCGTCACTGGAGAAGACACACTGTCCGAGCTTGCTTGTTGCTTGAATGCGTCAATGGAGAAGACGAACTGAAGCAGACTGAATGCTTGCTTGCTTGCTGGGCCTCAACGGTGCCACGCACCTCTCCGATGCCGATGGAGCCCCGTAGGCAGGGGAGGCGCCGCGTGCGGCATCACCCGCGAGACCGCGACGGCGGGGTGCTGACAATGGCGGCGTACGGGCGTGCGCACGACGCTGTGCTGGCGGCAGACGGCGCTGGCGGCTTGGATGAGGAGGAGAAGCACGATGATGCTGCTGTGCTGGGTGATCGCAGAATGGTGAAGCGGCCCAAGGAAGAGCAGGCAGCGGCGACAGAGGATGGACGAGGTTGAGGGCAAGGACGGAGTACGAGTCAGTGGAGGGTCGGCACCTCAGCAGGGTGGTAACTCCAACGGCGCTAGGGTCCACGTCAGAGGAGCACATGGCTGGAAGATGATCTCGACGATTTCTGTCGTACATGTGAGAACGACGCAAGGAAGGAGACGAGATTATGGGTATAAGCGGGGATACCCGTACCCTACCCTCAATCCAACTGGTAGCCAGCCACTCATCCATACCCTCCCCAAATCACACGGGTGTGGATTTAGAGAACGGGTAAGGATATCCAACGACAGGTTTAGGCTTGCCACATAATATATTTAGGCTACCTCCAAACAGGATTTGTTGTGCTACTTCAGTGGGTTCTGTCATTTTGTAGCTTCCCTTCCATGTTGCCAGGCAAACATTTTTATTAGGAGATGATAACACTCAAGTACATAGATGCAAGTTTCGTTTCTGTACCTACTCGCTCAAAATTCAGTTTATTACCCTCACTAACGAATGACGTATTTATTTTCAAATTAAATGATTGATATAACGTATATATTCTGCATGCCAATGTATGGGATATGTTTTATTTGAACATGAAACACCACCTTAAGTTTGCTTGAGCTGATAGCCTAGGCTTCTAAATTTCCTGGTGGAAAAATGAAAGTACTAAAATTCTGCTCTAATACTACCAGAACAGAGTGTTGAATTGCATGGATGCTGTGTATTAGAGTGGTTTAGGATCAGGCACCTAATTAAACTAAGCTGCTGCTAAAATTCCGTCTATTTTCTAAAATATTGGTTCTTAAATAGCAATTGTGTATGATACATCACAAACAGTATAGTTACAATGGAGGCGCATCATCTTTTACAGCCCCCGTCCCAAATTGTAGACCATCTAAGTTATGACAAATAACTCATTTCTAATTTTGGTACCTCAGATCTTAATGGGATAATCTCAGTCAGAGGTTAGTTATTGATTAGACCCTTGTTTAGCACAATATGCACTAAATCTAGATAACCATTACTCAATAGTAAACGTGAGACACAAACAGTCAATGCCTCGGTGACCCTCTAATTTTCGAATTATATCCATTGCTGGATTTATTCAGTGAAAATTAGTTAAACAAACTTCAGCTTCTGGTGCTTTGCACGTTCCCGTTCTGTCATATGAAGTCAGCAGGTACCTAAGCAGACATGTCAAATGCAACTGTGTCATTGCTAATTTCTATTTCAAAAACCTGCCTACCAGTTTGATTGTTAATTGGATATCCATATGTAACCTTGCTTCAATAGTTATGCTAAAACTATGCTTTATTCAGGAAAAAACAGGGATCGCCATAGTTAACCAATTGTTTCCCTGTTATTTTTCCTTGATGCAGGGAGTTATGCCACAGAACAAGATGGCCGATGGCCGCTTCATCATTTTGCCAAACATGTAAGGTTATATTTTGCACCTAAGAGACAATTGTCATCGCCTTGCCATCTCAGTCTGTACATAGCAACGACTCCTGGGAAATAGCGCCTCATCCTGTTTACAACCTTCGTTATGGACTTAATCCCCCTGTTCGGCTGAGCTTATCAGTACGGCTTATCAGCCGTGGAACAGTGTTTTTCTCTCACAGCAAATCAGCCACAGCCGGCTTATAAGCCAAAAAAACAGCCTGCTGAACAGGGCCAGTGTTTCTATATTAATATCGCTGCTTCAGGTATAGTTACTGCACTATGCTGTAAAGTTAGTAAATATATACAAGTCAACCACCCAGTATGTAAAATATAATTCAAGTACGCCGTGTGTATATATTAATGTACTCCTCTTTAGCTTTTGCGGTTACAAAAAACATCTGTACCATAGATATTTGCAGTCAGCAAACCAAACATATATTTGTATTTCTTTAGCCATATGTTTCCTATCAGTAACAGCCTAACAGGCATGCTACCTTCGCCCACCACGAGGGCGCGCGCCCTATACTAGTACTACTACACCCATCTAGAATTTCTCTAACGGTCCTACTCGCTGAGACTTTCTTTAAAAGTTTAGCATATATATTCTTTTGGTTCCAATAGGAATTTAAGAAAATTTTCCATGTTTTTTTCAGTGCCACATAATTCCACGTCCAAACGGGCTTTAACTGGACCACATCACATGGAAATGGAGTAATGGACTGGACGTGGCATCTACACTAACACTACTAAACCTAGCGTAGTTTATTGGGTCCTTCTACAGTTCAACACGAGCTCAATCTGCAAGGCCTATGGTCAAGCGCCATTTTTATGACTGGATGTTGGTTCAGGCTACCGTGCAACCCAATTTGCATACTCTGTGATCACTGATCAGGAGCCTGAAATAATTGCAGTACACCACTTGTGCCTGAAATGCCAATTTGCAAAAGAGGTCTGGCAGGGAATGAAAAACTCGGCAGGGGACCCGATCAGAATACCAACTGATGAAGACAATCTATGAAGCAGTGGTGGACTGGTGGTCTCTTCGCTGCACGTACTGACGGACAGTGACAGCACAAAGAACCATAGCTTATGTATACCAGACATGGCGCTTAGAGGAGATCGACAGGCCTGTGGACGCGGGACACGCTTGGGTGTAGAAGTTTGGTTTCTTTGTGTAATTAGTCTTATAATATCAGTCATCAAGTATATAACGATTGGATTGTTTTACCTCTTAACACTACTGGAAAACCGAGATTTGTCGAGTGTTTTATCTTTTGCCAATTGTCAAAACGCGGACACTCGGCAACAACCTCATTTGCCGAGTGTTAGAGTAGAAACACACGGCAAAAATTTCACACTCAGCAAAAAACTGGTTTGCCGAGTGTTAACACTCGGCAAACAAACACACACGGCAAAGGTACAACTTTGTAGAGTGTCAACACTCGGCAAATAAAAACACACGGCAAACGCTTCACTTTGCCGAGTGTTAACACTCGGAAAATGTATACACACGGCAAAGGTTGGGCGGTTAGCCGCCGTCAGCGGTTTGCCGAGTGTGGTCCGTTAGCACTCGGCAAAATGGCTGGTTTGTCGAGTGTCAACCAAAAACACTCGGCAAAGTGTACTATTTGCAGAGTGTTTCTCTGGGACACTCGGCAAAATAATTTTTTTTACTTTTGGCTTTCAATTTTGTTCTGTAGGCTTCCTACATTACCTTGACCAATATGCTGGAATTTTACACAATTTTAACACAATTTGCTATATTTCTTTAGTTTATTTCTTTTCTTTATTTTTTTGGAAAATGTAAGTTTGAATTGCAATTGCATCGAATAATGATATTTCATGAATGCGAAAATGATATTCATGTAACTGACTGTTGTTTGAGGCCGTATCCAGGAAGAGACCCGAAATTTCGTACATCTTCTTCACGAAACATGACCACGAACTTGTGGACGAATAGTTTTAAAATTGTATAAAATCCAAACGAAGTCCGAAATTCATAAAACTTGTCGACAAGTCATGATATCACATGTGGATGTGGTGATAAAAATTTGAGAAGATTTCGAGCACGTTGTCACGTACACTGCTTAGAAACTCTCACATCTCCGCATGTGATATAGCGGAAGCAAATCTGACATGTTAGGGTTTGTAAGCAGTGTACGTGACGATGTGCTTGAAATCTTCTCAAATTTTTATCACCGCATCCACATGTGATATCATGACTTGTAGACAAGTTTTATGAATTTCGGACTCCGTTTGGATTTTATATAATTTTAAAACTATTCATCCACAAGTTTGTGGTCTAGTTTCGAGAAGAAAATGTGCGAAATTTCGAGTCTCCTCCTGGATACGGTCTCAAACAACAGTAAGTTACATGAATATTATTTTCGCATTAATGAAATGTCATTATTCGATGCACTTGTAGTTCAAATTTGCATTTTCCAAAAAAAACAATGAAAAGAAATAAACTAAAGAAATATAGCAAAATATCTTAAAATTGTGTCAAATTCCAATATGTTGGTCAAGATAATGTAGGAAGCCTACAGAAAAAAATTAAAAGCCAAAAGAAAAAAAATATTTTGCCAAGTGTCCCAAAGAAACACTCGGCAAACAGTACACTTTGCCGAGTGTTTTTAGTTGACACTCGGCAAAGTTGGCTTGTATGTATTTTGCCGAGTGCCAGAACCTAGACACTCGGCAAAGTGTAATTAAATAATTTTTTGTTTTTTTACAAAAATAAAAACTTTGCCGAGTGTCAAATCTGGACACTCGGCAAAGTTTGAAACTGACAATTCATGACTTCCGCCTCCTTGTCCCATCCCTCTCCTACACCGACCAAAACCAAAAAAAAGGAAAATCTACCTCCGTCCTTCCGCCCCCTCTCCGCAACCGCAGCTGTGCACCTCCGCGCCGCCGCCGCTCTCACCCAGCCCCTGAGCATTGTCGTCCCCTCCCTCTCCCCCACAGCGGCGGCGCCTCTCCCTCTCCTCCGCAGCGGTGGTGGCCCGGCGGCTCCGAAGCCCGAGCGTCCCTCCCTCTACCTCTTCCCTGCAGGCCGTGCTGCCCCTCACCCACAGTGATGGCGGCGGCGAGCCAGAGGAGCGGAGGAATCAGATCCGCCGCGCGGGAGCCCTCCAGCAAGACGCGGTGCAGGTACTGCTGTCTCTTCCACCTCCACCTTCCACGCTCATGCAGCCGCCGCACAGCTAGGAGACCGGTGCGACGACGGCCCGAGCAAGCGACGGTAGGAGATGGTGACGCCACCGCGGCACCCCTCGCCGGCGCACGCACACAGCCGAAGCTCGACGCGGCACCATCGAGCGGCACCGCCGTGGCGTCCTTTGCTGGCCGCGTGCGCGCACACGAGGAGCCTCACGGTGGCGGCGGCGCTTAGTGATGGGCGGCGAGCTCTGGGATGAGCCCATCGGCGCCGTCTTAGGTGAGCACTAGGACCATTTCTTAATCTTAGGGTTGGGGATTTGGTACTGGATTTGGGGCATTTTAATTTTGATTTAGGGTTCGGATTTTGGGATTTTCTTGAAGAACAGGGGCTTAGAAAATGAAATTGATTTGATTCATGTGTCACTGGAGGGAGGGAGGTGATCCTTTGCAGTGATTGTTCATGGCATGGATACAAAGGATGGATTATCTGTTGATGCAACATCAAGAATAGTAGATGCATACTGGGTACTAAACATAAAACTTTGCAAGCAAATTTTTTTGGTAAGAGTCAAGTTTCAATGGATGTCGTACATGCTGGGTACTAACCTGCAAATTTCATGTGGTGATTGAGATTTGAACTAGTACACAGGGCACTGATTAAAGGAGAGAACGATGTGTCAGGCTAGATCGATAGGTAGGCTAGCAGTAGTAGACACCAGTGCAGTGTTGTACTGCTTGCAGCTTGGTTTCTGCCTGCTTGCAGCTTGCAACCAGCAATGCATCAGAGAGAGGAAGATTGCAGATTCCTGTCAAGCAGCGCCTGCAGTCCATCTCTTGTCCTTTTTTCCCTTTCAAGTTTAATTAGCATATAAGTACATTATTGAAATGGGTGGATAACAGAAGATGCATGATAGTAGTGACAAACTATTTTATTTACTGATCAACTCCGAGTGGTAGAGTAAATTAGAATATCATCTTCTATGTTTTGTTTCTGGAAGCTGTGTGATTGCAGGTTCCCTATTTAATCTTGATAGTTGAAACAAAATTGAAAGGTGTGTAGTGAGATCATCATGAACAATTTAATTTGCATTGCACATGGTAGCCAAATTGATAATCAGAGTAGGAGGAATATAATCAATGGCAGCCTTTCAGTTAACAACAGGTTAGCAGTAGCAGGTTAGTAGGTTAGCAGCAGCAGCAGGTTAGCAACCTTATCTAATCACTGTGCTGTCGATCATGGAGATACTTTTTTTTAATCTATCATGGAAATACTAAGCAATGTTGGGCACCCCTACAGCCCTGCTGTGAGATGATGAGGTGAGCTGCTCCATCCCTGTTGTAGTTTGGATCAAGTTTGAGCAATTTTGCACAGTGACAATAGTTGTGGTTTGGTTACCACAATCTCTGCTGTGTGATAAGAAGCACAGATGCCATCTGTTTTACTGATCGATGGTCTCAATATTTGACTGAACCTTGCTCAACATTTCATACATGAAAACTGAAGCTTGGGGCTGGGTTGGATTTGTTGCAGGAGCACCAAAGTAGGTGGTTAGTAGTTGTTCATGGCTTTTAGCTGTAGGTACTTAGTGTACTGGAGTGATAAACATAGGCTATTGTTGTCTGTGTTAAGGCAGCAAGTAAATTTATCTCTGAAAAGCAACTGTTTGCTTCATGTCTGCATGCCATATGTTTGACTTTATATATTTCCCAATCAATATAGTTAAGTCTAGTGAACTGAATGTCTGAAAGAGAGGAGGTTGCTGCTGCTAGAAAGAAGAATGACCATTCTGGTTTTGTTTAATCCCTGATGTCCAATTATTCAGGTAGCCAAGATGTATGAACTTCTACTTTTTAATAGGTATTAATTTTCTGCAATAGTATTCAGACATTCAGTTAATAAATCCATTAGTGAGACATGAGTTGATAAATTCATCAAACTGCATCACGCCATCATAACCCATAAATACATGTCTGGAAGAAAAATAACTTTCTGTATTGGCAGGTAGTACAAAGCTGGATGACATATCTCTGTAGATGGCTAAAAAAAACCAGCACCTACTACTAGCTACTATCAGGTATTTCATCACTTCATGTTTTCAATGCCACTACACTTCATGTTTTCACTGCCACTACACTGTATATTCTTTTCTGCAACAGCCATTGTAAAAAAGTTAGGCATGGAATGGGCCATCTGAGATGTGATTTTGTTGCACCAAGGTCTGCATTCTTCATAATTGATCTATTCAATTTCAGCATAGATATCATTGATTTACTTAATTGATTATTGGCTGATTTTGGATAAAATTCTATACATGTACTTTCTCCCAATGTTGATTTGTGTTAAGTTAAACTTAGGGTAGCAGCAGATCTTCAAACCTTTGGCTGTCTATATACCTTTGTAGAGTGGTTGGCCCTTATTGCAACCTTGTCTTGTTCTATATAGAGATGAAGATGACCAAACAGCTAGTATCACTTTACTGGGTTTTTTTTTGTCTCCATGAAATATGTTTTGGTCATGCAGGCATGCTATTCCTTTGAGCCATCTAGATTATTTAGTGAAATCTGCAACTGGATGTTACTGCTTTCATGTGGTGTAACTAGGTTGAGCTATAGTAGTGATATATATAACCCCAACTGGATCATTGATTTATTTTACCAGTTAGATCATCCATCTTGAGCAGAGTTGAGGTCAT
This sequence comes from Saccharum spontaneum, assembly GCA_022457205.1. Lineage (NCBI taxonomy): Eukaryota > Viridiplantae > Streptophyta > Magnoliopsida > Poales > Poaceae > Saccharum > Saccharum spontaneum. The sequence continues at coordinate 33,767,834 of CM039597.1, forward strand.
TTCAGTGAACTTATGTTTCTTTGTGTAGTGAAAGACCAAGATGCAATGGAAAAGCTCAAAGGAACCACTAATTGTTTGATTAGCGAACCACTCTGCTTAATGCCTTGATTCTAATTAATTAGCTTCTTCTCCGCTGTTTTTTTCCTTCAGTTTATTTCTCTAAAACAGATGTGTTAGGCCTAGTTCCCTGCTAAAAGTAATTATTAGCCTGAAAATTTCTTCTCTTTGTATATGTGGTACATAACTATGACATTGAAGTCAATAAACTCTGCAGCTTAAATGGCCAACTGTAAATGTAAATTGAATGACACCAAATCCTGGTTAACTGTTTTGCTAGTTGACACCATGCTTGTTCTGCTACTTAACTGCCATTTTGTGAACCTTTTTTTATATATTAGATCCAACCACAATTTTCCCACCTCATAATAATATGTGACCAGGTCACCAAAGATGGGTAAAGGCAATCTAAAGTGAATGAAATCTTCTACAGAGCTGAGTTTAATGGTTTCCGATACTCAAAGTTACTGATTACAAACACCTCGCTTATAACCATGATCATTTCAAATACCAATGACATTGTTTGGGGTCATACTTGCAATAATGGTTCTCCTGATGCCATAAACGCTACAAAGCTGAGCTCATGTACACAGAGAATCAACCACGGCAACTTAAGTCTATATCCAGCTTCAACATTGTTGTAACTAATTTAAGTAACCTTTTGCTTCCACTATTTGCAACTTGCTATGAACAGGAGATTACTATGGCTAGACCTCTGCAGCATCATAGTTTCCATTTTCATATTTGTACGATCATATAATATGCTATGCTCTTGGCTTACTGCCACGTGCGAAGCACAGGGGTAGCTGCTAGTTACATGAAAGATTGACTGTGCTGCGAACATATTGACAAAAGTTAGTGCATCCGTACTGCCTACAGTCTTGTTTTCTATTTGCTATGCTATATATATCAATTGCATTGTCACTCAACATGACAGCAGCAACATTGACTCACTTTAATTGGGGAAACGTACCATATCCATTGTTTTGTATATTGCTAAATTCTTCCGTTCTTGCAATTGCTGTTAAATACCTGTCATTTCTATATAATATTGTACTACATAATTAATTTCTGTATTTTGATTTACAGCCATAATGTAGAAAGTACATTGACTGAATATTATTAATAAAAAATATGAAATGGAAATTACTGAAAGATACATCTCCTGATGCATGGTGGTGTAAGCTTATTTATTAATTTGGATTTGGATGTATGCCCCTGGCTGTTTTGTTAAATCTGTGATAGGTTTAGGCTGATCATATACTTTTAAATTTATTATATGCCATGGGAAGTGCTGCAGTAAAAGCACGACTCCAATTCCAAATTTACAGAGAATTCCAGACAAGAGGGTTTGCCCAGGTCTGATGTATGCATGGCTCATGGTCTCAGTTCTTTTGGCAGGACTCCATCTTCACTAATCATCTATTTTCTTAGGTGCCTCATATTATTGAGAACTCATGGTCCCGGTTCTTAGGTGATTGTGGTGTTTGGGTGGTGGTGGTGGTGGTGTTGGTGGTGGTGTATTGATATATATGTGTTTGACGGTCATCGTGCCGTTTGTTTTCTTGCAGGGTTTGGAAACCTCACCGTACAGGGGAGGTTCTGTCAAAATTTTTAATTGATGGCATTCTTTTCATTTTTTTGCAGCATCAATCGGGTGAGGCATCGAATCACATTGGTGGGTCATCGACATCACAGTTTGGAGGGTCGCCGGTATCACAAGTTGCGCCAAATCAGCTCAAGGTCACCGGCATCACAAATTGCGCCAAATTGACTAAAGGATCGCCGGCATCAAATCTCGGGCCTCCTCACCCCCTACAATCGCCGTGAGCATCTTGTTGTGAACTTCGGTTAAGATATTTGGTTGCAGACTTGTCAACTTGTGGACTTATGGTATATTTAGACTTTTGGTTATGAACATGTCATATATGTGAACATGTGTGTTTGTGGCATATTTGAACTTGTGAGCTTGTTGTGATTGTGATTTATGACTCCTGTGATAAATTTGTGGTGATTTAATACAATATATATTACATTTGTGCATTGTGTCGCAAAAATGGAACAAATAAAAAAAATACAGATTGTGGTCAATTTGCCGAGTGTCAACACCATGACATTCGGCAAACTGACCATTCAGCATGCCTGGGAACACACTTTGCCGAGTGTCAGAGAGCTGACACTCGGCAAACTATGCACAGTTTGCCGAGTGTCAGCTCTCTAACACTCGGCAAAGCATGCACAGTTTGCCAAGTGTCATATGTTTGACACTCGGCAAAGTTTACACAGTTTGCCGAGTGCACTCGGCAAACTGTGCACGCTTTGCCGAGTGTTGAACGGTTGACACTCGGCAAACCGACCGTTAGAATTTCGTCCGCTAGTGCCTTCCTTTGTCGTGTGACGTCTTTGACACTCGGCAAACGCTTTGCCGAGTGTCCGACGTTTGACACTCGGCAAAGCACGCTTTGCCGACCAAGCCTGTACCGAGTCTAGTTTGCCGAGTGCAGCACTCGGCAAATCGTTTGCCAAGTGTTTTTGGCGCTTTACCGAGTGTCCTAGGCACTCGGCAAAACACTCGAATCCAGTAGTGTAAATGGTATGACAACTCTCCTATCGAATTGTTCAAAAAAAAGGAGATTATATAGGATTGTTTTACATAGGTAAATGGCGTTATCATTATACAACGATCAGAATATACATGTGTATCGTTTCGGACTTTAGTGAAATATAAATATATAAAGATATCTACATAAATAGTTGTATATGATATATTTATATATATAACTTTATCCATAATTACTAGAAGTATATAGAGCTACATCCATTAAGATAATATATGGTTCAATAAGTTTATTAAACTGCACATCAAACAAGGGGTTACTTGACTTTTTTTTGGTAGGTGACAATACGACCGAAATGCCAGAAATGACTAGTATTGCCGCTGGAACGACCCGTATAGACTAGTATTGAGACGGATACAGGATGCAGCTGTTTCTATGGCGATTTACCTACCGGTACAAGATATACCGGTCACATTCCAGCTAGTACTAGAATGAAATCTTACTCATCTATCTCAAACCCAAAGGTTTTAAATCTCTCACTATAGTTGTCACTGTCTTCGGATATTTGTTTGGAGAGGGCATGTACAATTTTGTTAACAGGAAGAGGAAGGTAGGAAGGAAGCAGATCAAGCAAGAACAAGTGTGGAATAGACAGCAATTTGGGGAGACGACAGCGAGCGATGTACTCACCTTGTGCAGGAAGAAGATACTGTTCTGCCTATTACAATAATGTCCTAGTTCTCTCTCTTTATATGACTAGAAAAGATCGCGGCGTTGCCGCTTATGGACAGTAGGACCAGTGATATTTCGCACTGCAAATAATTATTTGTTGTGAAATGAATTCGTTAATTATTAATATTATGTTCGACGTAGACTTTGTTTCGTATGTACAGTAAACAGAATTGTACGTGTATATATATATATATATATATATATATATATATATATATATATATATATATATATATATATAATGTACTAAGATAAGATAATTTTTTTATATGTGTCATGGTTTGTAGCATGTTGCTGTACTTGTTATATGTTTTGGAGAGTCTATCATCATGAAGGTATTATTTTATTTATATGTTATTTTGGGTTTTTATATGGTACTATTTTTTTATTATATTGAGAAAGAAGGGGTTAAATTATTTATTAACGAGGGAGGAGCATAAGTAGCAGAAAGGTTATTGTAACTGTGAAACGAGGAGAATTTGGCCTCGAATCATGAAATTTTTAGTAATTTGAATAAAGGAAGTAACTCTATTAATTATTTATAGAAAACTCTAGAGAAATATAGATCCACAGTTATAACAATTAAATTTGACTAAAATATATGATGTATTGTGTTTACAGTGCAGTGCTAGTTGTGTAGAGTTTAACAAACTTGATTTGGCATATTTATGATTTTTATTTGATTTGTTATGTTTTTTACAAGAAGTCAGCCGAATTAGGTAAATAATAAATTCAAAGGAAAATAGAAAAACGGTTTGGGGCCGAATTCGGCCGACCAAGGCCCATTTTGTGTGAAAAGCAGGCCCAAGTGGGGAGGGAAGCCGGCCTGGACTGCGGGTTCAATTTGATAAAGTTCGAGGAGTTTTATGCAAGATTTTATGGGAGAGGCTCTGGACTGCGGTTGATTTCGCTTAAGTTTGAGGGCTTTTTTGAAAAATAACCGAGAAACGCACGATCTGAGTCGTCCGCCCAGCCGATCGACGGCCCGCGATGTGGCCACGCTGGTTGGCCTCGGTTTGGTGTGTGAATCGTATCGAAGAGATGGCTGGAAAGCCACAAGGACCTGAGAGCTACATGCTTGGCTTGGGTCAGGCCCACTCTTCGTTCACATGAACATTGGGCTTGCAGATGTGAAGTCCCCGACATGGCCCATCCTCTGTGGTTTCAGCTTGAGCCCTTGCTTCCTGTTTCATCGCCAAGCATTAGAGAGTTGGTAACATCTCCCCCCCCCCCCCCTGGGAAGAAAATCTGCTTGTCCCCAAGCAGGAGCTCCAAGAAAACATTGATGTAGTAACTCCAAACTTTCCCAAGTAGCAAGGCTAACAGGCATACCTGACCACTTGTACCAACATTTGAATGTCAACACCAGAAGTCACCACTCGTTTCTGTAGAATTTTCACAGGAACTTGCCAACTGTCCAATTGGAAAGGAAGTTCAGCAGCTTCTTGTTGTACCCCTTTGTTCACTTGAGAAACATGGAACACAAGGTGAATCAGAGAAGTAGCTGGCAATTTCAGCTTATATGTGACCATTCCAACTTGAGACAGAATTTGAAAAGGGCCAAAAAAACTTGTAGGACAGCTTTTGGTTAGAACAAGATGCCAGAGAAGACTGGACATAGGATTGAAGCTTGAGGTAAACCCACTAACCAACCGAGAAGTGGTGCTCAGAAAGGGTCTTATCGGCCTGTTCCTTCATTGAGTTTGTGCGCGAGCTAACTATTGTTGGATCAAAGATTGCATGGTGTGTTTCTCTTGGATCCAATCTGATAGTGATGGACTGTACATGCAGCATCATCAATACCTAGCTATTTCGGAGAGTGGCCAAACACAGATTCAAATGGAGTGTTAAGACCTGAGTGGCAAGACGTATTATACCAGAATTTAGCTAAGTACAGCCAGTGTAACCATTTTGAAGGGCAGGCATGGACAAAACAAAGTAAGAACCTTTCCATGCACTGGTTGAGCCACTTAGTAGTTTGACCGTCTGTTTCAGTGTAGTAGGCCGAGCTCATCTTGAGTTTAACATCAGCCAATCGAAACAATTCTTGCCACGCTTGACCGATAAAAATACGATCACGGTTAATCAAAGATGAATGCATACCATGTATCTTATAGATGTGTGCATGTATTGCTTAGCGACATCCAAGACACAAAATGAGCATATTTGAAAAACTTGTCAACAAAAAATAGCACCCATCTTCTGAAGGAAAACTCTCCCCCACAACCCGAGCCCCCGGTGGTGCCCACCTCCCCGCCGCCACCGGGACCGGCACCCACCCTCCCCTCTCCCTCTTCCATCCCCCCCCGACCGCTCAACCGTGTCGTCTCCCCTCAGCCATGCACAGTGTGCCCCCTCCCTGTCGCCGACCCCGCCACCGCTGGCATCGGCAACGACGGCCGCCCCCACCTCCCATCTCCTCCCTCCATCTCACCCGTGCGCCCCCACTCCTCCGCAGCATGGCCCTGTCGCCGGTGCATGTGGAGGCGATGGGCCGATGCTGCGCCATGCCGGCTGCTCACCGTAGGAGCCGGGGATGACAAGCGGGACGACCCCACCGATCACCGGGTCCTGGGCCCTCCTGCCGTTGATGATGCAGGCCGATGCAGGGAGCGCCGATCGATTGCACCACGCCTCTAGCTACTGTCGATCTGCTCAAATCCGCACTATCCGGGCACAAGTCCAGGCCTTCTGGTCCCATGGCCTCCCCAGAGGTCGTTGTGCCGTCTGGGACCGACGTGGCACCACTGGCCACCCCTAGCTCCTCCTCCCTCTCACTGGTTGTGGCACCGTCCCAGGTTGCTACTCAAAAGGGCGTACGAAGCACCATCGATGGGCGAACGACGATCACCCCACAACCTACCTAGAAGTAGTCCGCCGATCGGCGAATCCGATCGCCGCGCCCCCGCTCGCGTCCAAACTCGTTGAATCGTGGTTCTAGGACAAAGCAGAGCAGACGCTGGACGATAGGACCTACACGAAGGCGGAGAAAGTGCAGCCAGCCATTCCCTAGCTGGTGTGCAGCCTACCTACTCGGGCAGTGGATGGCTGTATCCCTGTCTGCCAACGCCTCGGCCCCGTGGACGGGTCTTCGCCCCCAACGCCGGTTGGTGGAGGGAGGTCTTCCCTCGACAGGAGACACGGCCTGTGGACGCCTTAGAGCCGCACCGTGGCCCAAAGCATCTACCTAGACCCGTAAGATCCCTATAGAGCTTCGCGACATATGTTTTGACTGTCTTTCATACTCGCACTGAGTAGCAACTTGGCAGTTGCCATGGTGTTGCCTGCATCGCCATGGCTTCCGCCACCTCGTAGGGATTGCAAGCGGCCCAAGTCTGCTTCAACAGTGGCAGCGAAAGGGTGGCAACATGCCACGACACTCTACTCGTGGTAACAACCCACCAACCTCCCAGGATGCACCCCACAGCGGTCCACCGAGCTCCGACAGGGCCGCAGGGCACCACAGGGGCACTGACGGCATCCGATGATGATCCTGGCGGTGGCGGAGTAAGCCGGCGAGGGACATTAGCATGGGCGCACCTACCGACAACGCTGATACCTCTGTTGCTGCATATTGCTTCCCCGAGCCAGATTCATTGGTGTTGGAGCTGAGGCGAGTGCGAGGCCTCCCGCATGGGTCGACAAAATGCTGGAGGAGCTCATCGCATCACTCATCGTGTGCCGGCCAGCAGGAGCACAAACACTTGGGTGCCCGCCTACTCCTACGACCACCTCTCAAGAAGTTGAAGCATCGTTGGTGGACACCCATTCTCTGGTGAAGGCTTTCTAGTGGATGACGGACTCACCTCCGGTCACTTGTGCAAGGGCAGCCATAGGTCACGTCACCATGGGGGGATAGCCTGGCGTCGTGGTTGCCGTGGCACGCCCAGAAAGCTCCAGCACCATCGTCAACACTATCGGGCCTGCCATCTAGGTTTCCATGACGGTTGGTGGACCAGCCCACTAGTGCGCGAACATTGATCCCCTAGGCACAGACAAGGCCACCCCTCCCCGGCCCATGAGACTAGTGCCAGCCAATGTCAGGGTAACCACCCTAGGAGACGCGATGATCGTGGCTGCGATGGACGCCGTCAACCGCACGCCATCACCTCAGGCTGCCTCGGCCGACAGACGTATCAATTGCTTCACCGAGTGAACCACAAAGAGGAAGCAGTCACCACTCCTAGAGTTGCCCGAAGATGATACGGCCCACGGCGGATGTGCACCGCCCTCGCTCCCCACGCAAAGCAAACGGATAGCGGTGCAGAGCATATCTCATATCCCGGGATCCAAGTTAGGTGGGTACCTTATCATGAAGCGCCTAAGACTAACCAGCGGGAGGCCGTCGCCGTCGATCTTGGCCAAAAAGACGTACGAAGAAATATTTGACAGTGATCCTGCTCATACGCAGTCGCTGCGTAAGTTGTTTCCAGCGGATGGTGAGGTGGGCACGTGCAAGCAGCACTGCCGCTCGGCAGTTGAGGCATAGGTCTACTAGCTAGCGCCGCAAATTGAGGTTGATCATTTGTAACAGCCTAGCTCATACAATTTTGTTGACCCCAAGAACCAGTGGCGGAGCCATCGAGGATGCCATGAATGCCCTGGCATACCCTGCATGCCCAATAGGTAGACTAAATGTATTTACATATATTTGTAAAAAAAACTTATTTCGACAAGTCTCAGCAGATCTAGCGATGACGCCACTAATTGGCGAACGCTCACTCAATCTGAATCGAGCGAACGATTCTCCCACCAATCAGAATTCCCATTTTAGGAAAGTATTCACTTTTTTGATGATCTGGGAGTGTGCGACTCTCTTTCTCTTTTCGGGGCGGACTGGCGTGTGCGCCTCTCTTTCTTTTTCGGGGCGGAATGGCGTGTGCGCCTCTCTTTCTCTTTTGTATGCTGACGTCAGCACTGACACAGGTGAAAAAGCAAAACATTTATTTCAAATTGTTATAACTTCTTAACGGTGAATCCGTTTTAAATTTGTTTGCACCAGTGTATTTTACAGGATGAGGTAAACAAAACTAGACCCCACTTACATATGTTTTGAAGAATTTTTCTTTGCAGTAGCAATTTATGTGTATGAACTTATAACATATAATTTTTTTGAGATCTACGACTTTCGTTTTTGCTATTTCTCCATCCGAGGTCATTTGAAAAATTTAAATTTCAAATGTTAAAAATTTAGACATAATTATCCTCAACTAGATGAATTCAAATAGAAAAGTAGATCTAACCGCCCATACTAATCCATCTGTAGAGGCGGCTAGATACAGAGCTACCTCTACAAATAGGTCAATTTATAGGGGCGGCTAATAGCAGCCCCTATAAATGGATTTGTAGTGGTAGCTCGTTTAGAGAACTATTTGTAGGGGCACTTTTAGATTGAGTCGTCCCTAGAAAAACAAGGCGTTGCTATGCATGCCAAGATCCCGACTGCCCGTCACTGAGGTGAGATTCAATCTCCGATCTCTCTTCTTTTTTCCCTTGTAGAAAATCCTATCTAATTTAAAATTTCATTGCTAATATTATTGAGCCATTCCACGTGCAGCGAGATCAGGGATTCGTCTAACATCAATGACGTACGACCGAGATTGCAACAATTCAATATGTATCATGTGAGTATTTGTGTAATCACACGTGAGGACTGATGTTTTAATCCGAGCAAGTGCACTTTATTTAATTGTTTGGCATTATATTTTGTAGGTAAAGAGAAGTAGAGATATTGCATATCTTTCTGAGAAGGATACAACAAAGAAGGTGACCGCGGCTGCTACTACTACTGCTGCTACTACAAATCCTTCCCATTATACCTATATTTAAAACTGCCAGAATCTCGTTTCAACTATTTATTATATTATTATAATTTGTTGATGTTTTCAATTTAATCTTTGAATTTAATAGTTATCATGCACTATTAGTACATATATATATCAAATTACTTGTAAATTTCTACAATTGTTACCGATTTATTAAATGGTTTTACCGAGGCGTATATGATTTTTTTTCTTTTGGTCAGCATACCCTTAACTAAAATTCTAGATCCTCCACTGTCTAGAGCGCTGCTAAGGCGTGTTGTATCGAATATTTTCTTTACCTTAATACAAAGATACACACGGAAATCTCTTGTGTGATTGAGGCCTTGTTTGGTTACCAAAAAATTTTGCAAAATTTTTCAGATTCCCCGTCACATCGAATCTTTGGACACATGCATGAAGCATTAAATATAGATAAAAAATAAAACTAATTACACAGTTTAGACGAAATGGACGAGACGAATCTTTTAAGCCTAATTAGACCATAATTAGACACTAATTACCAAATAACAACGAAAGTAGCTACAGTGCTATTTTGCCAAATTTTTTGCAACTAAACGCTACCTGAGAAAAAAACAACCAGCACAGCACACAATTTTTACCATCCGAAGTAGGAAGACCCTCCACAAAGTCAAGAGAAACCTATAATTCAATTTAGATGGTAATTAGCCGTTTGAGGAGAAAATCCCTAAGCACTCATGCGGTTAGTCCATTTCATACTCAGGAACTATTCTAGGTTTGATTGCTTATATAAATATAAATTAGCCTTAAGTTCTGGATTCTTTTCGGGCACTCATTCCCTGGTAACCGAACGTGGCCTAAATAGAAACACTGCTCAAACCAAGCGGGTATTCACAGTTGCACGCCGGTACTGGTTGAAATTTGAACGACGACTCGCCGGAGATGGCGGTTTTAGCCGTCCGCGACCGATCGATCGAAACCGAAAGCTAGCAGGAACAGTCAAGTCGGCAAGTCTGACGCGGCTGAGCTTATTAACAGACTCGGCTGCCTTCCAACCTTCCCTGGCCGGCTCGGGGCGATCGGGCGGTCTTTGCCGACGTCGCTTTCGTGGAATTTATGTGAAGGTGAGCGGACCGGCAAAATCTAACGATAAGTCGGAAAGCGACGACGACGATCCGATGCGGCGGCGTCGACGACGGCGACGGATGCCACTACCGGCAGGCAGGCCGGTCGACCGCAGATAAAGCACCACCGGTCCGAGTTCGTCTGCTGCCCGCCGCCGTGCGCGTCGTTATCTACGGGACAAAAAGAGACGTCGTCGCGGGAGTTCGATCGGAACTGCCGGGATCTTGTGCGACCCACTTTGTATATAAGTATTCTGTATGTAGTACTCCGGAGTAGTATGTAGCCGAACGCCCCTCAAAAAAATGGCAAATTCGGCCTTCAGCTCAGCCAATATATAGAACACTCGAAATCGGACTGCACTCTTCCGGTTTTTGACTATAGCTAGGGTGACGTGTGCGCGCATCCTATAACACGTCTACATATAAAACCACTAGACTTGTGTAGATTGAAAATACACTGCAATTGCTCAAAGACATTTGAAAAGCTAATCTTTGGTCGATGTCAGTGCCACTACAAATTCGTGTATATTTGCTGTTTAAACATGATTTACCGTCCAACAAATATTAAAAATTTGATTTTTGCTAAAAGAAATTAAATTGTCCTCTGGCAACTATACATGATTTCTAGTCTCTATCACTATCAGCGATATTTTTTCCCATTGTCTTTTAGAAAATAGCACGCATTTAATTTGTGCCATGTAAAAGATACCGTAGAATGGAGCGATGATGACATGTTAGTTTACTGTTGATGCATTATAACGTGCCATGTTTGTATATCCTGAGCAAATCTGCTTTAATCAACGTACTCCCTTATTTATTTTAGGACGAATGTAGTTGGCTATTAATATTAAAATAGATAAGTGTTAGAAAATTATGGACAAACTTGTGGCCGGTTCCTGTCTCTAATTTGTTCAATTATAACACACTCCTACCATTCTAAATTGGATGACGTTTGTAGCTTTTCTAGGCACATAGTTTCTACTATGCACTTAGATATACACTATGTTCTAGATGCATAGTAAAAGCAATGTATCTACAAGAGTCAAAACATCTTCCAATTTAGAATTTTTTTTTGGGGGGGGGGGTGTATTATTTATATACACATGCTTTGTTATTTTTCACCAGGTTGTATGAACTATAGTTATCATTTACTTACTCTATATACATTTTCAATCCATATTCATAGTTTTCTCCTTTGCATCGTACCTCCATATATGTTTAGCATGTGTTTAATTGAAGTCTTAATTTAGTTATATGTTTTCATGGAAATGGATATGATCAGTTCTAGGGATAGAAATGGAGTGGATAAAGGCAGAGAGTAGCCCACCAAAACCTGACTAAGCCCCAAACCCTTTCACTACTGGAATTCCCCGATTTACATAAGTTGTAAACTCCTAGGGAAAGCCCAAATAACAATAGGGAAAGTAAACTCCCTAGGAAAACTTTCGACAGGAAAGGATTTGTGCCCTATGGTTCTTCAATGAAATTCCTAGGAAAAAGTTCTCACATGGCTTGATAGCTCACCAATACCCGATAATACCTCATCAACCTAACTCTGGCTCATTTGGCCACCCTCATGCTGTCTCCTTTGACCACCATTAGCAGCAGTTGGACAAGTTGCATGGATTGGAAACACCAATTGCCAATCCAAAATACGAGAGGCAACAAATCACGAGTCATGATTGGTAGAGTATATGTTACTTACTAGGAATTAGTTTGACACCGTTGGAGGAGTCAGAGGTTACATGAGCCTTAGGGCTAGGAGGGTGTCGACTATGGCAAGATTGAGCTCACTAGTGCCACCCACGTTCAGCCACTTTGCTATGCCTGTAGTTTGTCCTCTACAAGGGCTCACCAGCGAAATCTAGAGACTTCGATCTCGATCTAGACTAGTTTGATGTATTGATGAACTATGGTTGTTGGTCATCACTGTGAACACATTTTATATCTCATATTCTCTTAATATTTGTATGAAATGGGAGTTCACTATTTTATTTTAACGCAAATGGCACGGGTTATGCCTTCTGCTTAAGCAAGGAAAAAGTGAGGTTATATACAAAGAGTCATCACTATTGATTATGCGCAATAATCAACGCATCCTAGAATATACTCCCTCCATTATCTTTTCTAAGAGCAAGGCTAATAATACAGCTGGCCTGATCTTTGCACCCTTCTCTTAGCCCACTCATATACTAGTTAGCTCTTCACTATTAATATATGACACACTTGTCTCTCTCATAAAGTTTATCGGTTCTTATGTCTAAGTCGGCTGTAAGTTTATAGCCCGCTTCTCTTCTCTCTCATGTCCTCTCTCCTCCACCTCAGCATTCAGCCGGCTTATCTAAGACGTGGAGAATGATTTTACAAATACCAAGAAATCTTAGATAAGAGAGTTGGAGCAATAATGGAGTGCCAACGACTGCGCTGCATTCATGCATGCAGCTAATGTTTGTAGGCCGGTAAAACTGACCAAGCTCGTGTGCCATTCGTCCATCGCCAAAAGACGGTTCGTATTTGCTGCATAGGAGTAAATTGCAGACGCTTGCGCTTGGACTTAAGCATCGGTACCTCCCCCACGCCTAATATAACGTCAAAGCTGAGAAATCACCAGGCGCCTAATAAAAGATAATGGAGGGAGTATATGGTTTGATTTGTATGCCATGTTTAATATTTGTTGAACTTTTGGCCAAATCAAGACACAAGAAAATAAGAATTTATGCAAAGATCACACATGTCAAGAGTGAGCCAGAGTAGAGCTAACAGCTGGTTCTCTTTGGGGCCCTTACAAAGGAACACAGATGTACCAATACCAGGCTACTTTGTGTTGATTTTGGCAAATCCTTATATAAAATGGATGTGGGTTGATTGGATTAGGTACTTCTTTGCGTCGTCTTAGGTCAAACTTTTCTAAGTTTGATCGAATTCATAGAAACGAGAGCCAAAAATTATGATACCAAATTGGTATCATTAGATATACTATAAACTATATTTTCATAATGTGTTCATTTGGTATCACAAATATTTTTGTTTTTCAATAAATTGGTTAAACGTTAAAAAAGATTGACTTAAGATAACTTTAGGAATTGATTTATTTGGGAACGGAGGGAATATCTCGCAAGTATAGATAAAATTAAAGCTCTTTAATATGTACTTGAACTTGTAGACTTTTACATAATCCAGAAATTATTTCAATTGGAATATTAAAAGCTTCCTTTGCCTGCTAAGTCGGCTACTTATTGGCTTAGAAACAAAAATTGTAAAAACTACAACTGGTCTATATTTATTGGGACATGAAATGCCACTAAAAATTTTGTTTGGTCAAGGTAACCTAGTAAACATACTCATAAAACTAGTTAGTTCAGTTATTCCTGATCCACATAGAATCCAACTGACCTCCTCTGTGGGCCCCACGGAGGTTCTTTCTTTGGTCATCCTATTCAGCTCTTACTTCAAATAGGATAGGATGCTTTTAAGCTTTGACCTCTATTGTCTAGTTAACCTAATCAGCATTTCCCACTAGCACTAAGACAACTGATAGAGGCACCGGTATAGATATTTGATAATTGTGCTTGTTAGTTCCAAGGCGCCAGATTTTTTTTTTCCAAGGTCAAAAAATTTTCAGCTTCCTACGCCACTGTGAACGCAAGGAGGAAAGATTGAAAAGGTGAAGCCGAAAGCAACACGGCAGAATCGTTCTTGTCCCCTCTTTCTGCCTGCGGTTCTCTTTGACGCGCGACCCCTCTGTCTTCTCAGAAATTGCATACATGGTACTGAAATTATATACAACGTTATTAGAAAATTCTGCCGTTGGATTTAGGCCATATCGAGCAAGGTACGCATGCAGTCTCTGTGTTTTCAGGAACCGCGTACTGCTTTGAACAGATTTTCATTTCAGTGTGCCGTCGTTGAACCATTTCCATGCATTCGATTCTGTAGCACGTTCTTCAGAAAATTCATGCATCGCATTGGGAACCCCAAACACCCTGAGGTCAATTCTGCAAAAATGCCCCAGTCTACAGCTTTGTCCGTTATCCCTGCTCCGGTGCCCCCGGCTCCTCCTGTCCTGCCGACTTCCACACACACACAAACGCGGCTTTGAAGGAAGGAAGCTGCAGCAGCAGAAAGGAAGGAGAGAAAGATGGTAACTGGAGACAAAAAAGAAATCCTAGACAAGAGCAGAAACTGAATGAAACAAAATCCATGGGATTTGGAGCGATAATTCCACGGACTCCATTCCAGTTCAATTCAAACCCTTTTTCTATTCTCCCTCCCTCTTTCTTTCTCTCCGTCGTCGTCGATCGCCTGCCTGCGTTAACATTCGTTCCTTGGCCTGGGGGGGATTTGGTGCGAACCAGCAGCGAGCGTGCGTGCCTGCCGGTGCCCGGTGCAGCGCATCGCATCGCATCGTACCAGTTCCTCCATGGACAAGGAAAGCATGCCGCTTTATTAGATTTCAGACAGACTCCCTTGCTTGCTTCCGTCCGTGTCCACGTCGATCGCCGCCTCCTCCTCTTGCTGCTCACTCATCGTCATCATCGAGTATATAAGCGCACACACGGCATGCGTGTTAGTGAGTGCCTTGGAAAGGGAAGCCATCGCAGGTGCCGGCGTTTGACACGGAGAGACGGAGAGGTGGCCTTGTTGGACTTCGTTCTAGAGAAGAGAAGGATTGGAGGTGTTCTCAACTGTCTGATGCGTGACTAGGAAAGGGAGTAAATGGTGAGAGAGACCCGAGGAGGAGGAAGGTGGTAGCTGGGAGCCTGGGAGACAGAGCGCGGCGGCCTCTGCGCTCTCTGCTGCAATTCTCAGTCTTCTGCGACGGCTGCAAGAGCAGAGGAGCTCCGTTCGCATGGGAGCAGGCGAGAATTCTGCACCAGGTGAGTTTCAGTTTCAGCGCTTGCGATTGCGATTGCGATGCGATCCATGTATTCCTGCTCAGGCTTTGCATTTAGAATTCGTGTCGTGGTGCCCTGTTCTCCAGTTCGAGCCTGCGAGGTTTCTACCTGCATTTCTTGATGAAGCGTGTAATTGGGGAATACGTTTTCTTTGTCCATCTTGCTTTGCTAGAAATTTAGGGGTGTTTGGATCCTCTCGTTGGCGTTCTACTAGGGGTTTTCCGTTGATTTGAGTAGCTGCAACCCGGCGAAAGAAAGCTTCTTTTCCTTTTCTGAAGTGATAAGAACTGGATTGCCCTGCCTGTGATCATTTCACATTTCGGGACCGTGCGTCTTCTCTCGCTCTGTTTTCATGGCTTCCTGCTTCTCTGATGAAGGAGGATTTTAATTTTACGATTGACTACGAGAGGAAATTTGATAAATCCAGTGCGTGTTGACACTGCACTTTGTTCCCATTTTCCCCCTAGTGTTATGTTAAAGTAAAAGCTAGATATTGATAGTTTGCTGCTGGTGTCTAAATATCTGAAATGCCATTCTGAATTTCAAACTTTCACATGTCAGTAGTCATCCATATGTCTGGAATTCAGTTCTTCCTTGAAATTCCTTCAGTCTTCGTGGTGTGAAAATAGCACAGCCAATCTCACCGTATTCAACGGAGTGACATTCCCGCCATGACTGTTGTTTGACTCGCACCTGTTAAAGTTAGGCACGGAAGCAAATTCAGCAGCCCACAACGTGACAGGAAGTCAGGTCATCTTCCAACAAATCAGTCTTAAATCTGTGTCCAACGACGCCACATTAGAAATTAGAATTTATTACGTTCTGACGACTTAGGCAGGAGGAGCAGTCATGTATGTTCGGCCTAACCAGGATGGAAACTGTACAGTGGCATGGTTTATCTGTGTCAGTGTGTCAGTAACTGCAAATACAAAGCTTTCTTCCTTGCAGATCTATTGCATCGTGTCTTTTGGTTTTTCCTCTTGGTCTTCATATATCTGAATCGAGATCGGAGTGTAATTCTTGGAGCTTTTCTGATGTCAGCTTGCTAGCATGGAACCGAGGAGGTTAGAGCAGTTAGTGTTCCTGCTCTGCTGCGTTGCGGCAATCACATGCAGGCTACACACACAAGCTCAGGCCCAAACAACTCTGCAGCACCCCAAAAGCTCAACTCACACTGGAGCAGGTGACTTACTCCTCATTGGTATCATATCATAGATAAACCTCGCACAATCTATCGCAAGCAGTAACATGCAAGATAGGTTTACTTAGAATAAAAATCTTTCAAGAGGTAAAGTAGCATGCCAGGACCGCAAAGTTGTCCTGGTTAACTGTTCTACTAGTTGACATTGTGCTTATCTGCTTATCTGTACTGCATATTCTTTTATGTTGTTTGTACAGTTCTATTTGACATTTTTCTTGTCGCAAAAAAAACTGTTCTACTAGTTGACATTGTGCTTATCTGTGCTGCATTATTCTTTTATGTTGTTTGTACAGTTCTATTTGACATTTTTCTTGTCGCAAGTATATGTGAATGTGTTACCTGATCTTTGTTGCTTGGGTGATCAGTGGGTAGGAATTTATCAGAGTTGGGAAACAGATCGGAGAGCGTGCTCTCAAGAAGAACGAGAAGAGTTGATCCTCTTGAAGGACTGAGGAAGTATGAGGGAGGGTACAACATCACTGACATGCACTACTGGAGTGTAAGCTCCCTACTTCTCTGAACTCTGAACATACCTTTTTCTCTGAACTCTAAACATACTATGCAGCCTTTTAGATACTCAGCGTATTATGATCAGGACATAAGTTGTTCACTAATGAGATCATAAGAATACCAAATATGTATTAAAAATATAATCATAGTACTTGTTCTTCAATGTGCAAAAATCACTTTCTATATTGATAGACATAGCATTAAATCGATGCCAGGATTAAAAACTGATCATTGTCTTGTTTACTTTTCCAGTCTGCCATATTTACAGGTAGATCTGGATATGTGATGTCAGGATTATGGATTATTGGTGGCATCATTTTTGTTGTAGTTCTTCTTGTCTCGAAGATTTTCTTCTCCAAAAAGAAAGAAAGATACACTGACTTCGACTATTTCCTTGAGAGATATCAAATTTTGACTGTGATACTCTGTATCCTCCTTACAGTTTTTGTCATGTAAGCTGCGGTGTCACACCAATAATTATCTAAATTTCAACTGTATAACTGTTGCAGTGCAGTTAGTAATCTACTCTGGCATTTTATTCGCAGAGTTTCTTCAGCAGTTGCACTTTGCGGCACGGTACAATTCCACTCAAGAGCAGAATCTGTGAAAGAGATAATCGGGACGACTGCACTTGAGGCGACAGCGACTATTTACAACATAACAGGTGCCATTGAGAAGATGCAGAATACATCGAAGCTGTACAACTACACCAGCCAAGCTTGGGGTCATCTGAACTCCACAGTTGAGGCGCTCAACTCCGAAGCCGTGGAGATTCAGGCCAAGGCGGAGAAGAACATGCGCTTGGTTAGCAAGGGAATCAGGACTCTGTAAGAGCTTTTCCCATCATGAGCTAGATCAACAGAGTAGTGCTCCTTATGGTACTTCTTAATCTGCACTGGAACTAAGACATCCAATGATTTTCAGGGAACTTGTGACAATTTTATGTGTGACACTGAATCTTTTCGCAGTTCTAGTGTTGCTGGGTAAGTGAACTTGATGCAATATTTTTCAGTATGCAACATGTACCTTGCAGTCTTGCTAGTATAGCTGAATCTAAAACAACTGCTTCTCTGGACATTGCAGTAGGGAGGCCTCTAAGGCTGCAAAAGCTGTGTTGCTTGTGAGTATCTTACCTTCAGATTTCAGAAAACCCATCTGAAGATACAAACTGAAACCTTGTGTCCTCTCAGTCCTTATGTCATTCTGATTACTTGGATCCCTCTGCATCAGGTGCATGGTCTTCTGCTGGATATTGACAGCCCTGTTCTGGATGTACTTCGGTCTGTACTACTTCTTCGACAAGTTCGCCGGCGATACGTGTGTTGCCCTGGATGAGTACCAGCTGAACCCTCAGAACAGCACGCTGGGCACCATCATACCCTGCAGCGAGAAGCTCTCCGCTGACGTGATCCTGCACGACGTCGGTGCAGGCATCCATGACATCATTGAACAGGTGAATTCAAACATTTACACGATCAAATCAGAGTACCCGGTGAAGCAGCTGGACTACATCTGCAACCCCTTCACGGGACCGCCGCAGTACCAGTACCGGCCGGAGAACTGCCGCTCCGGCGCCGCCACCATCGGTGACATCCCGCAGGTGAACACAACCTTAGCTACAGTTTCTGATTCCAGAACAAATGTGTATGTATGGTCAATTGCTGTTGATCTGGACATGGCGTTGCCTGCTGTCGTAAAGATCCTGAAGAGGCTGACGTGCTCGGACTTTGGCGGCGGCGCTAACTGCCGCCCGGCCGACCTCTCGTCGGCGATCGACTACGACAAGGTGCAGTCGTACACGAGCTCCATCCAGAACGTGCTGGACATCTTCCCGGGCACGGAGCGCCTGGTGAGCTGTGAGCTGGTGAAGGCGGGCTTCGCGGACATCGTGGGCAACCAGTGCGCCCCGCTGCGGCGCGGCGCGCGAGCGGCGTGGGCCGCGCTCGCCGCGCTGTCCGCGTCCATGGTGCTGCTGATTCTGCTCGTGCTCGTGGCCACCAACGCGCGCCACCCCGGCGACGACCGCCTGTCCGTGCGGCACCTCACGTCGTCGACCAACTCGGAGATCTCGGAGGCCGAGTTCACCGAGATGCACGCCAAGAAAGTGCGGATCAGGGTCGGGCCATGAGCTGACCCGACAAAGCTGACATCGGATTCTTTTTTGCAGTTCTTTGCCATTTACAGAGAAGAGAGAGTTGAGGATATATACTGCCGGCGGTAGAGACCGATCCGGAAGAGATCGTCCACCGCCGGTGCGCCATTGTTGCTCAGATGTTTGGTTTTGTTGTCTCAGATGGTCTGGAGAATCCAGCCATTGTGTTGGTGGTATAGGAAAAGCAATTGGTTTCCGTATATGAAGTATGAACATCAATCTGTAATTTTTTTTAACTTTACATCAATCTGTAATTGCAAAAGCATTGAAACATAGCTGCAGCACAATTTGATCTTTAGATTAACAGTAAAAGGATCTACAGGTCCATCAATGACCTGTCGCGCAGATATTCGTTATATCAAGGATCTAATCTGAGCAAGAGTTTGTTATATTTCGTATTATGCTTCCCACAGCGGCAGCACCGCACGAAATTGGATATTTAGGACTCCATTGATTCTCGGTTATGTTGCCACTTGGGTGGATGACAAATGGGCCTATCTATGTCTATGAATGTGGGTCCAGTGGCAAATCTATGAATGGCCAATGTTTCGAGTCCCAAGTAGCATAAACATTCGACTATGGCAATGTTTTTTTTAAAAAAAAGAAGTAATGGGTTTCATAGAGTGATAGGCAATGTTTTTTTTTAAAAAAAAAAGAGAAGCAATGGGTTTCACAGTGATAGAAAAGAAGCTCTCTCGGCTCAGTTTGTAGATGAGTCTTTTTTTTCCACACCGGTAAAACCAAATTTCATTACCATGGCAACGAAATTACAGAGTCAAAGTTCAGAACCATTACGCGACACCTACAAGAGTATAACCCTCCAGACATATGATCACCAAGGGAACATATGTCTGAACGTACCAGAATGAGCTACCATAGCTTCCAAACGCCTTCCTAATAACGAGAAGAACAAAAACATTCCTCATGGAACTAAACTTAACATAAAAAAGGCACCATCATTTCCAATGGACTGGGTCTTTCATCCAGTTAACGGTACCAGCTGATACTCCTCCCGCGTATGCGCTTGCCGCTTGTGGAAGAAAAGTGCCATCGATTTCACCACCTCAGCACCTTGGATCACTTGCTCCTTCAGGCCCTTCTTGAGTAGATCTGCCCAATATGTCAGGAAAGAGCAAACCAAACAAACAATCTCAGTAGGAGATTTTACCCTTTTTTAATCAAAGCACACGGTATTTCTTGTACGCCAAATAGCCTAAATAACAGCAGCTAACCCAACTTCATGCAGCTCGGAGCTTGAGGTAAAATCTTGTGAATCCAAAACCAATACTGTTCCATGCTATTAGGTCTGCAGTCAGACCCCAAAGAATGCACCAGAAGGCTCCAAACATATTTGGCTGTAGAGCACTCAAAAAACAAGTGCCCGCCATTTTCATTCTCAGTAAAAAAGCACATGAACTGTTGTCCTTCCATTTACGCTTAATCAAATTGTCTTTAGTAAGAATGATGTTTTGAGCGACAAGCCACATGAAAATCTTAATTTTCAAAGAAATCTTAGCTTTCCAAAAACATCTTGAAACTAGGCCCATAATCATATCTACACAGGAACTTGTAAGTTGATTTAACAGAAAACAAACCGGATTTTTTCCAATCCCTTTAGCCTGATCTTTATCAGAATTAATGCCATACCGAAACACAATATTATGGAGTCTTCTAAACTAACACTGAAGGTCTTCATGAAGCCATCTCTGAAAGAAAGTCTCCAATTTTTTAATTTCATGTATTCAACCGAGCAATCTTGCTCACAGCTAATATTATAAAGATTAGGAAACTTGTCTGCTAAGGAGACAAGCCCACACCATCTATCATGCCAAAAACTAGTAGATTTACCGTTTCCCACTATCATGGATCTCCCTTTTAAGTAAATATGCCTCACCTTTAAAAGATCATTCCACACAGGAGAATTTTTGGAGTTTTTAGACAGAAGACCAATCATCCCTTTTTTCATATACTTCTTCCTGATAATGTCTTGCTAAATGCCTTCACCATTTTCATCTTTCCACCACCATTTACACAATAAACTGATATTCATTCTTCTCAAGTTCTTAATACCCAACCCACCCTTATTTTTAGGCTTTCTAATTTTGATCCATTTAATCAAGTGATACTTCTTCATATTAACCCCTTGCCAAAAAGAATTATTTCCTAGCAGTATCTATTTTGTCAAGGACTGACACAGGCAGCCAAAACATATACATAGCATAAACTAGGAGGTTACTTAAGCAAGAGTTAATTAGCACCGGTCTACCCCCAAGCTCAAAGAGCTACCTTTCCAACCCTCTAATCTTGTCATTATCTTTTCAATAATTGGCAACCAATCAGCAACATGTAATCTGGAGCCAGCCACAGGGACTCCTAAGTACTTAATGGGCCATTTACCAGTTGCACAATTGAACATGTTTGAGAACTCAAGGCTCTTGGTTTAATCTTGGCTCATCATAATGATCTCACTCTTAGCAAAATTGATTTTAAGACCAGACATGTCTTCATATAAATACAAAAGAAGCTTAAGGTAAGAAGCTTGCTCTTTGTCATCCTGGATACACAAAATTATATCATCAGCATATTGCAAGACTACAACACCGTTCTCGATATACTCTGGGACCAGGTCTTTGATTAAGTTGTTTCTTTGGGCAAGGGAAATTATTTTGGCCAGGGTGTCAGTGGCAATATTGAACAGGAAGGAAGACAAATGATCACCTTGTTGGACCCCTTTTCTAGATTTAAAGTACCTGTCAATTGTATTGTTCAGTTTGACACTAACAGTACCTGAGCTCATCACAAGCTTAATCCAATCACACCATTTAGCCCCAAAACCCCTATGTTTAAGACATTCATACAGAAAAGTCCCAACTAAGCTTGTCGTATGCTTTTTCAAAATCGAGTTTAAGAATCAAACCATCTTTCTTCTTGATCCTAGTATCATGTAGAATCTCATGTAGAGCTAAAACCCCATCCATAATGTTTCTATCTTTAAGGAAGCCAGACTGGCTCCTGTTAATAATCCTACCCATGACCTTGTCCAATCTCAACATTAAAGCTTTAGTGAAAATTTTGTAAACGACATTTAACAAGCAGATGGATCTGTACTGTTTAATCGTGTTGGCTTCTTTGATTTTTGGCAAAAGGGTTATGATGTGTAGGATCCCTAGGTAAGCTAAGAAGGTCCAGAGGGGGGTGAATGGGTCTGTCAAAAATTCATCAACACAAATCAGCAGATTACATTGATGAGGGCGGCACTGCCGCCCTCACGTAGTGGGTTAGGCCATAGTTCAAAATCTATCAAGAGATAAGCCTAGCAACTAATTTTCCCAGGTTCCTGCAAGTGTTAGAATCACAGAAAGGTATACAACTCGTTGTAGAACCTACAGCACAAGTAGATCGGGCACCAACCCTAGCTCAACTTCAACAACAACAAGATGTAACAAGTAAATCAAGTAAGCACACGAAGACACAAGATTTATCCCCTGGTTCGGATGTCCCTACTCCACGTTGTGGAGGTATCCACTTAAGGACGAGCTCACCACTTAGGTTGGCTCTTTTCTCTTCTCAAATCAAGAAACTTAACCCTCGATTTGAGAGTTTTCACTATATGAGATGATGGTTACAAACCTCCCTCGGCTGCCACAAGTGTTGGCAAGCTCAAGGGCGACGTCTAGCCAGCTAGGAGCAAAGCTCCAAGAGTAACAAACTCAAGGACGCTGGCCAAACGTGAACCAAGTGCTCTTAAACTTTGGAAATCATAGGATCTACCCTCCAATCGAAGTTTGTTGCAATTTCTCTCAAGTTTAGATGGTGGAAATCAAACCTTAGCTTGAGAGATGGAGTGGGCAACAATGGAGGGAGAGAGTGAGCTTTTGTTTGAGTTCTGGTCGATCTGAACGTTGGAGAGCCAAAGAGAGACATTGGGGGGGTCAGCCAGAGAGATATTTATACCTCTTTAGGGCCCAACAGCTATTATGCGCGGCACTGCCGGGCTGGATGGGTGGCACTGCCGCCCTGCCCATAACAGCAAGGTTTGCAAACTGTTTCGATGGTTGTTATAGTAGGGTGTGAGGATGAACTGGTGAATATATGAGCACTTAATTCAAACTTTGACAATAGTCATTGAGTCCCCCTTGATAGTACGGCTTTTCCTATACTCAAATTCAAAATGTAAAAAGAATTTAAACCTCCTTTGAGTCGAAAACCATCACCAAAAGTATTGGGGTGTTCTCCTAGTCATAAGTTATCCTCCTGAAAGGATCAAGATGCCCAAGAGGGGGGGTGAATTGGGCTTCTCTAAAAATTAATTGCAAGAATTAAATCCTACAAGCCGGAATTCACCCCTAGTGCCTACTTGTGTTCCTAGAGAGTCTACCGTTAAAAAGTTTTGCACCCTAGTTTCCAATCCTAGTCTAGCATGGCAATTCTAGGAATGTAAAACAAGCAATGAAAATAAATACGAGAAAGTAATTGCTTGAATGTAAAGGGGCAAGGAACACGGCGATGTTTTTCCGAGGTATCGGAGAGTCGCCACTCCCCACTAGTCCTCGTTGGAGCACCCGCGCAAGGGTGTCGCTCCCCCTTGATCCGCGCAAGGATCAAGTGCTCTCTACGGGTTGATTCTTCGACACTCCGTCGCGGCGAATCACCCAAAACCGCTCACAACTTGAGTTGGGTCATCCACAAGCTCCGCCGGATGATCACCAAACTCCCAATCACCACCAAGCCGTCTAGGTGATGGCGATCACCAAGAGTAACAAGCTAGAACTCTCACTTGACCACAACGAGCCCAAATGAGGAGATGGATGCACGCTTGCTACTCTCTAATCACTAGTGAGGAATCTCAAACTTTGATTCTCAAATCTCTATCCTCACTAGAGCTCTTGCACTCCCTTGCACTCTAAAGGGTTTTCTCAGATGTTTGAATGAGCAAGAGACCTCTAAAAGAGGTGGAGGGGTTGTATTTATACACCCCTCAAAGAAAACGAACCGTTACTTTCTGACACGGGGTCACCGGACGCGCCGGTGCAACGCACCGGACGCGCCGGTCCCCCGTAACGGTCAAAACGCGATTTTGAAAACGAACCACCGGACGCACCGGTCAGGGGTGACCGGACGCGTCCGACGTGCAAGGGTGCTTACTGTACTCACACCGGACGCGAGGCCGCGTCCGACGCCTGAAGACCGGACGCGTCCGATCCTCTCTGGACCTTACTGGACTCGCACCGGACTCGCCGATCAAGTCCAGTATCGCGTCCGACGGGTGTTCTCCCAGAGTGACATGTGTCAGCCACTGACCACCGCGTCCGGTCCTCGCGAGGACCGCGTCCGGTGGTCAAGACCGAAACCCTAGCGCTGAGCGTACTCACCGGACGCGTCCGGTGCTCCCGAAGAGCGCGTCCGGTGACTGGAAAACAGCCCGAAACTTCTCGAAACGCGTCGCAACTTCGACCAAGTTGCTTCCAACTGAACTTTGAGCTATTCTAGGGTTGCCTAGCGCCAAGTTTAACAAGTGTGCACCACACCTAAACATAGGACTCGCCTAGGTCAAGCTACCCATTCATGCCCCCCTTTATAGTACGGCCAAAAGAGAAAAACGAAGATCCTAACGACTATTCCGAATGTGTCTCAACACTTCGTCATCCGGAACTAACCGTCCTTAATCTTGACGTCACTCTTTTGAAAACCGAAACGATTTCCATCAAGGGACACGAATACCACAGTGCTCAAAGCAGTTATCACCTCCATGACCTAACTTACCAAGTTTCTGCAAAACACACGTTAGTCATGGTAATAAAGCGTTGTCATTAATTACCGAAACCAAACCTTGGGGCCTAGATGCTTTCAATCTCCCCCTTTTTGGTGATTGATGACAACACTAAGTTTCAATGAATTAGAGTGAAGTTTTTCGAGCATGCTTGGTTCACATAAGCAAAAGACAATAAGCATAAAGGGTTAGGAATTGCTTATGTGCTCCAAGCCAAAAGAGTGTACTTCATAAGATAAGACATAAAGCGTTAGTACACATAAAGATATAGCTCATAAGTAAACGGAGTAAGGCACGGAAGCACAACCTTAGAGCTATAGCTAAAAACGGTGACATATATTAAACACAGTGACGGATAACACATTAAGACTCAAAGTTTACGACTTGACGACAATGTCACACGAATGCAGTGCTGAAAAGTAAACATGATATGCATGAATGTAGCACACGAAAAACGAAAAACCCACTAACAAACTCCCCCTGAAACTACTCTCTCTCCCCCTTTGGCATCAAGCGCCAAAAAGCTAATCTAATCTGACGGGGGGACAGACGGAGTCGTGTCGGGTGCCGAGGTGCGCGGAGTGATCATGAAGTGAAGCGAATCGCCCTCGGAGTCTGAGCTATCTGGCTGACCCTCTGAAGAAGCACGTGGCTGCGAAGCGGTCTGGGTCTGAGCAGGAACAGGCACTGACTGTGTAGCAACAAGTGGATCTGTCTGAGTAACCTGAGCCTGAAGTGCGCCAGTAGCTGGGGGATCTGTCGAGGCAACTGAAGAAGGGAGGGTCTCTGTAGTCTCGGTCCCTGTCACTGGTGGAACGACTGCCTCGGAAGCTGACAACCCTGACGAAGAGTGAAACGTAGTCGTATGCGAGGGTGTCAGCTGACCAGTCAGCTCGCTGTAGGTGGCACTGAAATCACCAATGGGTGTGCCTGTCAGGAGGTGCGGGCGAGGCTGATCTGACGGTGTAAACCCCGTATGGATAGGAGTGAAGCTCGGGGACTGAAAAGACTGGGGAACCTGCTGCTGTGGAGATGTAAACTGAAAGCTCGGCTGTCCCTGACTCGATGGACCGCTGGAATGCAAAGCCGGAGCCATGATAGATGCAGGCGGAGGAACCCCAACTGTGATGAGATGCCGCAGAAGATCCATGTACTGCTGCTGACTCTGTCTCTACATCTCAACCTGCTGCCTCTGGATCTCTAGCTGCTGTCTCTGAAACTCGTCCTGGCGAGCCTGAATCTGTGCTAGTGCTGCAGCTGTATCCTGTGCCTAGCGCTGTATCTGCTGCTGCTGCTGCTCCTGAGCCTGGGTCAGCCTCTCAAGGATAGCCACCATGGCTGGGTCTGAGCGGGAGGCTGAGCCAGATCCACCGGCCTCGTGGTCGTGAGACCGAGGAGACCGGTACCTGGGGATGGGCTGATAATCCTCATCAGTGCTGTCTGAAGTGACATCCTCAGGTATCTCAGCAGTCTGAGCCTCAAGGTCTGCGAGCTCTGCCTCGGCAAGCTCGTCAACTCTAGCGTCCTGCTCAGCTGCTGTCTCAGGAACCTCTGGGCGCTCACGCTGTCCTGGTGCTGGGGCCTGATCTCTAGTGATAGAAGCCCAAAGCTGTCTAATATCATAGTCAGGGAATGCTGTAGTAGTGTTAGCAATCTCTGCCCTGATCTCTGGTGGCATCTGGATAGCAGATCTGATGATGAAACAAATCCAGTGGGCATAGGGAAGCTGACGGTTACCCTTGAAGCCCTCAGCAATGGTGTCCTCCATCTCACTGAGAATAAGATCCCAGATATCAAACTGTCGCTATGTCACGAGGTGGTGAACAACCCAAAGCTGCATCCTCGTCAGTCCCTCTCTGTAGCCAAGTCGAGGTAGTAGAGTGCGTCTGAGTATGGCATCCAAGACTCGGGCAAGAGGCGTCAGGCTGGCAGGAGTACGACGTGACCCTTCGCCAAAAGGCTCGCGAAAGCAGGGTCGAACCAGGTCGGTGGATGGCACTGAACCGCCGTGAGGGCGTCTGGGAGGTGGAGTCTGGCCATAGCACAACTGATGGATCCTCGTGTCTGAAGCAGGTAGTCTGAGGATCTCTCGGGCTCTGGAGCTGTAGAGTCTGTGATCGCGGCCTCTGAATGCGAAGTGAATAAACTCATGAGCAGGATCAATCCAAAGAGAAGCATAGAACTCCCTGACCCATGTGCCGCAGTAAGCACCTGTCCGTCCAAGAAGATCTGATAAGCCAGGCAGATAGGACAGGTGCGGACGGAGCTGCTCTCCCACAACATCAACCAATGCCTCTAGTCGACACACCCTCTGAGGTCTGAAAGCAATGCCACTGTCAACTAGGGCCCTGTAGAAGTCCTCCTGAAGTGGGTATAGAAACCCTCTGAAGCTCTAGGATCTCTGACAGGTGGAAACCATCGACTGACCTCCACGAACCTCAAGCCCTTCACTTGACGTGCTGAAGCACCCCTCAGGTCTAAGTGCTCGACCGGGGGTGACCCTCTAACTCTGGGAGGAGGTCGTGCTCCACGACGCGGGCCCTCTGGCCTGGGTGTCACCTGTGAACGGGCACGTGTGGAGCGGCGACGTGGCGGAGACTGAGCTGCCTGCTCCTCTGTATCCTCAGTGGCCTGTGGAGCCTCAGTGGCCTGGGTAGACTCAGTAGCGGGTGTAGTCTCTGTAGCCTGTGTCTGCTCTGAGGGTGGATCAACTGACATCTGCTCTGAAGGTGCAGTAGCCTCGGTACCCTCAGTGGCCTCTGTGCCGAGCTGTCGACCTTCAAGATGAAAGCGACGCTCGCCTATGTGCAAGCCACTGCGTCTGCCACCTCTCTCTGCCTGCTCTGCGGCGTCTGCAACGGCCTGAGCAATCTCCGCATCTGACGGTGCCTTCCTCTTCTTTTTGGCTGCAATCTTGATGCGCTTACCACGCGCAATCTCATCACGACGGGGAGGACTGTTGTCCCCGTCACCAGGAGCACCACCGGCGTTCTTGCAACGCACCATGCTGACTGACTGCCTGAAAACCTCTGAGAGATGATGAACTGACACTCGAGAGGCTTGGCCTCAATCCGTATCCGCAGGCTTGGCCTCGGATTTAGCGAACAGATCTGACCCGACACACCGACTGACTCGCTGCACGTAGGAATAGAGAGATATACTATAAGCACATATATATCTAAAAGATACGAAACCCTAGATAGCAAGCACATGAGATACGAAGTGAAACGACGCTAAGCTACCTCGGATCGACGAGACGACGGTGAAGGGACGCGGTGACCTAGTTCGCGAGAACCCCCGAGATCGGCGATCGAGCACTGAAACGACCAATCGAGATAGCAATGGAGTGTTATGGTCAACGGCAAGCCTTATCGATGAAAAGGAATTGACGAGAACGAAAGAGGTCGAACAAGGCAATACCTCGAGCGAGGGTTGTCAAACCCTAAGCTAGGGTTTAGGGGCAAACCCTAGGTGAGAATCCCGGCCGAAAGATGGAATCAAGGTGCCCGGGCGCACGGGGGGAGTAGAGTGGTGCTGGAGAGGCTCTTGGCAGGGTTTGGCTTCGCCGGCGGTGAGGAACAGCCGGCGATTGCGGCGGCGGCGCGGCAAGCAGCGCACGGCAGCGGTGCAGGATAGCAGGCGCGCGCGGGCGCGGTGTGGCAGGGGAGGAGCTGAGCAGGGCTAGCAGGGCGAGCTGAGCTGCGCAGCGCGGTGGAAGCCTTGCCGGCGGCGAGGAAGACGCGCGGGAGCGGCGAAACGGCGAGAGAGCACGGCGGCGGCGGATTTCGGCGGAGGAAAAAGAAATAGAGGAAGATGAATCGGTATTTATGAGAGGCGCAGATCCGCTCGATACGGCATCACCGGACGCGGTGGTCAACATCACCGGACACGGTCAGAGTCCGATGGCTGAGTGCTCGGGAATTCATCGCGGAGCACCGGACGTGGTGGTGGTAGCCGGGACCGGACGCGGTGGTCGTCAGAGGCGCGTCCGGTGCAGCGTCCGGTGCCTAGGTCTGGACTTTGTCTTCTGGATGACCGGACGCGCTGGTGGACGTCGGGACCGGACACGATGGTGAAGCAACACTGCGTCCGGTGCAGCGTCCGGTCGCTGTTTTTCGCCATTCTTCGTTCCGAACTTCGACGCGACTTCTCCCAATCAAGTTCCAATTCAAAGAGACACAAATAAACACCAATTGGAACCTGATATGAGTGACCTCACTCAAACCCTCAAATTTTCCAAAATAGTTTGCCTTAGGCTAGTATAATTTTTACGAAAATAGGCAATAAACACCCGAGGAGCAACGTATGGCCATGCAATAGAGTTTTTGGACCTTTAGGAGCGTCAAATGCTCTCTCTATTCATGGACGAACACAGAGGTTGCTCAAAGCTAAACCGAAAAGAAACGACAAACAAACAACCATGCATATGCAATGCAATACAAGAAAGTAAAGCTAGGTTGCTTGTCAAGTTTGATCCACGGTTAGGCTTCTTCACTCCTCCAAAGGAGGGTTATCGTAACCGTGTTAGCCAAGCCCTAAATGCATTGCGATAAAGTAAACGTGACATATGATACAATGCAATGCAAGGGACAACACGCGCTCATTTTTTAAAGTTACTTGAATCAAGCACATTAAGTTCACTTCTTAGTCTACAAAAGGTAGCCTCGTCCAAAGGTTTAGTGAAGATATCCGCTAATTGATTTTCACTTCGCACACCTTCTAGTGATATGTCATTTTTAGCAACGTGATCTCTTAGAAAGTGATGGCGGATATCAATGTGCTTGGTGCGAGAGTGTTGTACCGGATTGTTAGCAATTTTAACGGCACTTTCATTGTCACATAAAAGTGGCACCTTTTCAAGAACAACTCCATAGTCTAGGAGGGTTTGTTTCATATATAAGATTTGTGCACAACAAGCCCCCGCAGCAATGTATTCCGCCTCGGCGGTGGACAAAGCCACACTATTTTGCTTTTTAGATGACCAAGATACTAGTGATCTCCCAAGCAAATGGCACCCTCCGGATGTGCTTTTTCTATCAATTTTGCAACCGGCATAATCCGAGTCGGAATAGCCAACTAGTTGGAATCTAGCTCCTTTGGGATACCATAGACCAATGCTTGGGGTGTACTTAAGATATCTTAGGATTCTTTTTACGACACTTAAGTGAGGTTCTTTAGGGCACGCTTGAAAGCGAGCACACATGCACACACTAATCATGATATCGGGCCTAGATGCGGTAAGGTACAACAAGCTACCAATCATAGAACGGTAGAGAGTTTGATCAACCAGTTTACCTCCCTCATCTAGGTCGAGATGTCCATTTGATGGCATTGGAGTCTTGATTGGCTTGCATTCTTCCATCTTGAATCTTTTGAGAAGATCCTTGGTATACTTTTCTTGAGAGATGAAAATCCCTTCTCTCATTTGCTTGACTTGAAAACCAAGGAAGAATGTGAGCTCACCAATCATTGACATCTCGAACTCCTTCGACATCAATTCACCAAACTCCTTGCAATAATCTTTATTTGTTGACCCGAAGATAATGTCATCAACATATACTTGACAAATGAAGATCTCCCCATTAAGCTTCTTGGTGAATAGTGTGGTGTCGACCTTCCCGATGGTGAAGCCCTTCTCAATGAGGAAGTCCCGGAGACGCTCATACCACGCTCTAGGGGCTTGCTTGAGCCCATATAGCGCCTTGGACAACCTATAAACATGATTAGGATATCTAGGGTCTTCAAACCCGGGAGGTTGATTGACATAGACTAGTTCATTTATAAAGCCATTTAAGAATGCACTTTTCACATCCATTTGATATAATTTCATATCATGATGTGATGCATATGCAAGGAGGATACGAATGGCTTCAAGTCTTGCAACGGGTGCAAAGGTCTCTCCAAAATCAAGACCTTCAACTTGAGAGAACCCCTTTGCAACTAGTCTTGCCTTGTTTCTCACTACAATGCCTTGGTCATCTTGCTTGTTTCGGAACACCCACTTGGTTCCAATGACTCTTGCACCTTTAGGATGCTCTTCAAGTGTCCATACTTGGTTGCGGGTGAAGTTGTTCAATTCTTCATGCATGGCATTCACCCAATCCGGATCTTGAAGAGCTTCTTCTACATTCTTAGGTTCAACACAAGAGACAAAAGAGTGATGTTCAACGAAAGAAGCTAGCTTTTGAGATCGAGTCATTACTCCCTTTGTAGGACTCCCTATGATGAGTTCTTGTGGATGAGCTTGAAGTAGAGGTGAGTTTCTTCTATCAACCACTTGAGGAGGTGGATGGGGAGCATCAACATCTTGTGCTTGTGCCTCGGCTTGTTCATGAGAGACATAGGTATCTTCATTTTCAACTCTCTCATTCTTGTCATCATCTTGAGGCACATGTGATGAAGATGGTGGATCAATGATTTGCACATCGTCTTCATCATCTTTTGGCTTGATGTCTCCCACGGGCATGTTCTTCATGGCCTCCCTCAAGGGTTCATCACCTACATCATCACAATTCTCAATTGCTCCTTGGGAGCCGTTAGATTCATCAAATTCCACATCATATGTTTCTTCAACCAACCCGGTGGAATGGTTAAATACTCTATATGCTTTGGACTTTGATGAGTAACCAACAAGAAAACCAATATCACAACGTCTTTGAAACTTCCCTAGGTGTTGACGCTTCTTGTAGATGTAGCATTTGCAACCAAACACCCGGAAGAATGAGACGTCCGGCTTCTTCCCATTAAGCAACTCTTAGGGGGTCTTGCCAAGAAACTTTTGGAGGAAGAGGCGATTTGAAGCATAGCAAGCGGTGTTGATTGCCTCGGCCCAAAACTTTTCCGGAGTGTTGTACTCATCTAACATTGTTCTTGCAAGAGTGATCAAAGTCCGGTTCTTTCTCTCAACTACACCATTTTGTTGAGGAGTGTAGGTTGAAGAAACTTCATGCTTGATTCCAATTTCATCACAATAAGCTTCAATGTTGGTGTTGTCAAACTCTTTGCCATTGTCACTTCTAATCTTCTTTATCTTGACTTCAAATTCATTTTGAGCTCTCTTTGCAAACTTCTTGAAGCAACTTGCCACTTCGGATTTGTCATGAAGGAAGAAGGTCCATGTATATCTTGAGTAGTCATCCACTATCACAAGACAATAGAGATTACCACCCAAGCTCTTGTATGTTGTAGGCCCAAACAAATCCATGTGTAGAAGTTCTAGCACTCTTGAGGTTGACATGAAAGCCTTGGTTGGATGAGTGTTTGCAACTTGTTTGCCGGCTTGACATGCACTACAAGGTTTGTCCTTTTCAAACTTCACATCCTTCAATCTTCTCACTAGTTCTTTCTTCAATAGCTTGTTGAGAGTGCTCATTCCAACATGTGCAAGCCTCCTATGCCAAAGCCAACCAAGTGAGGTCTTGGTGAACAAACATGTCATCAAATTTGCATCTTCGGAGGTGAAGTCAACAAGATAAAGATTGTTATATCTAAAGCCTTTGAATATCACTTGCTTGTCATCTATCTTTGAAACTTCAACTTCATTTGGTGTGAACAAGCATTGGAAGCCAAGGTCACAAAGTTGCCCGACGGATAACAAGTTGAAACTCAATGAAGCAACATAGAGCACATTTGAGAGTGAGTGATCATTTGATATTGCAATCTTGCCTATACCCTTGACTTTGCTCTTTGAATTATCTCCAAATGTGATCTTCTCTTGGCATATCCCATTCTCTTCAATGGAGGTGAACATACGAGGATCACCGGTCATATGTTGAGTGCAACCACTATCAATAACCCAATGAGATCCACCGGTCTTGTAGTTCACCTACACACAAGAGATCAAGCTTTTTGTTTAGGGACCCAAACTTGAGAGGGGCCCTTGACTTTCTCAACTAGTGACTTGGCAACCCATATTTTCTTTGGCCTATTCTTGTTTGGGGGACCCAAAAACATGACTTTCATCTTTCCATTTGAATCTTTTCTTAGCATGTAATGAGCATTGAAGGCAAAAGGTCTAGCATGCTTGGGCAAGGGTTGTGGTGGTGGAGTTTTGCACTCATGAGCAAGGTGACCTTCTTGACCACACTCAACACATCTCTTTGGCTTGGGCTTTGACTTGCTTTGTTGTTGAGCTTTTGCTTTCTTCTCTTGATTTGCCAAGTACCCAATGCCACTTCTATCCATCTTCATTACGGTGTTCATGAGGAGCTCACTTTGCAAGTATTGGCCTCTTGTGAACTTGCTTAGGCCGGTCTTGAGATGCTCTTTTTCTTGCTTGAGTTTCTTGTTCTCTTCAATGAGTGACTCATTTGTTGTTTGCTTCTCAAGAGCCATCAAACCTTTTAGCTTCTTGTTCTCATTTGCAAGCTTCTCATTCTCACACTTGATCTTGCCATAATCATCATGGTTGCATGACTCAACCACACTCTTGCCTTTGCTACTAGAACCTTGCTCAATGCTTTCAATGATCAAGTCATCACATGATGTAGCTATATCACACTTAACAACATGGTTAGTAGCATCATGTGTCTCAAGAGCAAGTTCATTAGCAACCACAAGACTATCATAGTCAATTTTTAATGTGGTGTATTTGTCTTTTAGAGAGGTATGTCTAGTGATGAGCTCATCATGCTTCTTCTCAAGTTTATCATGTTGATCTTTAAGCTCTTTGTTAGAGGTTTTGAGCTCCTTGAGAGTAGAAGACATAATCTCATTTTGATCTCTAAGCTCACCACTAGTCTTTTGAGCATTTTCAAGCTTAGATGAGAGTGATTCATTTTCATTTTGAAGATCATCATTTTCACTTCTAGTCCTTCCTATGATTTTAGTGTATTTGTTTAGCAATTTTACAAGTTCATCATAAGAAGGTGCATCAAATTCATCATCACTATCACTATCATCATCATCATCACTATCATGGTTTTGTACCTTACGTTCACCCTTGGCCATAAGGCATAGGTGAGTAGTGGACGATGATGGTGAAGAAGGCGGTGAAGGTGGTGGTGAAGATGTTGGTGAAGATGATGGCCCCATCACAAATGCGGCAACCTTCTCTTTCTCATCATCGCTCTCATCTTCGGAGGAGCCACAAGATGATTCAATGTCGGTGAGCCAATCACCAACAATATAAGCCTTTCCACCCTTCTTCTTCTTGTAGAACTCCTTCTTCTTGCCATCCTTCTTCTTGTATGGCTTGTTCTTCTTCTTCTCATCTTCTTCATCACTTGAATCATTCTTCTTGCCCTTGTTCTTGTTCTTGAACTTGTCTTTTGGAGGTCTAGGGCATTGATGAGCTAGGTGGCCAAGTTCACCACAATTGTAGCAATCCATCTCCGAGATGGGCTTTCTCTTGCTACTTGTGAAGAATTTCTTTTTCTTGCCATCGAACTTGATGCCACTCTTGTTAAGCTTCTTTAGCATCTTGGTGGTCTTCCTCACCATGAGTGCAAGTGATTCATCATCGATATCACTTTCACTTGAGCTTTCTTGCACGATCATGGCTTGGCCCTTCTTCTTCTTCTTGTCATGGCTAGCTTTGAAGGCCAAGTCTTTCTTCTTGGAAGATGATGAGCCCTCTTCCGGAGTGATGTGCATGTACATCTCATGAGCATTGATCTTCCCCAATACTTGAGTCGGTGTTGCGGTGGAGAGATCACTTTGATGAAGCACGGTGACAATGTGACCATACTTCTCAACGGGAAGCACACTCAAGATCCGCCTTGCAACATCCGATTGACTCATTTAAGTGAGTCCAAGAGCATTGAGGTCCTCTACAAGAACATTCAAGCGAGTGTACATGTCATTAGCACTTTCTTTGGGAAGCATCTCAAAAGAATTAATTTTCTTTAAAGCAATATGATAGCGTTCCTCACGCTCACTCTTAGTTCCCTCATGGAGAGCACAAAGATTTTGCCACAAATCATGAGCGTTCTTTGCATTACGCACACGATTGAAGATATCTTTGCCTAAGCCCCGGTAGAGTGCATTTTTGGCCTTTGCATTCCACCGGTCGTACTTCTCCTCGTCACCCGTGGGGTTTGCGGGATCCTTGATAGCGGGAAGCCCTTCGGTTGCGGCTCTAAGACACCCGACATCTATGGCTTCGAGATGCGCCTCCATGCGGATTTTCCAATATGGAAAATCATCCCCATCAAAGATGGGAGGTGGTCCTTCCCCGTTAGACATCTTGCTCTAGGCGGTAAAGCCTAAATTAGGAGCAACACGGCTCCGATACCAATTGAAAGGATCAAGATGCCCAAGAGGGGGGGTGAATTGGGCTTCTCTAAAAATTAATTGCAAGAATTAAATCCTACAAGCCGGAATTCACCCCTAGTGCCTACTTGTGTTCCTAGAGAGTCTACCGTTAAAAAGTTTTGCACCCTAGTTTCCAATCCTAGTCTAGCATGGCAATTCTAGGAATGTAAAACAAGCAATGAAAATAAATACGAGAAAGTAATTGCTTGAATGTAAAGGGGCAAGGAACACGGCGATGTTTTTCCGAGGTATCGGAGAGTCGCCACTCCCCACTAGTCCTCGTTGGAGCACCCGCGCAAGGGTGTCGCTCCCCCTTGATCCGCGCAAGGATCAAGTGCTCTCTACGGGTTGATTCTTCGACACTCCGTCGCGGTGAATCACCCAAAACCGCTCACAACTTGAGTTGGGTCATCCACAAGCTCCGCCGGATGATCACCAAACTCCCAATCACCACCAAGCCGTCTAGGTGATGGCGATCACCAAGAGTAACAAGCTAGAACTCTCACTTGACCACAACGAGCCCAAATGAGGAGATGGATGCACACTTGCTACTCTCTAATCACTAGTGAGGAATCTCAAACTTTGATTCTCAAATCTCTATCCTCACTAGAGCTCTTGCACTCCCTTGCACTCTAAAGGGTTTTCTCAGATGTTTGAATGAGCAAGAGACCTCTAAAAGAGGTGGAGGGGTTGTATTTATACACCCCTCAAAGAAAACGAACCGTTACTTTCTGACACGGGGTCACCGGACGCGCCGGTGCAACGCACCGGACGCGCCGGTCCCCCGTAACGGTCAAAACGCGATTTTGAAAACGAACCACCGGACGCACCGGTCAGGGGTGACCGGACGCGTCCGACGTGCAAGGGTGCTTACTGTACTCACACCGGACGCGAGGCCGCGTCCGACGCCTGAAGACCGGACGCGTCCGATCCTCTCTGGACCTTACTGGACTCGCACCGGACTCGCCGATCAAGTCCAGTATCGCGTCCGACGGGTGTTCTCCCAGAGTGACACGTGTCAGCCACTGACCACCGCGTCCGGTCCTCGCGAGGACCGCGTCCGGTGGTCAAGACCGAAACCCTAGCGCTGAGCGTACTCACCGGACGCGTCCGGTGCTCCCGAAGAGCGCGTCCGGTGACTGGAAAACAGCCCGAAACTTCTCGAAACGCGTCGCAACTTCGACCAAGTTGCTTCCAACTGAACTTTGAGCTATT
The DNA here is from genome assembly GCA_022457205.1 of Saccharum spontaneum. NCBI lineage: Eukaryota > Viridiplantae > Streptophyta > Magnoliopsida > Poales > Poaceae > Saccharum > Saccharum spontaneum. Next base: position 33,804,085 of record CM039597.1, read on the forward strand.
CTAGGGTTGCCTAGCGCCAAGTTTAACAAGTGTGCACCACACCTAAACATAGGACTCGCCTAGGTCAAGCTACCCATTCATGCCCCCCTTTATAGTACGGCCAAAAGAGAAAAACGAAGATCCTAACGACTATTCCGAATGTGTCTCAACACTTCGTCATCCGGAACTAACCGTCCTTAATCTTGACGTCACTCTTTTAAAAACCGAAACGATTTCCATCAAGGGACACGAATACCACAGTGCTCAAAGCAGTTATCACCTCCATGACCTAACTTACCAAGTTTCTGCAAAACACACGTTAGTCATGGTAATAAAGCGTTGTCATTAATTACCGAAACCAAACCTTGGGGCCTAGATGCTTTCACCTCCTTTCTTAAAGTATCTGCTTATCATCTCACAAATCTCATTAGTCCTCTAATTCAGTGGTCGTCAATGCCAAAACCCACATATGCTTGATTGCACTTACATGATGCCATAATTGATTCTACCAATGTCTAGCTTCATATGATAAAAATCAACAAAAAGGGCAATCAAATCCTCTCTAACAATCTCCCAACAATATTGATAAAACTCAACAAGGAAATGATGAGGCCAAGGAACTGAATTCTTCTCCATGGAGAAGACAAACTCTTTTATTTCCAATTCAGAGAAAGGTTTTTCAAGTTCTTCATTCTCTTGTGGAGTAACCATCTCAGAAGGGTCCCAACACCCAGGCTCCATACGGAAACCAGAAGGTGTAGAAGGACCAAAGAGATCTATGTAAAACTGGGTAGCGTGGTCCACTAGGGCATCATCACCTTCAATCACCTGATCATTATGTTTTAATGAAAATATGGTGTTTTTCCTTTTCTTCCCATTGGCGACCCTATGGAAAAAAAGCCGAATTACAATCTCCTTTTAAAAGCCAAGTGCTATTAGATCTTTTATGCCAGTACCCCTCTTTCTCCTCAACAATCTTAACAGTTCAGTTTGTATAAAAGATTTTCTTTCTAGATTCTCAGCATCTAAAGTTACTTCTTTTTCCAGTTTCTCAATTTTCTCCAACTCTTCCTTGAGAGTGTTTTTATATTTTCTAGTATGCCCTTTCAGGCTTTGCCCCCACCCTTTCAAGAATTTTCTGACTCTATCCATCTTGATACACCAAGTATCAATAGCAGACTTAGTATAAACTTTTCCATCCCAAATTTCCTTCACTTTTGATTTAAATTCAGCATGTTGAAGCCAGGAGTTTTCAAAACAGAAGGGCCTTGAGCCTATTTGTTGGGAAAGGTCTGTCCTCACAATCAAAAGATTGTTGTCAGACATATATCTAGGAATTTTCCTTAGATTACACAACGGAAATTCACTTTCCAAAGAATTCGAAATTAACACTCTGTCCAACTTCTCCAATGTGGGATTTTCCCTATTGTTGCTCCAGGTGTACTTGCCACCAGACAGAGACAATTCTCTAAGATCATAAGAGTTCGTGATCAGATTAAAAACCGAAGAGAAGCTGTTGTCATGGAATTTTGTATTTTTTCTGAGCTAAACCTTAAAATGTTGAAATCACCACCAATAAGCATGGGGTACTTGACCTTAAAGCAGATACTAGATAGTGCAGTAAGGAAGCTATCTTTGAACTCATCTTGAGCTGGCCCATATACATTTGCCAGGGACTATTTTTCTTAAGGCTCTTGTCAAAAACATTAGCAACGATCATAAAGTTACCACTATCAAAATTCTCCACATCAAACTTATCCTTTCTAACACACATCCCACCAAATTTACCACTAGAGAGAGTCCAGAACCAACTAAACTCCTTGTTATTATCAATTTTCCAAAAAAAAGATTCAGAATAAGTTTTTTCATCGTTTCCTGAATACCAATGAAATCGGCTTTATGATCCCAGATCAACTCCTTGATATAAGAGCTAAGACCCTTAGATACCCCTACAATTTCATATAATACCTATCATTTATACACCTTTTTAATTGTGTTTCTATCCTTGAGATTAAATCTAGGGCTAACCTTAGATTTATCTCCCTCAGAGCCAACATAAACATCAAGAGGATGCTTCTTAACAGCTTTGGATTTCTTTTTGCCTTTTTTTGAGGATCTACTTTTTCTCACACTAAGAATCAGAACAATAGGTTCTTCATCAGATTCTTCAGACCCCAATTCCATAATGTTTTGCTCCTCTAAGGGAAGAGTTACCTCTTCTAAGTTAATGCTTTGATCAGCAATTGAATGTTCATTCAATTTCATTCTTGCATTTTTCCAGATCTTTAAGTAAATCTATTTTTTCAAAAGATATGGATTCAGAGTGAACCCCCATTTTAGTGGCTAAATCAATAATCTGAGGATTAGAGAGAACTGCAAAGGAGTTCTGATGCACAGTTAAAGTACCTTCAGGTTCCATATCTTGAAGAATTTTGCTAGGAGCTTGATCACCCATCTTCTGCTGAAAGGCACCATTGTCTCTGATTCTCTTGCTCTGCCTTACATCTTGCCATTTGGACCATCCATCCTTCATCTCTTGATCCTTTTCCATCACTGCTTGCAGATTACTAGCTTGATTCTCCCAGGCATTAAGCATCTCAGCAGACCCATTTACATCAGTAGTCTGTAACTCTTTGACAGCCATGTCCAGCTTGTTGGTTTCCTTTGAAGTCATATCTTGGCCCTCATTGTCCCCTTTAGGAATATCCATGACTTTGTCATTTCCTCTAACAATATCCACAACCATCTCATCTAACTCAGCATGCTACCCATCTTCCTCTTTATCCTCTTTAGAAGTATCCTTGACTTTGTCATTTTCGCTGATAGAATCACTAGCCATCACATTTAACTCAGTATCTTGCCCATCTTCCTCTTGGATCAAGTCCCAATCAATATCTTAACTAGCTTTCTGGTTTGTCTCTTCTTGACTAGACATCTCAACTTCAGGTCCCCCTGGCTTCCTTTAATAGGGCTCAGAGATGTAGCTCTTACTGCAATTTCTTCTCCTTTGGCCTTCATGATGGTAGGTAAATTTTTGGTGGACCCAGATTTTTTAATAATGTCATCAAACTGAAAAATGTCTTCCCTCTTACTATCAAAAATAGCATTTTTGGCTTCAATAGTCACTAGGGAATCCTGTTTAAATTTCATAAAATTGGACCCATACTCATTGATCACCACTTTTCTGAGTTCCATATTGTCAAAGTTCCCAAACCTCAGTTGTTCAGATCCAGGAACAACAAGATCCCCCATCAATAAACTTTCATCTTCACTGTCCTCAGAATAAGCTTGCCACTGATTTGCAGTCCTAGAACCATCACCAACAATATGTTTCCCTTTGCTGGTACTGTAGGTCGTGCTCGGTCCAGCTTCAGAGGGCTGACCAGTCTGCTTAGCTTGCTCCATCTTCTGTTTCTTGGGCGATGGAAAGTTGCCTTTTTGTTGATCCCTTTCATTCCTTATCCATTTAGTTCCTGTAGGATCAATATACCCATCCTATGGTACTTCTCTCTGGAAAAAGTAATCATAAAAATGGAAATCCAGTACCCCATCATAGAAACTGGTACTTTAGTAACATCCCTGCAGCCAATTTTAACCCTGACATAATCATTTTTGTGAAGTCTATCTCTGTCAACTTCCAAGGGCAGCCCCACCTTTGAGGCAACCATGCAAACATTAGAATACGACCTTTTTTCAAAAGGAATGTTGGTGATTCTGAACCAAGCCACATCTAGGGGTCCCTTGGACCTAGAAGTAGCATTCCACTTCTCAACTTTGATGACCACCTCAGGAGCTGACCACATTCTCATCTCAGTGAAATGGGCTAAGTCATCAATATTCTGAGAGTTAGGGAACCTCATCTGGAATTTACGCTCTCCAATTCTTTTAGCATACCATCTCCACAAAGAATTTGGTCCATCCTTCAATTTGAACTCATTTTCAATTTGCCTAGCACTTGCCTGACCAACAGTGACAGTCACCAAGGTAGTAGTAGACATGTCCTTTATCCCATCATCATTGCTAGCACTCTCAATAATGTGAAAACCTTGCCCATAAGCTTTGGCCACAGAAAGGAGAGATGAACTCCAATGGCATCTTAGTTAAGCATACTCTTGCCACATGACCTTCCTTATGACACCTCGAGCACATCATAGGACTAGGACAAGCATTAGCCATATGCCCCACCTTTCCACATCTGGGACAGATCAAAGGTCTGTCAGGCTACTCACTAGGAGCTTCACGTTCCCCATCCTGCATAGTATGAGTGTCATTCACCCTCTTCTGAATGTTGTTGTTCACAGAAGTTTCGACTTCAGTGGATTCCGCCTTCTGAGTGTGATTGGACTCATCCTTCTATTCTTCCTGCGATACATGCTCGTTCTGACGGATCGGATTCCTGTCTCTATCACCATAGCCACAACCTCCACCTTGGAATCTACCACCGCCTCTATCTGTACCGTGCGGAACCCAGCCCCGATTGCCCAGACCTTGCCATCTAGTACGATATCCACCACCCCGATTGACCTCGAACCCTTGATTGAAGCGATTCGGAGGATACGGGCGTCGATCCATGATTTTCCCAGACCGCGGAGGGCCTGCAGAACTTGCACGAACGACCGAGTGTCACCACGCAAAGTAGACCATCGCGTGTTCACCGGAGTAGCACCACGAAGGGGAACTACCTCCGATGAACCAGACTTCAGCTTATCCGAACCTCGAACAAAAATCTCCTCGCAAACCCCAACCTCGATGCTACAATTCCACAAGTGAGCAAGACGAGCACTTAAATCAGCGTCGGGGTGTGTTGGGCATTCTTAACGTCATTACCAAAAATAGACTTAGTTTTCTAATTCTGATAACGGCGCCAAAAATGCCGAACCTATCCCTCATGCCACTTAAGCCAAGTTGTCATCCCTAGCATGACATGAGAGACGCGGTATTGAAATATGCAACTGCTCTTCTAAATAAATAATAAATAAGATCTGCAAGCGCACAGATTAATACCGATGTAGCATTTTAACCGGGAAGTATTCCAGGTATCGTTATTTATATTTTTACCACTGGGAAGGGATTACTAACATCAATGTTGATTATGGAATGGAATATAGGAATGAGTATCAATCATTGCATGTATAAGTGAGAGCATTCATCTATCTCTTGCATACAGGGGTAAGTGTCACATAAAATATGGATAAAGTATGAATGGTGACAAAGATAATTAATCTGATCAGCTAGCCACATATAATAATGATAAGCACCTCAACAGATATTCTAGCAAGTCATTAGCATGGTATTAGGACGAACTACAAGGATATTTCCTAAGTTATTCTTAACTATAAAATCTAGCATATCATAGTTAGTGCAAGTACACTTGGCAATCATTGCGAGAAAGGACTACGCCCATGCATAGTGATATTATCAAGGAAGATGAGAAATATAGCAATCACTCCCCCATAATAATGTTGCTCTGCCTGCCTTACACACGGGAGGGGAACTATATAAGAACCAACGAAGCTGTCACCATCGCGGACCACCCCACGATCCGGCATATAAGGTGCAATCGCAGATAAATATGGTCTAAGCACCACGCCTACACAATATTTATCATTTACCCATGGATCCGATGGATAAACGCTATACAATCCTAAACATGTATATAATTCCAATCTAACTAAGCCAAGCGTATAACTACGATAAACTAAGAACAATATAATCGCAAACGTAAACAAGTAGAGTATAGTCATAATCAATATATTGAAATAGAACAAAGTTGTATTCATAATATTGAAGAACAAAGATGAACAATAAAGAACAGTAAAGGAATTACCAAGAATCCTCTTGACAGATCCGGAAACCAATCGAAGATTGACTCCTTCTAGTTCTAATCCTATGTAGCTATGCTATACTAGAGATCTAGTTGATGTGGTGGCTCTAGGGCTTGATCAGAGACTCTCCTCCTGAGATTAGGGTTTGAGGAATTGAGAATGAGGGAGTGCCTCCTCCAGGGGCCAAGGGTCCTGCTTATATAGCCCCCTCAAGTGAACGTGGGCCGTCGGATCAAACCGACATTAATCGCACGGTTTTCCTTGATCCCTTAGGTCGGTGGAGCATAATCTGCGAGACGGAGCCTGATTGGCTCTCAGGCCAGGGCGGATGCCCTAGGGAGCAGGGCGGGCGCCCTGCCTCCGGGCCCGTTCGGCCTCCCGTTCGATCTCGTGGCTTCTGGAGTCTTCTAGATGATAGAAAATCGGTGAACACGTTATTATCTCTATGTAAACCCGACGTGTGGGCCTTTCCTCCGTATTTTCTGATAACCCCCTGCAGAAACAGACAAACACCAAAACTCGTGGAATTCTGTCAGATAAAACCCTAAGTCTAGGTGTTGGTTGCATTTGGATCCTTTTCTTTATTTATTTGATAACTATATTTGGTACTTAAGGACCGTCAACAGGGTGGTCGCATACCTCGTGTGGAAGTCGCGTCCTGGTTGCCTTCCGCCTCGATCCAAAAGGGATCGCTAGGGTTTCCGCTCTCCCCAGACAGAATGGGAGAATGAGATGATAGGGAAGGGGAGGGAGAAGAGTGAGGGCCCGTGACATCAAAAGGAGGCTGGAGCGCACCCTCGTTTCCCGGAATCTGCCATGGCCCAGAGGTCAGCGACTGCGAAGGAGTTGAGACATGAGCCGCGTCTGCGGAGCTCAGAGTCGACTCGACCCCCAACTGTGCGCATGAGCCTGATCCTGTTTGGACCCGCGTCGTCAACCTGCCCTGCTCGTGAGGAAGGCATGCACCCGTATCAGCGTTGCTCCTCGCGCCATGGTTCGCGCCCGCATCGCATGGGACGCCCGTGTCGCACGAGTCGCCCGTGTCAGGAGGAAAGAGACGAGCCATCATCTCCGATCCCGGTAAGTGCCGATAGGATTACCGGAGTCTTTGTAGATGAGTCATAGAATTAAATGTCTATGAAACAAAAGAATAAAAGTATATATCAAAAGTGATTGATCCATACTTCATAAATTTTGTATTCTCAAAAACTATGTCATGAAACTCCGCATTAAAAAGGGCCAAAGCAAATAATTGCTTTCCAGGTTTAGAGAAGTCCCTTATCTCCGCCCTCGCCGTCGTGCTGATCGGAGGAATCCTTCCTCTCAGCCACCACATCGGCCTCGCGCGCGTGCACAACTGCCATCATGCCTCGCATCATCGTTCTACATGCTGCCATATGTAAGGTGCAAATTGTATCCATATCTTTTGTTATCGACCATTTGATGCATAAATCACATCTGATATTTAATATCCATACTATATTAAAATATTCAAATTCATATATGCCGCCAGCAGCAAAAAAGAATATAGCCTTTGATGGCAAGTTGAATTGTTCCCCTACGGATAGTGCCTATGGCCACTTGCCCCACTCGTGGGGATATAGCCTTCAAACTTCTCTACGACCTCCCTTGTCTCACTAAGAGCAAGTATTATAAGCGGTGAAGAGCTGGCGAAATCCGACGTTGGCGAGAGAGAAAGTAGGGGAGAGAAGAAAGCGAGCGACTCGCGAGACGCCGGTAAAAAGCCGACGAAATGCACTGTGGCTACCGGTCCCCCACTCGAGTTCTTCCACGTCGCAGCTAAACATTAAAGATCAGTGGGTCCGCCACCACTGCTTGGCAACTCAGGTGACCTGGAGCTTCTTGCAGCCAGCGAGCAGGCGTATCCATTAGCCTTGCTCTAAGGGTAGCATCTCGTGAAGGTTCACGACTGTATCACACACTCCTTCCAAAGATGGTCCTCTCTCCCTGCTTTTTTACTTGAAAGACTCAAACTTGCAACGTTGATTCACGCTTTGGTCTGCAAGTACTTGTCTGAGCTTGCATCTTCTGTTTCATATTTAGTATAGTCTTAGATTTTAGAAGAACATATAAAATTAAAATAATTTAAAAAAGAAACAAAGAGAGCATAATTTTAGAGAATAATATAAAACCGGTATCATATTTTCTGAGTTAAAATAATTTATCTTTTTTCAAAAGTTAAATCAGATTTCAGTATTTGTAAATGCATGTTTTTTTGAAAATTATTCAGATATTTTTTTGAAAAATTATATTCTTTAACTTTTTTGATGAAGTTTATTCCACCTTTCTGTTATGAATGTTTAGTTTATTTTTCTTCTATGTGATATGACGTTATGTAAGACGGTTGATGTGGTATTATGTCAATTGAAATCTTTTTAAAAACGTCTTAAAAGAATAAATCAAACGGTTTTAAAATTGAAAATTCTAAAATCTGTTTTTTATAATTAAGGGAGGTAAATTGAATAGTTGCGAGAACTATTTGGCATGAAAATCTCGACCGATCTGTCCGATCTCTCTCCCGAGTCCACTCCAAGCCTTTTCCTCCGCTTTCTCGCGATGGCGCCGCCGCGCTGCGCTCTCCTCGCCCTCGCCGCTCTCCTCCTCCTCTCCCTCTCCCTTGCCGCCGCCGCCTTCCAGTCCGACGAGCTCCTCCTCAACGATGACGACGAGTTCGAGGGCGTCGGCGCCCGCCCCTCCGCTCCCTCCCCGCCGGCGGCCCCGGCGGTGTCCTCCTCCCGACGCAGATCCGTGGACGCGCCGTTGCCCGGGGCAGGCGAGTCCAACGCAGTGCAGTTCACGCTCGAGCACGATCTTGGCGACGGCAAGGGCTTCGTCCCAGCTGGAACCTTCTCGGCCCGCCTCAAGACCTTCGCCCACGGCACGCAGGTGGGTCCCGGTCTCTCTTTGGTTGCTATCTCGGTTGTTTGGTTGGTTCGCCTATATGGTTGGGCCTGCTTACGCTCTGATCAATGGATCTGGGATGGCTAGCTCTTAGCTACGTCTGGATCGTGATTTCAGCGGCCTTAACATTGTTCGTAGATGTTCTGCTCCTGTTAGCTTGGTCGAGCTGTTTGTCAGGAGAGGTAGTGAATCATATGCTTTGGATTGTTATGAGAAGTGTGAATCGAGAATTGGATCCTATGATGGTGTATGTGTCCTGAATTATAACGGGATGTTGTTTCCTAAGTACTCTCTGCGGCTTACAGCTTGTTTGGTTAGTGAAATGTCTCCATTCAGAATTATCTGAACCAGAAACCGAACCTCCTTGAGCTGTTTGGTTTGCATCCTGGGTTCACATTGTCCTTCACCAGGTAGTACTCCTGTGATAGTGATTCTGCAGGATGAGTTTATTCCGCAAAAACGCCGGACTGATCCATTCTGATTAAACTCATGCCGCATGAGCCAAATCTGCAAATCAAACACACTGTTAGTTAGACTTAGACCTTCCCTGGTACTGGAGTACTTCTGTGGGTAAGAAAAAAAAGACCAAGAGTGGCCTTTTGGGCTTGGTGTGAGTATATAATATAAACAACCATTTAAACTGTACGTGTATGACAGCAGCAGTTTTTAAGTGTTAGTGCAGGACTGCTGGTTTTTTCACTACCCGATTCATGCTTCTTTTATTCACTGATGGACTAAAATTGTGAAATTATGCTACAAGCAGGCTAGTATTCTCTGGATTGTTCTGCATTTGGATGGTCGCTTGCTGCTTATATAGCCTTTCAGGCTGCATGACCTTACATTTGACCTTACATTTGCAAATACCTAACATATATCCATTGCCTTGAAGAGCAACCAAGATATTTCTGACTATTAAAAAAAGACTATTATTTTTATTTATATTGGAAAAGGGTATAAGATGATAATTAAAGAGTACTAATATCGTATATCATGCTGCCTCCAAATCATAAATCACTAGTAGATCCCGTGAAGCTTAGTCTAGTGTGACATACAAAATTTGTGGTTAATACCACTAGCATGGGCCTGAGGTTGTTTAGCTTCGAAATTACTTAGCATTGTCTCATTTAGACAAATGATATTTCCCTACCATTAGGAAGCTGCTTTATATGTGGATAACTGAGTTGGTATTTGGTTATAAGGAGAGTATCCCAGGGACAGGAAATATTTGACATTAAATTAAAGACAGTAAATTGGCGTGTAAATACGGAAATAAAGTCTTGAAACATTAGGCTGTCACCTGACTTCTCTTTTCTGTACTTATTTTCAAAACTATATTCAATGTCTTTGTTTATCTTACATATTGCGGAATTTATTGGGTGGGAACATTGAAAACATCATCCCCTTTTCGAATCATATGTCTCAAGATTTACAAGAATAATAATTACAAATGGACATGGGGGCTGGGCATACAACAGATTTTTGGTGTGGTCTGCTGAATCACCATTAACTAAGCCTGCGTTTTTACCCTGTAACTCATCAAATTACAACAGTAGCTGCTGTCTATATATATATATAAAAACTCGGAACAGAATTAGTCCTGATGATATCTCGTGCTTAATCATGGCCCTAGGCCCTAGCACATCACAACCTTCTGCATGTATGAAAATATCTTATATGCATTAACTTCCATGTCTGTTCCTGTTAAGCACATGATATCCAATTTTAAATATCTTCTAGTTGTTTATCATTTTGTTACAATAATGCGTACTCTATGCCTTGTAGTTGTAGTACTTTAGAGGGGGATAGTACATGGGATTGCAATCTGTTATGAACTGAACACAATCAAAATCTGATCTGCCCAAAACTTTCGTCGAATCATTCCTTCTCGTTTTAGCTCATGTTTGCACAAGGCCTATTATTATAGTACCTTTTGTGCTTCATTATTTTGGACTTTGATGTCGGCCCCAATTTTCAAATGGCCCTTACCAAAAAAAAAAAAAATTCAAATGGCCCGAAATCACAGCAGCTTATCTAGAAGCTTTCAACAGTGGTTTATTTAAATTGAACTGTATTGCATAAAAGTCAAAAAGTAAAATGGAATGTGTATTCCTAACTGGGAGTTGGCAATATGATTTCATAAAGTTTAGGAGCAAGCCATAATCTGCCTTTGCAAAATGCAACATGCATTTATTAGGCTTGAAACTTTGTTGATCCTACATTTTGTACATCATTTCGCTGTAGATTATTTTTTGTGTGTACTTTATTCACCATATATGATAAGATTTACTGTGAATTATGTGCTTCCAGTTTATATTTACTTTCAATGATGGTTGATACTTCTCTTAGTGCATCTTTGATCTTTATGTACTTTTGGTTATGTTTGCTAGTGTTCCAATTTGATCAGTTTCGTTGGTGAATAATCAACCACCTATGCTCACTGTAGATATGAGCTAAGAGAGCTAAATTTCTTATTTGACTTATGTTAATGGATTTGTTAGATATCTAGTTTCTCACTTCAACAGTAAATGCTGTAAATGCAAGCGAGGAAAAATATTTCCCTAACTGTACTATTCTTATGGATCAGACCCTCACTAAGCTTCGCTTTACAAGGAATGATTTAACTGAGGATGATAAAGTGGCGTTCAAGGTAACTTCTTGTCCACCACAGTTTTTACCCTGATTTCCTTGACGGCTTATTTTTTCCAACTAATTTGGTGCTTATGCACTTGTTTGTCACTGAAGAAACTGCTCCAGGAAGATGGCTTTTATACAATTAGGCTGCCATCTAATGTGTTGGACACTACAAAGAAACATAATGTTGTTTCTTCAATCAAAGCTGTAAGTTGACTACTGAGTTCATTAGTGTGTTTCTCCTTACTATGATCATAAAATAAGCCCAATACTCCAATTATCTGTTCTTCAAATCATTGTACCAACTGAAACCTGTAAAATAAGGTATTTTTAAAAGGTGTCCCCAAAGCACTGTACTTTTGTTTAGCACCTAGCGTGTACATTTTTGTGGAACAATCAATAAATAAAGCAACTAAATTAGTTATAAGAAAAAACCACTGCTTGATGTATTGCAAAAACTGTGGTTATCTTATTATTAGAACTATTGATTTATTGTCTGATTCTAGAGCTATCCATTTCAGTTCCTTAACTGTCTTGACTTTCTTATGTTTCTTAGAGATGCATTCCACGTGACAGTTTGCAAGAACACATTGTTATCCACATGGTAACTTTCTCCATTTCATTATTTCTATTCATATATCTTCCTCTTTAAATAGTTGTTTATGATGATGGAAAATTTTGGGATAGCCCAGAAACTTTATGTATGTAATAACATCAATTGATGCATTTAGCTAACTTTATTTTGTTTTACATTAGCATTGCCCAAACCTCCAGTATTGATAGAGAGCAGAAGATGCACATTTTTTCTAGCACCTGTACTGATAACATAGCATGCTGATTACATGAAGTTTCTAAACATTTTCTCTATGCTTGTCATCTATTCCAAGTAGCTACTTGGAAAAAAAAGTGTTATTTTTTCATACTGCAGCCATTTTGATAACACAATATGTCGATTACATGAAGTTTCTAAACATTTTCTCTAACCTCGTCATTGATTCCAAGTAGCTGCATGGAAAAAAAATGTTATTTTTTCATACTGCAGCCATTTGGAGATTTGCATTCCATTAGCTTTGTAGAACACCGAAAGAAGTTTCCTTGGTGTTGTGACTCACATTATACTTTGCTATTGCCTTATTTGCAGGATGGTGTAAATATTTTGGCAGTCAATTATGGCTCTGTTGGTGGATGCCAATACCCTAGGCCAATGAAATTGGTTAGTTTTCTTTCAGGCTTTATATTATGATTTATGAGTGTTCAACGTAATTAATGATTGATAGAAGGATCCTGATAACTTGTAGCCTTTTGACATTTAAATATCCTGAAATTAGTAATGTTCACATTATAGATTGGCCTGCAATCCCATACTTCTTCCTCGTGACCAAAAAAAAAAAGAAGAAAAAATTTTGAAAAAAGAAAGAAAAGAAAAGAAAACCATTAAGAAATGTGTTATCTGCACTGGTTACTTATTATTGATAGAGGTATTTGCTTTGTTAATTAGTAGGGCTGGTACAAATGATTGTTTCGAAATTACTTTGATGAAATAGTCCAATTTCGAATGAATGTCAACTGTGATTTGGTTTGGCTCTGCAGATGAGATTGCTCAAAATGGGTTAATTTAAGTTGATGTTGATTTGTTAATTTTGACTGAAGCACATTGAAATGATTATTGGTTTAATGTACAACACTATTAATGTGCTAACAAATTTCTCAAATTAAACTGTTGAGAGTTGTTCAATCTTTCACCAAACTGTGCTATATTACAACTAACACCTCTACTCTAGTACTTTTTTGATCTTCTGTGGTGCATTCATGGGTGATTAACAGTTTTCAAGTTTATGGTGACATATTGGCATGTTTAAATTTTTGTTTCAGCCATCAAAATGGACGTTCAGCTCTTACACTATCCTAAAGACTGCTGAACAGGCACCAAGGTAAATTACCACTTCTTGAGATTACAAAAATATTAAATAAATAGAATATTATAAAACTGGTAGTTTGTTTTAGTAATAGAAATAGTTTGAATTAAGAAATCTCTTTAAGGGCATGCGCAATAGATGCTTAAAGAGGGATCAAAGTTCCGCTAGGCGCTCGCCTAGGCGCGATTAAGCGCGAATCGGAGGGTGCCCGCCTCGCCTATGGGGGTACGCGGAACCCTAGGCGGGCTGAGGTCGCCAGTGAGGGAGGAGCAGGCGGCGGCGGGCGGGCGGGCGAGAAAGAGAGATGGAGGCGGGGTGGGCGGGCGAGCGAGAGAGATTGCGCGGCTGCAGCAGAGGAGGCTAGCGGCGGCGGCGGCCATGGCAGAGGAGGTGGAGAAGCAGGGACGGGGGGGGGGGGGGGGGGGGCGGGGGATGCGAGCGGTGCTGAGGAGGCGGGGACGGGGGCGGAGGACGGCGCGGAGGAGCTGGGACGGTTAGGATATGGGCTTGGGCTGTTTATGGGCCTTTCTATACAACTCTTGGCCCACAGGTGTCCTGTTTTTTCTTTTTTATAGACTTTTACAGTAAAATATGAATGGATTTAAAACGCCTAGAAAAACGCCTAGGAACGCCTAGGCGCGATTAATCCTGATTACTCCCTAGGCTAGGGGTCAGCGCCTAGATTCCGCCTGCCGCCTAGCGAAACTTTGAGAGGGATTATGATGAAGCACATTACTGTAATCTCAGCATCCAATTTAAGGGCATGCACAAGGCCATAGATGCTTAAATAAAGAGAGATAATGGTGAGGCAGCACTACAAGAATCTGCGCATCCAAAGGGAAAAAACAATTTTATTTATGCTTAGACAAGACCAATGTTTTCAAGGCCTCACCTAATAACAGATCCTCGGTGTCCCTGTTGCCATGCCAAAATAAGCGGACAGGAGGGATTGAAGGAGGGAAAAGATAGGAAGAACAAGAGGGAGATCAACCATCAAGGACAAGCAGCCACTGCATGCACCATCCTTCCTCCCACCTTATTCTTTCCTCTTTTTGTCTTCCACCACTTGGCTCGCCTTATAATCACTTTGGCATCGCCTAGGCGGTTAGAAGGGGGTGGGTCACCATGCATCGCCTTTACCACCTTAAGAACACTGGACAGGACAAGTCTATATAAGCTCCCACATGCCTCGGTGCTAATCATAGTTGAAATGCTAAACTTCCACCGCTAATCACAGTTGGAGCACCTCACTAATTGTTCCCATGTATGGCTTGGTCTGGGCGTCAAACGCCTCGCCATGCTACTATTCTTTTGTGAGAACATCCACTGAGTTCGACAATGGCAAAAATTGTGAGGATCCATGTATTGTGCATGACCGAACAGATCTATCCGTACTGGAACAGTTTCGAAGAAGTTTTCAAATTCTTACAAATTTTTGTGCTTGCAGAACCCCATCATTTGCAGATCAGTTAATAGAAGCTGACAATGGTCTTGGCGAAGTAATGAAACCACCTGAGAAATCTTTCTGGGCTAAATATGTGAGTAACTGCACTAAATATCTTCTGTACTATGTTCAATATCTTTGTGTTTGTGTGTGTCTGTGTATGTATGTTTCTACGACTTCCTTTAGTCTGATTTGTTTGTTTTGCAGTGGATGTACATCATTCCGCTTGGTCTTATTGTCATGAATGCTGTTACGGCAGCTGCCAACATACCAGAGGAAGCTGCAGGGCAGGGCCAACCTGGAGCACAACGGGCACCTGCTGCTGCTGCTGCCGGGAGGAGAAGATGATGGCTGCCTCTATGTTTTCCCATACCGTAGGTATTATCATTCGTTTAACTATCTTCACATTGTTTTTCTGTTTTTTTGGGTATTGTGTCAATATTACCTTGACTGCATCATCTGTGGTACTGCATGGTGATGCCATCTTTTGCTTGTGTTGAAACACGTAGCGTATCCAAGATGAATTGATGTGGTTCCTATACATAGCCATTTTTGGTCACTAGTCTGCCATTGGAGACCATGAACTTTAGGACCTGAAGCCTGTTTACACATCGTTTGCAGTGATGACTTCATACTTGATGCTTGTAGCAAAAACACTTATTAATTTCAGCTGTTGAATTTTCTGCTAATAATTCATGATTTCGTTCCTTGTTCATGCTGAGAATTTATTCTTTGTTTTAGTAAATAAATTATTAGTTTTTGGAATGATGAGCTTGCTTCTAGCTTCTATCTAATTTGAAGCCTTGTGACTTTCAGATTCATGGGTAATAGTAGGAGATTGAACCTGTCTGTACCTAGCCAGAAGAACTGGAGCTGTGCTTAGACGACTCATACAATAGTGCGCTGATGGGCTTTCTTTCTTTTCCCTGGCTGTATTGAGCTGCTTTGTTTATAGCAGAATCACCTTCAATGGTGTGGTTGAACACATTTGTTGTTGAGAAACTGCAATCAATCTTTAACACAGTTCGAATTTTATGTTTTGATATTAAGTAGTTTGATATATGAAATTTGAATGCTGGATGCATTGTTAGAATCACCCTTGTTTGTAATAACTTAAGTTTCCGTGGCCAATATTCATGTTGCTCGAAAACACAAAAGCTGCTAAAGACGGAGAAGCCACATTAGTAGAGTGGCTTTACTTGCACAGGTAAAAAATGGATTCAGCTGTTTCTTGCGGAGTTGTTTGGTAGGGTTTTAGCTTGGGCTGCGTGAGATGCTGAAGCCAACAGTCATGCCAAAAGGCCCTTGAGGCTTTCACCACACAGGGTGTCTTCCAAACACATGCTACAGTAGTAGGGCAAGGCGAAATACTTCAAAATGTTTTGGATGTGCAACTCATGGTTGATCTATTAATACACAGCATTGGATTGCTTCACCTTTTGGGGTTATCTTTTATATTCATTACCCCTTAATTTAGATGCTAGGTAGAAGTATGATGCTTTGTTCGGTTCCTTATGTCACTGAGGGGATGGAGGGGTTTCACTTGTACGGGATTTAAGACAATATAAGATTTAAGATGATTTAAAATATTTAATTTCATATTACTAGGTTTAGCACCCATAGCTCTATTTTTTAGCATTGATGCCAACTCCTTTCTCTCTATGCTTCTTATTAGCACCGATATATACACATGCTCTTATGCATAACTATGAGAAACGTTTTTTGAACATGAAATTAATAAAAAGCGCTAGAGCAGTCATCAAATTAAGAGCGATTTCTCAACCAAGACAAACCACAATGAAATCTTTCATTGTTAATGACAGTTGACCAACAATATCATCGCCATTACAACTTCCATAAATAATAGTTCAGATCAATATTCAAAAAATAAAGTGATAACAAACTCTCTGTGTTCTAACACAAAATAATCTAAATCATAAAAGGTGCTACAAATATTGCCCACCATGAATAGTGGTATTGGATAGATCAACAAACAATTTCATTCCTGCAAAATAAATGACATAATGAGAATTGAGCCCATGTGACTACATGTCTAAACAGATAAATACACATGAAAAGATGATAGGATAGTATGTCTTTTTCCTGATATGCTGAAACATCTATATTAATCAGCATGGATGGTTGTTATATTAATCCAGGCCAGTCCCATGGTATAGATATGTAGACATCCAACTTACATGATCTGTGTAATATACTCAAAATTTTACATGGGACCATGCCTGCTGTATCCAAAAGTGCTTTTTATATTCTTGCTAGCATGTACTATGCAAGCATAGACAAATCTAGGAAAATTTCACCTAGTGAGCCAAATAGCAACTTATTACTGAGAACTATCAGTATAGATGTTTTGCAATCTCCCATAAAAGAAATTCAGTGCTAAATAGAAGAAAACATCAAGCACTATGTACTGAAAATGTAGTTTGACTGTGAGCTTAACATGATTACAGAACTAGTATGCATAGTTGTATTTTCTCCATTGAGTGCATACTTTCCTGTAGACATAGGATCTATGCACATTTATATGAAATTTCATTCCAACAACAGCATAAGGAGGTAGTTAATAGAGTAATATAGTGCTAGTTGACCTAAGGCATGTGATACATGGTTTAACTCAGGCCTAAAGTAGTATTAAAACCCAATAGTCATGACAAATCGCTGACATATATGGAAAAGGGATGGATTACCTTTCTCAAAAAAGGGATGAATTACAAGTATTAAATTTAGAACTTGAGCAACATAAAATCTATAAAATTCATGTATCTATTGCCTATGCATCCAATAGATGAGCCTCAACAGATGTTGGAAAGATCATAAAGGTAGCAACCAACTTATGAAAATTTCAATGTGAGGCAAACTTACCGAGACTTGTCAAGTGGGTAGAAAATGCATCCAACATGATGGGCCGGCTGGGGTCAGCATTCCGCTAAATATGTTGGAGCAGGATGGTCGATATTTTTATATATTTTATTAACGACAACAAAGGTGGGCTCAAATTTTCAACGGCGGCGAAGGAGTTTGGGATTCAATTTCCAAACACAACAAAGGAGGATATTTTGATGATAACAATGCAGATTCACTTCTCATGCATTTTTCACGGGAAACAAAGTGAAGAACTATTTGTCAAGTGCGACAAAGGTGGGTTCTTCTTTGCTGAGGAATAATTAATTATTTGATTGACTGGCAGAAGGGAACACAAAACAGAGCACTTACAGGAAACAAAATAAGAAAAGTGAAGAAATGTGTAGACTAGAACCAGGACAGGAGGGGTCAATGGAATAACTCAGAGTAAAGAAGAGGGCAGCGGTTGTGGAAAAGTCGAAGCGAACAACCAGCACTTATAGGAAACAAAATAAGAGAAGTGGATGATGCTCAGGCAAATGAAACAGGGGAGTGCGGTGGAAGGATTCCTGGAGTAGTCTTAACTGCAAAAAGGAAAAGCAGTTACGTCAGATGAAAAGGAAAAGCATTAATTTCTCAGTGATTGATTCTAGCTATTACCTTTCCTCGGACACCTCGTGACCATCTTTGTTCTCATCCTTTATCATTCTATGTTCACAATATCTTGACAGCTCTAGCGTTGGATGGCTCGGATGCATGTCGACTGCATCCCTGACCTTGTACTCGACATCCTCCACCTCCTTCATCCGGGCACCGTCACAGTCAACCCCGACGGTGACGAGTTTAAGTGAAGCAAGGTTCTCCAAGCCAATATCAAAACCACCACCTTCCCTCCTCCGTACTTCAAAGTATAACCTAAGCCTTTGAAGCTTTGGCAGCACTCCTTGGGCAAACTCCAGCCAGCATCTTGTGAAGTGTGTAAACTTAAACTCTGCTAGCGAGCGGAAGGGGTGATCAGCACCAACCACCAACCGTTCTTCAGCGGTGGAGCCATGTATATGTACTTTCAGTTGAAGAAAACGTAGCACGGGCAAAGCTCCAAGCAGTTTGAGATCCTCCTGTCTTACCAGATTGACCCACATGGACAAGCTGGAGAGTTCAGAGAGGGAGGAAAACCACCGGGGCACTTGGGACAAGGTTACTTTATTCCCCTCAAAGCTTTGGAGACGTGCAGGGCCCGTCCATTTGTCTGGCATGTAATCTAGGGAGCATGTTCCCTCTCCATAAAAAACTAGTCTGCGAAGGTTGACGAGATTGGATAGGGCCTGTAGAAATGTCCTCACGTAACTCTGGTTTTCATGTAAGCCATCTATTTTCAGCACTCGGAGTTTAGTAAGGTTACCAAGTTCAGCCATAGTATTTGGTGATTCGTTCACACATAGCCATGAAAGCTCGTGTAGGGATATTAGATTCCCAGTCCCATCTGGAAATTTCACCTCGTTAGAACCAGTTAACAGATTTTCAAGTTGTCGTAGCTGACTAATGCTTGCTGGCAGTTCTCCTTCGAATTGGCCCGACAGATCCAGTGTCTTGAGAAGCTTTAGGTTCCCAATTCCTTCTAGAAGCTCTGTTTTGAACTTATCTCCTAGTTCAAGATATCTCAAGTGCTGCAGACTTCCTAGATCCTTAAGATGGATATTGTTGCTGGACTCGGTTTGTAAAGCCAAAACACGAAGAACTGGAAACCTTGACATAGGTGGCATCCACTCAACAGCATCACCAAAAGCAATGACTGACCTGACATGGGATATGTTCACTGTTGCTAGGAAAATCATTTGTTCTTCCTTGTTATCGCTCTTGCTGCCTCGCAGTGATAGTCGTCGAATATTGCATTCTGAGAATATGTGGCATGAACCTTCTAATATGGTGACAAAATTTTCTTGAGCCGAAAGGGAAATAATAAGATCAAGTATTATATCATGTACTCGACAGGCTCTTGGACTGCCAACCTCATTATATATTGGTTGAATCATGCTTCTGTTGGCAAGCTCATTGAAATACATCTCTCCAAGATCATACAAATTACTCCCCTGCTTTTCATCGATGAAACCTTATGCTATCCAAAGCCTAACCAAATCATCACTTCGAATCTCATAATCCTCAGGGAACTGTAACACCCTAAGATTTTGTTTTGTTTTAAAATAGCTAAATATGAATTAATTAGTTATGTGTGTGCGCATTTAAATATAGAGAATAATAAATTTTGTGAAATTAAAATTAACCATAAGGCTAATCATTTATTTTTGCACTCATGCTGTTGCACAAGTATTTTTGTGATGAGTGGTTTTGATAAATTTTTGAAAGGATTTGAAAATCAATTAGAAATGTGAATTGAAAATCAAATTAGAAAAAGGAAAATTCTTTTCTTTTCTCTTCCCTCCTTCTGGCCCGATCGGCCGTTCGGCCTGCTTGCCCAGACCCCGACGGCCCGCTCCCTCTCCCCCTTCTCCTCTTGGGCCGCGGCCCAGCCCATCCCGGCCTGCAGCTGCCGCCCACTCTCCCGCAGTCGCTGACCGCCCGGCCCCGCACGTCAGCGCCGTCTTCCCCAACCGCCTCCCCGCTCTGAGCGCCGGTCGAGCCGCAACCGCACCCCCCCGCGCCCACGATCTCCGCGCGTGGGAGCGCCCCGCGCCCTTACCTCTTCAAAAGGGAGCCGCAACCCCCTTCACCGCCTCCCCCTGCTGTTTTTCCCGTTCCAACCCCCTCATTGAGCACACGAAGCCGCTGCAAGGCACCGCCGGAGCGCCCCGTCCACCGTCCGCTCCTCCGCATCGCCATCGACGCCGAGCCGCCCTCGTCTTCGTTTTGCCGCTCGGTGAGCTTCGCCTCGCTCCCCCCTTTCTCCCCGTCCCTCTCCCGTGGCGATTTGTGGCTTCTAGGGCCGCCTTACGCGAGCTCCGACGAGCCCCTCCGGGCCGGCCATGGCGGGTGGCCCTCGCGCCTTTCCCCGGCCGCGTTAGTGGCAAAAATGGAACCCTCATCCCCTCCGCATCCTCCCTGTGCATTTGGTTTGGCGATTGGGGGCACTTTGGCACCCAATCCCGCTGCTCCGGCGAACTCCTCGCCGCCGTCCATGGCGGGAGCCGCTCGGGCGTCCCCCGTGCCCGCGTTCTATCCCGGAATGCGTTCGCCATCTTCCCCTCTTCGCTCCGGTCCGTTCGCTTTTGAAAATGGAGCCCGGGAGTGCCCGGCCGAGCAGCTCCGGCGAGCCCCATGGCGGCGCCGCCGTCTTCTTCCTGGAGTCCGGCGGCCGGCCTCTCTCTTTCCTCCCCCCCTTCTTTCCTAGCCCTTCATCTCTTGATCAACGGCTGTGGGCAGCCGATACCCCTTCGGGGCAGAAATTGCTAAAGAGACCCCGTGTTTTTCAGTTATTAACCCGCAGTCCTCGGCCAGATAGGAATTTCCCGAATTTGTTTTATTTTAATTCCGAAATGTTTTCAATTTATTTACAGAATTGCCACTACAGTAAAACGTGTATAAAATCGTCGTTTTAGCTCCGATTTGACCCGTTCAACTTGCGTTAGTTTCATAATTTCATAATCTACGCAATAGTGCTACTGTTAGACCTGTTAAGAGCTTTTGAATTTCTCAAATAAATCTAGTTAATAGCTAGCTTTTGGAATAGTAAATGTCTCGTAACTTTTGCGTTGTAGCTCCGATTTTCGTGCAATTCGCGTCAATGTGATCGTAGCGAGACGTAGATGATTTTGGTAAACATTTTATTCAGATTTATTTATTGATGGTGTACTGTTCTAATAGTAGCTATGTTTTGCTTGTATGTCTGCTCCGATTTGCGTGTTGTTCTTCGTGTCGTACGAGTTCAGACGGTGAGGAGTACGTCGGAAATCCGGACGCGTACGAGGATCAGCAGGACCAGCAGCAGTTCGTGAACCAAGGCAAGTATAGCATGGGCCTACCTTGTTGTCCTATTCATTATATAACATACTCATTATGCATGTGTCTAATATTGCTCGACTATAAGGACTTCCTAGCAAATTGATGACCTGTACCTTGATTCCTATGGGGATTATTTGCATTTGGGTAGAAAGCTAGTGCTCTAACTAAACATGATCTACACATTGAGTAATGGAAACAACGGATAATCATGATGATAGTAGTGGAGCTAAAGGGTGATGGTGCAAATGATGTTGATCATGTTGCCCTAAAGCCTCCGTAAGGACTTATCTGCAGGGCAAAAGCTGGGACTTACAGTGCAACCGTGGGAGTTAAATGGCTCTGACTTTAGCTCAGTAGTAGGATCTTTTCTAACTTGTTAGAGGTTACCCGAAAGGGCGCAAGAGGGGCTTGCCACGTTGGGTATAGAACTGCCTCTGTTCAGATGTGTATAGCCTGCGGGAATTGTGCCATCGAAAGGGGGGTTCTCTATATCTGCCTGCCGAGGAAACCTAGCGGCCCTAACTGGTTAGAAGGGGCCTATGGAAGGCTTCATAGTGTACCCTGCCTGCTCACCTTGGAAGTGTTAGGGGGTCGACGGGCCCCGGGCATACGGGTAACACGACTCACGGGTAAAGATGCACAACCTCTGCAGAGTGTTTAAACTGTTATAACAGCCGTGCTCACGGACACGAGCGGCCCGAAAAACTCACAGAATAAATGGTTACTTGATACGTGATGAACTACGATGATGAGATCACAATGATGCTTTCTTTTCTTAAATCTAGTAGTGGATCATGTGGGATAAATGGGAGCTTGAGCATAATTTAATAATGATTAATAATGAATTGTTGATCTACTAAAAATGCTAACTGCAGTCAACCGCGTCTAACCTTTTTGAGCCTCATGAATCCTCATACTATACTTGCGGAGTACGATTGTACTCACACTTGTTGCTATATTGTTTTTGGGTAAAATCCCGGATGGGTAACAGATGACAGTTTCTACGAGGACTTCCCGGAGGATTTCTAGGTTTGGGTCAACCAGTCGTCCTTCCCTGTGGATCAGACACTACACCTGAGAGTTGTTATTTATCTTTCCGTTTGTTTATGTAAGAACTATGTGATGTAATAACGTTATGTATGTACTCAGTGATGATACTTCTGTTAATTTGTCGGCTTATGTGTGCGACTATTCCTGGGGCGCACATAAGATGTATGCACTCTATATTATCCTTTAATTGGAGTGTGACAAATTGGTATCAGAGCTGTGTCGACTGTAGGACGCAAACCTAGGTAGAAATGGTCGTTTCTAGGAGATTGACTTTATTTATTTATTTGCTACTACCTTACTCTTGATATTTTCTTAAAAATTTTATGCTCTATTCTTTATTTTATTGCATAAAATATTGACTCTGATAATATTTTATATCAAAACTATAGATGCCTCGTCTCAGTGCCGCTGCCTACGTCGCCCAGTTCGTTCCGGCAGCACCTGCTCCACCAGCACCACCAGCAGTACCACCAGTGGAGCCTGAGGTCGTCCACGTCACTGATGAGGAGGAGGAGGAACCCATGGAGGAGGAGGCATTTTCAGATGCCGCATCTGATGGACCCGCTTCGACTCCCGTGGCTGCACCCATTCCACATGTGGATGCACCAGTCCCCGCTGCTACACCTCCACCAGCATCACAGGCTGCTTCTGCACCAACCCCAGTGCCCTCCCCAGCTGCATCAGAGGAGCCAGAAGAGATAGGATGGTCCACCAGGAACAAGTTTAAGGAAGCTCCCGAAGATGCCCACTACCACAACCTCCTCACCACCATGCTAGCTGAGTACTATCCAGAGTTTGCTGCCTCTGTGAAGTACTACTGTGCGGAGCACACACATCCAGTGGAGGCGACGTACTGGAAGACCAATGTGATCGTCACCGCCTGGAACAACACCGACCAATCCCAGGATATTGTGACCACCCATAGCCACCGAGCCAGGCGTGCCAGTGTTTATGACAGCATGGAAGATGCTGCGCAGGCGGCGTACCTGCACTATCATGGCAGGCGTTTTGAGGATATGCAGAACAACCGCTACCGGTATCTTCCACGCTATGACCCGAGGGTGAAGACTTGGGCAGTGTTGGCTCCTCCAGCTTCTGATCCCACCTTGGACACCACAGTGAGGCACCTCAGCGCCATGCAGGAGGTCAACGAAGCACTCAGGGAAGAGCTTCGTGCAGCGCAAAAATCTGAAAAGCGCCTTCAGAACCAGATAGATGAGATGGCCGTTCAGCTAGGACAGCCCACCATTTACAAGAAGAAGGCCAGGGTGTTCACCATGGTGGATCGCGCTCCTTAGATGTTGCAGCCCCGTCTAGCAAGATGCGTCTTAGAGTCGAGAGTCGTGTCAAGTTCGTGTTTGTTTTGTGAACTTTCCGTTGTATCGTTGGTTGTGTTGATGAACTTGGTTGATTTGGAGTTTGTTTGATTGTTGGAACAGTGTGGGCTTGTCCACATGTTCTTTTTATTAAAACCTTAAGTTAGTGTTTGATTAACTTAGTTGGGGTTAATTTCTGTCTTACTGCTGTGCTGTTTATCAGAGCAGTCTGCAATGTTTGCCTCATATCTCTAAATCTCTACGTCCAAAATTATGAAATTTTTGTGGGAAGAACTAGACCTGTGTACCTTTCATTTCCCACTGGAATCACCTCATTATCATTTCGGAATTGGGAGATATGCCCGCTGCAACCTGGCAAGTCTGTGCAGTCTGTAACCTAGAACAGAAATTATTTAGCTCAGTTTTTGATGATGTTGCTGTCTGTATCAGTGAAAACGTTCTATACAAAAGTTGTAGCAGACTCTCTAAGCTTTCCAACGATGTATGCCACGCCTATTTTGGATTTCTGGAACTCGAGTTACACTCCAGTTTTCGGTCTGCTGTTGTAAACACTCGTCCAGAAATTTTCAGTTATGTTATTTACCTTTTGTAAATAATTTGTAAAATATTTGGGAGATCTCTAAAGTTTGCACATTTGCTTGGAAACAGATGGCCGCCAGAGGAGGACGTGGTCGAGGCCGTGGCCGTGGTCGTGGACACGGAGCTTTGGTGGACCCACCTCCGCCACCACCGGTGACCATTGAGCAGTTGATGGCCATGCAAGCACAGCTCATGCAGACCGTGATGGACCGTCTTGGTGAGCAACCCGCAGGAGCACCCCCACCAGTGCAGGTCCGTGATAAGCGTGGTGAGTTTCTGAAAGGACGCCCACCTGTGTTCACACACGCCTCTGAACCTATGGAGGCGGATGACTGGCTGAGAGCTGTGGAAAAGCAGCTAAACATTGCTCAGTGCAACGACTTGGAGAAAGTCTTGTACGCCTCAGGCCAACTCCAAGGAGCTGCTCAGGATTGGTAGGAGTCATTCCAGTATGGACGTCCAGAGAATGCTCCAGAGGTCACATGGAAAGAGTTCACAGAGAACTTCAGGTCCTATCATATCCCAGAGGGACTTATTGAGCTGAAGCAAGAGGAGTTCCGGGCTCTCAAGCAAGGGTCCATGTCAGTGGCGGAATACCGCGACAAGTTTGCACAATTGTCGCGATATGCCCCGGCTGAAGTGGCTAGGGATTCTGACAAACAGCGCCGTTTTCTGAAGGGGCTGTATGATGGACTCCAACTGCAGCTGATGTCCAACAAATATGCCAGTTTCCAGGAGTTGGTGGACCGCGCAATTGTAATTGATAACAAGCGTAAGGAAATGGACCTCAAGAAGAGGAAGCTCCAGGGACAGGCATCGGGTAGCAACACTCGCCCGCGAGCCTTCCCGCAGCAAGGTTTTCCGCAGAGGAACCAAGGGCCACCCAACCAATGGAACAAGGGCCAGTACCCCCAGAGGAACCAGTACCAGCAGCGTCCCCAGTACCCACCGCAGCTGGGTAATCAGAGTCAGCAGCGCCCCCAGCAACAGCAAGCTAGCAACCAAGCTCCACGTCAGGGAGTGCCCAACAATGCCCCAATCAAGAGTGGCACCCCAGGCAACCCCAATGCCTGTTACAACTGTGGAGAGGTGGGACACTATTCGTACCAGTGCCCGAAGAAGCAGAACCGACAGGCCCCGCAGAACCAGCAAAACAACCAGAGACCCAACGCTCGACCTCCGTACACTGGCAAGGTGAACCATGTGTCGTCGGAATCAGCTCAGGAGGCGCCTGAGGTTATGCTGGGTACGTTTAGCGTCAACTCCATCTCCGCTACCGTACTTTTTGATTCCGGTGCCTCGCATTCTTTCATATCCCAAGCTTTTGTTAGAATGCATAGCATACCCCTGTGTGCCATGAAGGATCCCATGCTAGTTAATTCACCGGGGGGTAGCATGCCAGCAAATTATTGGAGCCCTTCCACTAGTATATTCTTAAGGGGGGTAGCTTTCAAGGTAAATCCAATTGTTCTGAGAACCGCTGGGATTGATCTCATCCTGGGAATGGATTGGATGAAGCAACATAGGGCAGTGATACAATGTCAGGAGAAATCTGTGGTTGTGACATCTCCAAGTGGTGATAGAATTTGTGTTGAAGTGGAAGTGCAAGCTCAACCTACCGCCACCGTCAATCAGCTGAGTGATGTTGCTAACCAGGAGGACCAGGTGGTGGATGAATTTCCGGACGTGTTCCCCGATGAATTGCCAGGTATGCCACCCGATCGCGACATCGAATTCCTTATCGAGCTTTTACCTGGAACTGCACCCATAGCTAAGAGGCCATATAGAATGGGGGTAAATGAATTAGAAGAACTAAAGAAACAAATTAAGGAATTGCAAGAGAAAGGATTTATTCGTCCTAGTTCTTCACCTTGGGGAGCACCTGTTATATTTGTGGATAAGAAAGATGGCACACGGAGGATGTGTGTCGATTATAGGTCCCTTAATGAAGTCACCATCAAGAACAAATACCCACTCCCTAGAATTGATGATTTATTTGATCAGCTAAAAGGTGCTTGTGTGTTCTCAAAAATTGACCTCCGTTCTGGATATCACCAACTAAAAATTCGTGCGTCTGACATACCCAAGACAACATTTACTACCAGATATGGCCTTTATGAGTACACAGTGATGTCTTTTGGACTGACTAATGCACCTGCATACTTTATGTACCTAATGAACAAAGTATTCATGGAGTACTTGGATAAGTTTGTAGTGGTATTCATAGATGATATCCTAATATTCTCCAAAAATGAAGAGGAACATGCCAAACACTTAAGGTTAGTCTTACAAAAACTCAGGGAACATAAATTGTATGCAAAGAGGAGCAAATGTGAGTTCTGGCTGAAAGAAGTATCTTTTCTGGGACATGTGGTCTCTAACGGTGGAATAGCCGTAGATCCCAGTAAAGTGCAAGATGTGCTGAATTGGAAAGCCCCAGTCAATGCTAGTGAAATCCGTAGCTTTTTGGGTTTGGCTGGATACTATAGAAGGTTTATTGAAGGGTTCTCTAAGCTAGCCAAGCCTATGACAGCCCTATTAGAGAAGAATGCCAAATTTGTTTGGTCAGACAAATGTCAAGCTAACTTTGAGGAGTTAAAGAAAAGGTTGACAACAGCCCCGGTGTTGACCCTACCTGATTTAAGTAAGAGTTTCTCTATTTATTGTGATGCATCTCGCCTAGGCCTTGGATGTGTGCTTATGCAAGAAGGAAAGGTTGTGGCCTATGCATCCAGGCAATTGAGAAAGCATGAACTGAATTACCCAACCCATGACTTGGAATTAGCCGCAGTTGTCCATGCTCTAAAAATCTGGAGACATTATTTGATCGGACATAAGTGTGACATCTACACTGACCACAAGAGTTTAAAATATATTTTTACTCAGTCCGAGTTGAACTTAAGGCAACGTCGTTGGCTGGAGTTAATTAAAGACTATGATCTGGAAGTGCATTATCATCCTGGAAAGGCAAATGTTGTTGCCGATGCACTTAGCCGGAAAAGCTATGCCAACGGACTTCAGTTGACATTTATATCAGCAGAGTTGCGAGCTGAAATAGAACATCTCAACTTGGGTTTTGTCAATAATGTAGTAGAATTGACTATAGAACCTACATTGGAGCAAGAGATACGTAAAGGTCAGTTGGAAGATGAGAAATTGAAAGAGATTGCTGAGCAGGTAGTGGTTGGAAAGGCACCAGGTTTCCGGTTGGATGAGAATGGTACTCTATGGTTTGGAAAAAGGATATGTGTACCTGAAGTGAAAGTCATCCGTGATATGATTCTGCGAGAGGCACATGATTCTGCATATTCTATACACCCTGGAAGCACCAAGATGTACTTGGACCTCAAAGAGAAGTATTGGTGGTATGGTTTGAAACGGGATGTGGCTGAGTATGTGGCCATATGTGATACTTGTCAAAGGGTGAAAGCTGAGCACCAAAGGCCTGCAGGATTGTTGCAACCAATGAAAATACCAGAGTGGAAATGGGAAGAAGTTGGTATGGACTTCATTACTGGATTGCCTCGCACTCAACAAGGATATGATTCGATCTGGGTAATAGTGGATCGACTTACTAAGGTAGCCCACTTCTTGCCAGTCAAAACCACTTATAGTGGTGCAAAGCTAGCGGAATTGTATATGGAGAGAATAGTATGTCTACATGGAGTTCCAAGGAAGATCGTATCTGACCGAGGAACTCAGTTTACATCACATTTTTGGCGTAAGGTACACAGTGCTTTGGGAACCAAGTTAAATTTCAGTTCGGCATATCACCCCCAAACTGATGGGCAGACTGAAAGGACCAATCAAATCTTGGAAGATATGTTGAGAGCTTGTGCCTTACAGTATGGTACTAGTTGGGATAAGAGTTTGTCATATGCTGAGTTTTCATACAACAACAGTCACCAGAAAAGCCTCAAGATGGCGCCATTCGAAGCTTTATATGGACGAAAGTGTAGAACACCTCTATTCTGGAATCAGGCAGGTGAGACCCAAGTGTTTGGACCTGATGTCCTACGCAATGCAGAAGAACAAGTGAGGATGATCAGGGATAATTTGAGAATAGCACAGTCTAGACAGAAAAGCTATGCTGATGTCAGAAGGAGAGAATTGAGTTTCAAAGTAGGTGACTATGTGTATTTGAAAGTGTCACCAATGAGAAATGTGAGAAGATTCAATATGAAGGGCAAGTTAGCACCGAGATATGTAGGACCTTTCAAGATTCTGGAGAGACGTGGAGAAGTGGCTTATCAATTGGAATTGCCAGAAAGTTTAGCAGGTGTGCATGATGTGTTCCATGTTTCACAATTGAAAAAGTGTTTACGGGTACCAGAAGAGCAGATTCCCTTGGAGGAGCTTACTGTTAAAGAAGATCTCACGTATGAGGAATATCCGGTAAAAATTCTTGAAACTGCAGAAAGAGTTACAAGGAGTCACACTATAAAGATGTGCAGAGTGCAATGGAATCGTTATTCAGAAGATGAATCTACGTGGGAAAGGGAAGAAGATCTGAGAAAGTCTTATCCACAGCTTTTTGAGTAAGCATCATCCAATCTCGAGGACGAGATTCTTTTAAGGGGGGTAGAATTGTAACACCCTAAGATTTTGTTTTGTTTTAAAATAGCTAAATATGAATTAATTAGTTATGTGTGTGCGCATTTAAATATAGAGAATAATAAATTTTGTGAAATTAAAATTAACCATAAGGCTAATCATTTATTTTTGCACTCATGCTGTTGCACAAGTATTTTTGTGATGAGTGGTTTTGATAAATTTTTGAAAGGATTTGAAAATCAATTAGAAATGTGAATTGAAAATCAAATTAGAAAAAGGAAAATTCTTTTCTTTTCTCTTCCCTCCTTCTGGCCCGATCGACCGTTCGGCCTGCTTGCCCAGACCCCGACGGCCCGCTCCCTCTCCCCCTTCTCCTCTTGGGCCGCGGCCCAGCCCATCCCGGCCTGCAGCTGCCGCCCACTCTCCCGCAGTCGCTGACCGCCCGGCCCCGCACGTCAGCGCCGTCTTCCCCAACCGCCTCCCCGCTCTGAGCGCCGGTCGAGCCGCAACCGCACCCCCCCGCGCCCACGATCTCCGCGCGTGGGAGCACCCCGCGCCCTTACCTCTTCAAAAGGGAGCCGCAACCCCCTTCACCGCCTCCCCCTGCTGTTTTTCCCGTTCCAACCCCCTCATTGAGCACACGAAGCCGCTGCAAGGCACCGCCGGAGCGCCCCGTCCACCGTCCGCTCCTCCGCATCGCCATCGACGCCGAGCCGCCCTCGTCTTCGTTTTGCCGCTCGGTGAGCTTCGCCTCGCTCCCCCCTTTCTCCCCGTCCCTCTCCCGTGGCGATTTGTGGCTTCTAGGGCCGCCTTACGCGAGCTCCGACGAGCCCCTCCGGGCCGGCCATGGCGGGTGGCCCTCGCGCCTTTCCCCGGCCGCGTTAGTGGCAAAAATGGAACCCTCATCCCCTCCGCATCCTCCCTGTGCATTTGGTTTGGCGATTGGGGGCACTTTGGCACCCAATCCCGCTGCTCCGGCGAACTCCTCGCCGCCGTCCATGGCGGGAGCCGCTCGGGCGTCCCCCGTGCCCGCGTTCTGTCCCGGAATGCGTTCGCCATCTTCCCCTCTTCGCTCCGGTCCGTTCGCTTTTGAAAATGGAGCCCGGGAGTGCCCGGCCGAGCAGCTCCGGCGAGCCCCATGGCGGCGCCGCCGTCTTCTTCCTGGAGTCCGGCGGCCGGCCTCTCTCTTTCCTCCCCCCCTTCTTTCCTAGCCCTTCATCTCTTGATCAACGGCTGTGGGCAGCCGATACCCCTTCGGGGCAGAAATTGCTAAAGAGACCCCGTGTTTTTCAGTTATTAACCCGCAGTCCTCGGCCAGATAGGAATTTCCCGAATTTGTTTTATTTTAATTCCGAAATGTTTTCAATTTATTTACAGAATTGCCACTACAGTAAAACGTGTATAAAATCGTCGTTTTAGCTCCGATTTGACCCGTTCAACTTGCGTTAGTTTCATAATTTCATAATCTACGCAATAGTGCTACTGTTAGACCTGTTAAGAGCTTTTGAATTTCTCAAATAAATCTAGTTAATAGCTAGCTTTTGGAATAGTAAATGTCTCGTAACTTTTGCGTTGTAGCTCCGATTTTCGTGCAATTCGCGTCAATGTGATCGTAGCGAGACGTAGATGATTTTGGTAAACATTTTATTCAGATTTATTTATTGATGGTGTACTGTTCTAATAGTAGCTATGTTTTGCTTGTATGTCTGCTCCGATTTGCGTGTTGTTCTTCGTGTCGTACGAGTTCAGACGGTGAGGAGTACGTCGGAAATCCGGACGCGTACGAGGATCAGCAGGACCAGCAGCAGTTCGTGAACCAAGGCAAGTATAGCATGGGCCTACCTTGTTGTCCTATTCATTATATAACATACTCATTATGCATGTGTCTAATATTGCTCGACTATAAGGACTTCCTAGCAAATTGATGACCTGTACCTTGATTCCTATGGGGATTATTTGCATTTGGGTAGAAAGCTAGTGCTCTAACTAAACATGATCTACACATTGAGTAATGGAAACAACGGATAATCATGATGATAGTAGTGGAGCTAAAGGGTGATGGTGCAAATGATGTTGATCATGTTGCCCTAAAGCCTCCGTAAGGACTTATCTGCAGGGCAAAAGCTGGGACTTACAGTGCAACCGTGGGAGTTAAATGGCTCTGACTTTAGCTCAGTAGTAGGATCTTTTCTAACTTGTTAGAGGTTACCCGAAAGGGCGCAAGAGGGGCTTGCCACGTTGGGTATAGAACTGCCTCTGTTCAGATGTGTATAGCCTGCGGGAATTGTGCCATCGAAAGGGGGGTTCTCTATATCTGCCTGCCGAGGAAACCTAGCGGCCCTAACTGGTTAGAAGGGGCCTATGGAAGGCTTCATAGTGTACCCTGCCTGCTCACCTTGGAAGTGTTAGGGGGTCGACGGGCCCCGGGCATACGGGTAACACGACTCACGGGTAAAGATGCACAACCTCTGCAGAGTGTTTAAACTGTTATAACAGCCGTGCTCACGGACACGAGCGGCCCGAAAAACTCACAGAATAAATGGTTACTTGATACGTGATGAACTACGATGATGAGATCACAATGATGCTTTCTTTTCTTAAATCTAGTAGTGGATCATGTGGGATAAATGGGAGCTTGAGCATAATTTAATAATGATTAATAATGAATTGTTGATCTACTAAAAATGCTAACTGCAGTCAACCGCGTCTAACCTTTTTGAGCCTCATGAATCCTCATACTATACTTGCGGAGTACGATTGTACTCACACTTGTTGCTATATTGTTTTTGGGTAAAATCCCGGATGGGTAACAGATGACAGTTTCTACGAGGACTTCCCGGAGGATTTCTAGGTTTGGGTCAACCAGTCGTCCTTCCCTGTGGATCAGACACTACACCTGAGAGTTGTTATTTATCTTTCCGTTTGTTTATGTAAGAACTATGTGATGTAATAACGTTATGTATGTACTCAGTGATGATACTTCTGTTAATTTGTCGGCTTATGTGTGCGACTATTCCTGGGGCGCACATAAGATGTATGCACTCTATATTATCCTTTAATTGGAGTGTGACAGGAACATACTTAGATACAATAAGCATGGCTTTAGATAGGAAGGCAGATCAGAATAACTAAGATACAAGATCCCTCTCATGTTCTCGAGACTCTTATCTTTATGAAGTCCAGAACCCATAGAATTGTATACACCATACCATTCACACTTTGTTTTGTTTGGTATACTAGCCAACAAACTAGATATAGTGATGATGGCTAATGGTACCCCACCACATTTCTTCAAAATTTTGTTTGTTACCTCTTCTAGTTCAGAATAAATTCCATCTTCTTCATTAAATACCCTTTTACAAAGAAGCATTTTTGAGTCTTCAACACTAAGGGGTTCTAGCTCAAACACTTCACCATCCAATGAACAGAAATGAGCAACTTCAATGTTACGGGTCGTGACAATAACTCTGCTACCAGCAGTCTTGTCAATTAGAGCACATTTGATAATTTTCCATGCTTCCTTATCCCATACATCATCGATTACAATTAAGTACCTGTGGTTTTGC
Organism: Saccharum spontaneum; assembly: GCA_022457205.1. Classification (NCBI taxonomy): domain Eukaryota; kingdom Viridiplantae; phylum Streptophyta; class Magnoliopsida; order Poales; family Poaceae; genus Saccharum; species Saccharum spontaneum. The sequence goes on from CM039597.1 coordinate 33,836,704, forward strand.
GACAAATGCAAATTTTGTAAGAAGGTAACGCAAGCTTAGAATTATAATTGAATCTCCAGTACAAAGCAGTATAAAGTTACTGAAAATCATCCAAAAGAATCTACAGTGCAGTGTTTAATATCATAGCTAGCTTTGCTTTAATATTATACTACCTCCACCTGGAAATAGATCACGCAAGCTTGTGATAGCTAAATGATCTAAAGTATAATCAACTTGGCTATTAGAAGAGCCAGAATCGTTTCACGGGCCATCCAAACACGGCCTAGTTATCATATCAAATGGATGCGCACCAAGCACCATCTCCGGAGTCAGAATCATTTGTTTTTTTCGTCCTTTTTAGTTTCCTTGTTTTCTCATTTCCTTTCGCCTTTTTTTTTGAGGAATCAGGAGGAGCCAGAGGCTCCTACTGTAAATTTATTAAAACCAAAACAGAGTTACAAGCGTATGGAGCAGAGAAGAAATAAAAAAAAGGAGGGGACAGGCCCCCTCACTGCCTCTCAACCGCTTAACCTCACACCCACCCCACACTAGAACTCAATGGACAGCAAAAGAAAGGAAGAAGATCCAAAAGATTACAAGTTGGAGTTTATCCATGATTCAAGAAGGGTGGTGACACTGTTTTTTGTTCTGTGTAAGAGATGCAGGGATTCCACTGTACTTATTTTGTTTATGTATACTATAAACAAATATAAATGTTATTCTTAAAAAGCCAAATACAAATACAAATGTTGTCAAAGTCAGATCAGAACAAATTATATATACAAATTATGATGATTAAGTTACTTATTTTCTCATTGACTTTAGCCTTTTTCGAAAAGCACCATGTTCAAGCTCAAGACATCCTTAGATATTTGACAACAAAAGACAACCTACGAAAGAAAAAGAAGAAAGTGGCTATTGCTTGATATGAAGTTTTGAATGGCATAAATAGTTTTCAAACAGTTCAATAAATTAATTCTATACACAACGTCAGTGGTGTGCTGTAGTAAAAATCGGAGTGGGAAGTTGCTTTGTGGACAACCTGAATTTCAGTTAAATAATAATTCTTCCAACAAAAAAAAACAGTCAATACCTCTTATCGACGAGGAATTTCCTGACGCTCTTTATGAGTTCATCCAGATCCTTTTCTCCAGCATTAGTACACTTGTCTTCGCTAATTTGACGGAGTATGCTGCTGAGTATCTGTTTCAAGTTTGGCCTGAGTGACACTGAGACAAAAGCTTGACACTGAAACTGTCCCCCGAGCCTTTCATACACGGAATTGGCGATGGTTGTTTTGCCAAGGCCTCCCACTCCAACAATCGAGACAACCATTAGCTTCTCTTTTTGCACACCTTCCCCCCTGTTCAGCAAGTCGATAACCTTCTGTGTAGGGCCTTCGATGCCAACGAGCTTCGCCGCATCTTCATAGAGAGCCGGCAAGCGTGGATCGATGTCGATTGTTTGAGGCTGCACCACATCTAATGAGTTGTACCTGTCTTTCCTTTCGGAAACATCATGGATGCGCCTCTTGATATCTTGGATGTCATCGGCGATATGATGCCGAGCCATGGCTTTTGTCAATAGGCCGATGGTCCTGTCAAAGAACCTTCTGAAGCTCTTTGGCTTGGCACAACCAGGGGCATCGACTCGGAGCATGAAAGAGTCAACACTGTCCTCAATGTCATAGGACAGCTCCTTCAAATCCCTCGCCCAGATTCTGCGAAGATCATCAATCTGTTGAGGTGGCAGCTTGGACACCCGGTCGAGGGCAGCCTGCATGGTCTCCATTTCGGCTTGGAGGAACCTGATCTCTCCCCTGACCCCCTTCTGCAGCTTGTACTCATCTGTGAGGAGTGTGGCAAGCTTGGGGAGGAGGCTGCCCAGGGCGGCCACGGCGAGCTCCATGCATGCTTTGCTCTCTTTGGCTAGTAGTAGCTAATAGGAATGGTGATGTTGTATGGAGAAGGGCATACGACTGGGCTGTGGGTTGTGGAGAAGAGATGGAGTTGTTCAGTGTATAACATAGATCCGGTGGTTCGAGTGTCTTTGTCTCTAAAATCAAAGAGAATTAAACAGCACCTGATATACACTGCTGTTTCTGTGCGTCTGTATTTTATTAAATAATTTAGCCCATGAACCGCCGAAAGGTAACTGAGCCAAAAAAGCGTTTGATATATTTTACAAGTGTAGGCGGCGTCTTTATGGAAAGCAGATGCTCCATTGATTTGCAGTTGGCGTCCTCTGACGCGCTGTCCGTAAAGAGCGGTTCCTACAGCTTTGAGGCAAGTGCTCAAAACATTGGCATGTTGAGGCATCTTTCACCGAAAGCAGTTGCTTTATTCGCACTAACAATTTCCTTTTGTGCTGTCTTGCACTAACAATTTATTATTAACTATGTATGTGGCTAAATGGTGTATAGACAGATCCCACGAAGCATCCTTTCAGCACTTGCACTTCACTAGCGAAGCACATCATTAGAGCAGGAGGCTTGACTCTTGCTCAACTCCCTTGTTTGCTGTGGAATGGGGTATGGGACGATTACACGGGCGTCGGGCGATCCCCAAATGCTCATCCTTTCCTTTCGCACCAGCAAATACGCTGGTTCTGTCCACAGCACGTATACAGACAGGACCAAGGCTTCAATTGATCTTGTGGTGACTCATCCTTGACATGAACTAACTTGGTACACGTGAGATATCAGATATTCGGCATGCTTGGTTGCGCACGCTGGCGACAATGGATATATGGAGGACGCGGTATTCCTCTCTCTTTTCCGAATTGCATTTTTCGTAACAGTCAAACTCTTCATATTTAGTTGGTATTTTAGATTAGTCTTCTATACCTAAATAGGCGATCCCCACTAACATATTTTTCAATGATTTTAGAAGCCATGTCGCCTAAATGGACCCGGCCTATCCTTTCTCTAAAGGGAGAAGGCCATCGACCTTTCTCCTTCTGGTCATCCACAAATCCCTCACTTATTAGCCACTGCACGTCCTCACTAGCCACTCCACATCTCTTACATTTCCCACCTTCCCACAGCGTGCTCCCATTTACCTACACATCAAGATGAGATTTTCTGACTTACTGGAAGTGCGCGAGATCCTCGGCCTACTTAGACCATCTGTTCCTGCCCATGCTCTACTCACATATCAACCTCCACTCGCTCGATCAGCCAACAGCAAGCTGACAAGCGTTTTTTTTATGAAACAGGAGGGGTGTAATAAGCCCCTACTAAAATTTATTAATAAAATTGAAAAGAGGGAGTACAGCTCTTCAGGAGACAAAGTAAGTCAAGAAGAAAATTTATTTAAGCATGGTACTTTGCTTTTGCTCTTAGTATAACTAGAGCAAACTCCTTTTTTAAAGATCAACTTGGACCGCTACACCGAATGAGGTATACTATTGAAAATTACATCATTTGGCATAGTCCAGGTAACCTAACACATTGTAATGATCACTTCCATCAAGAAAGGTAGATGCAGAGCACGCAGCCAGGTAATAACTCATCTTCTCATTCTCGTCGTTATTTCAACAGTGAGCGAGGACAAATCGACGGAGAAATATTAATTTAATGAATCTTTTGAATCGTGAAATAAAGTGATCTAAATGATGCGTGTTTGCGTGTCTCAAGTGCTGCTTGAGCTCGGAGAGTCGGAGTACCTGCACTGCACATTCTGGGCGTGGTGTACCAAGCTTCAAGCATCAGAATGTGCTGTTTCAAGGTGGAAAGGCCACATCATGATCTCTGATTGCAACCGGTGACCACACGAGCCCCCAGTTATCCTGCGGACTCACTAGCCTGTCGCCGATATCACGCTTATCATCGGCAGCACTTTTTTTTTTCTCATGTATAAAATTCGTAGTCAACAGTAGTTTTTCTCATGTACCCAGTACACACCATTTGCTTGATGCCAAGGTAGAGCTCTTAAAAATCTCGATCTGCGGAGGGACGACGTCCTACTGGGTATTTCATTAAGAAGAAGATCTTCTCATGTAGATCGAGAAAATCCCTGAATCCTGGCCTCACCCATATATAGCAGCACCGTATCCCTGTGAGATGGGACGGCCACATATCCGTACTTTGGAGTGGGACAGGCGAGGAGATTTTTTTTTACCCTCAAACTTAAAATTCGCCCCCGAGGGGGATCGAACTCAGAGGGGTGCCACAAGAAGCGTCGACCAATCAGTCTAGCTCTGTGAGAGGAGGAGAGGAGAGAGAAAAAGAGCTCCTATGCATGATGTGTATAATAGAAAAGATAGAGCCAGAAGGAGCTCAGGGGACCAAATGTCTCACAAATGAAATTACTATATGACTTTAGTTTTTAGTTGCGACAAGCAAAACTCTGATTAATATAATAATAACTATGATCTCAACAAATTCTCCTGTGCAACCCATTAATATAAGTGATTTGAGAAATTTTATAGTGGTTGGAAAAAATATGAGCCATCCACGAGGCAAGATCAGACGACGTAAAAATAGGAGGTGTCCATACGAAAGTACTTAAAGCACCAAATTAGTGGGGACGGGACCAAAATAGGTGTGACCAAGTACCAAAATAGGTTGGCCAGTTTCATATTTTTTGAATTTATTTTGTTTATGATAAGTATAATTTGATAATTTCAGTATAGGAAGCACCCAGACCGTTCTTTCTTCGTGCTCCTTCAGACACTCTCGTTCTTACTTCTCACCATCGGGAGCACCCGGACTGTCGCAGCCACCGCCATCCCGTCGGAAACACACATATATCTAATATATCTATTACTATTATACTATTAATTAATTACTATGAAATACACATATATCTAATATGTTTATGACTATTATACTATTAATTAGTGTAGTTTTGTTGCTATGTTGTAATTGTTGCTTTCTATTGACAAAGAATTGATGTTTATCTCACGGGGAACGGGTATGGGATAGCAATACCCACAGGTATATACCCGTTGCCCTACTCCGTCCGCAGCTGTGGGGGAACTCGGGGGTACTGTAGATCAAAGCCAGGTTGGGGCGGACCGGCCTTGGCATTCGCCGCCACCTCCAGCGCCGTTTGGTGGAATAGTCGTAGCTCGTTGGCTTCCTCCTCCCCGTTTCCGGTGCCCACGCCCACCTCCCCGCAGATGTGTTCCCCACCACCGCTTCCAGCACGCGCACACAGAGAAGGCATGAAACCTGAAACTTTTGGGCGGGCGGCACAGGAAGCATCGTCCCTCTCCTCTCTGACTCCGGTGTTGACGCCCATCAACCCCGAATGCCTTCCCCACCCACGCTGATCCCTGCTGCTAGCGCACGGTGTTCGTAAAAGAGGAGCTTGAGAAACAAATACCATGCTTTGTCAGGAATTGCTACTACTCAAGATTCCATGGTCTTCTAAATGCTAACTGTCCAGTTTCTCATTCCGACAACTTCGTGTTTGATGAGGATGGCAGAGCACTGCTATCCTCGGTTACTCGAGGGAGGAGCGTCTAGCGAAGGCGCCCTGGGCTCTTCAGTGCAGATCGAGAGAGGAGCGCCTAACGGCGAGCGGCGATGACGAGCTATGGAGAGTTGGGGGCACAACTGCAAGGACGAGCTATCGGGAGTTTGGCGCTTGGCTCATTTTAAATGCTGCCCGTTTCCCGTATGTAGAGCTTTTGGCGGTCCCATCGCCGTTGCTGATGGTTCCACCGTCAGCCACTAGAACAGCATGCCCGCTCCCTCCGATGCCCGCCATGCCAACACCCATGGTCCGGTGGACCTGGCAGTCTGACTGCCCCTGGGGCCGGTCCGACCGTGAGCTATGCAGAGAGCTCTCTAGTTGTCCATTTGTTGCTCCGGGCTTCTTCTTCGTCTTGGACTCTTGTCTTCACTTGTAGGTCTTCAAACAAGCTTCTTAGGTCTTCATGAGGTGTATATCATCTTCTTCATTGTTCCACTTTGGTCCAAGTCCGCTTTTGCATCCTATTGAACTATATAAAAAACAAAGCAAACAATATTAATCCAATTGGTCTGGTTGATCATCAAACACCAAAATCCAAATCAAATTGCCCATGTGGTCCATTTTCCTCACAAGCATGATTTTAGAAAAGAAAATATAAAATGTTTTCATATTTTTCTGAGTTAAAACAAATTGTCTAAGAATTTTCAAAAGTTAAATCAGATTTTAGCATTTTTAAATGCATGTCTTTTTCTAGAAAAATTATTTGGATAATTTTGAAAATATATTCTTTCCTTTTCTAATAAAATTTAATTGTCCTTTCTAAATTAGCATAAAAATTCAATTTATCTTTCTCGTGACCGACTTGATGTCACGTAAGATGGTTGACGTGGTGTTAGAGCATCTCCAACAATTTTCCAATAACCCTTGTCATTCCCTTAAATCTGTCGTATTGGGGAAGATGATGTAGTTTTATTGCTCCAGCAGCTCCCTAATAACATCTCTTTTTTTTAAATGGCCACAGGAAAACACCCCATCAACCTCACTATTACAAACAAATCTTTTGCGAGGCGTTTTAGAATGGGGCCTCCGAGGCGAGCAAGAATTTCAACCGCCTCGGTTAATGTCTTGGATTAACCGAGGCGGTCGCTTTTTATTAACCGAGGCATTTACAATCAACCGCCTCACAAAATCGATTTACAGAGGCGGTTACAAAAAAATCTATTAACCGAGGCAAGCCTTAGGCGGCCCACTTATGAGGCCCGCCTCGGTTAATATTTCCAAAGCCCAGCAAAAAGCTCATATCCAATCCATAGCGGGTCTATATATATACATCGAGCTAGGGTTTCACTCACTTCTCTCCTCAATCAGCCGTCTCTCCCTCACTCCCCACTTCCCCAGCCCAACGCCGCCCCCTCCGCTCCCCAGCCTGACGCGCTCCCCCTTCCCATCCCAACGCGCGCCCCTCTTCCCTCCCATCCCGGTGACCCTCTCCCCTTCCCATCCCGACGCGGGCCCCTCTCCCCTCTCATCCCGGCGACCCTCTCCCGTCCGCTCCAGGCGGCGCACCCTCCTGACAGATCCCAAGGCGCAGATCTGGCGAGCCAGAGGGTCGTGGCGGCTCCCCCACGGCGCCTCTCCTCCACGGTGCGCCCCTCTCCTTGAGAGCGAGCTTCGGCAGCGCCCGGCGGCGGATCTGGCCGAGGAGCACCTCCAGCGGCATGGATCTCGACGAGGAGATCCTCCGATGGCGGCTTCTCCTTCTCCATCACGCTCTGCGGTGTGGATGTTGAGGAGGAGTTCCTCCGACATGCGGCCTCCCTCTTCCTCCGGCGGTTGGATCAGGCGGCACAACCTCCTCTCCCTCTGGCCTCCCTGTTCTCCCTCCCATCCGCGGATCCGGAGGCGGCGTGCGCGGGGAGGCCGCGGATCTGGCAGTTGGGAGGCTGGATCCGCGGTTGGGAGGTTGGATTCGACTTCCCCGGCGATGGATCGGGCATGTAGGCGCGGCGGCGTGGATCCAGGCCCAGATCCAGGCCCGGTATGGGCTCTAGGTTTTTTTATTTTTTGTTTTTTTTAATTTGATTAACCGAGACAGGCAACGAACCGTCTCGGAAAAGGTCACATTTACCGTGACCTTTCATCCGACGCGGTTGCAAAAACTGCCTCGGTTAAGGCATTTTGCCTGTCTCGGTTAAAAATATTGTAGCAGTGCCTCAAATAAAAGGGGACTTGCATCACTCCCATAGAGTAGGACCCATTCCAATTGTCGATCGCCAGCGCCTCTCTCACGCATGTCTGCCGCACCAGTGCCTCCTTATCGTGCATGTCTCATTGTGGGGGAGAGTATGCGCTGCGCGACAGAGAAGATGACGCGTCGATGAGGATCTTGTCACCGATTGACGACGAAGATGATGACTACGCCGACGAGGAGGAGGCGCTGGAGCCTCTGCTGCAGTGCCAGTGTCCACGTCGCTCTCGCCCGAGCTATGCATCTCCCGCCCCCCGCGCCACGCTGGAGCTGCCGTGTCGTCATCTGGATGTGCCGCGTCGTCATCTCCACATCGCTTGCCAAACTGCCGCGTCCCTCGATGCCCGGAGCTGTTATGTGTCGGTATCCCTCTGCCACGCCGTGCTAGCACACCGCCCGCCCAAGACTCGCACCCACGCGGCCGCCCGCGGAAGAAGCCGCTCCTAGAGCGACGTGAAGAAAGGAACCTGGAGCCGCGATCTCAATGAACCGGAGAATGAAAAACAAATAAAGGAAAGAGGGGAAAATATGAATGGGCACCCTTACGCATGGGCTGGGACGAGATATTAGTGATCGATGCAGTATCTCCACTGATAATCAGAAAAGTGATATTGGAATAATGCTATTAGCATTTTATTTGGGGAGTTGTAATAGGAATTACTCTTATGTCAGTTTTTTTTTAAAAAATTACTCTTATGTCAGTTGAAATCACTTTTAAAATCACTTAAGAAAATAAATCGAGCTGTTTCAACTTTCAAAAGCTAGTCTAAAAATCTGATTTTGTTTGTAATTGAGGGAGATAAATCGAATTTGCAGCTGAGGGTTAAATTGACTCTTTCGGCATGAAAATCTCGAGCGATCTGTCCGATCTCTCTCCTGAGTCCACTCCAATCCTCTCCCTCCCCCTTCTCGCCGATGACGCCGCCGCCCGCACTCTACTCGCCCTCGCTGCTCTCCTCCTCCTCCTCTCCCTTGCCGCCGCCGCCTTCCAGTCCGACGAGCTCCTCCTCAACGACGTCGACGAGTTCGAGGGCATCGGCGCCCGCCCCTCTGCTCCCTCCCCGCCGGCGGCCCCGGCGGTCTCCTCCTCCCGCATTATGGTGGTGGATGTGTCCTACCGAATCATAACTTGATGTTGTTTCCTAGCAGTACTCGGCGGCTTACAGCATGTTTGGTCAGTGGAATATCTCCATCCAGAATAATCTGATTGAGAAGCCAAACCTCCTTGAGCTGTTTGGTTTGCGTCATGGGTTCATGTCGTCTGTCACCGTGTAGTACTCCTGTGATAGTGATTCCGCAGGATGAGTTCATTCTGCAAAAAACATCGGACCGACCAATTCTGATTAAACTCATGCCGCATGAGCCAAATCTGCAAACCAAACACACTGCTAGTTAGACCTTTCCCGGTACTGGATTACTTCTGTAGTTCTGTGGGTAAGAAAAAAAGACCAAGACTGACTTTTTGGGCTTGGTGTGTTATAGTATAAAACAACCATTTAAACTGTACGTGTATAACAACACCAGTTCTTAAGTGTTAGTGCAGGGCTGCTGGTCAGGGCACTACCCGTTTCATGCTTCATTTATTCACTCATGGACTAAAATTGTGAAATTATGCTGCAAGCAGGCAGTATTCTCCTGATTGTACTGCATTTGGATGGTCACTTGCTGCTTATGTGGTCTTTCAGGCTGCATGACCTTATATTTACAAATACCTAACATATATCCATTGCCTTGAAGAGCAACCAAGATATAGCTGACTATTAAAAAAAGACTTGTTTTTATTTATTAAATTAGAAAAGGATGATAATTAAAGAGCACTAATATCGTATATCATGCTGCCTCCAAATCATAAATCACAAGTAGATCCCGTGAAGCTTAGTCTAGTGTGACATACAAAATTTGTGGTTAATACCACTAGGAGCATGGGCCTGAGGTTGTTTAGCTTGGAAGTTACTTAGCATTGTCTCATTTAGGCAATGATATGGAATGGCTAGAACATGAGGAGGAACTGGACTGGAACGCCTGGCCAGGCAGGCAACCTGGCCAGATCGCTGAAGAACAGGCCGCCCAAGGCTAGTTCTATTCTTCTTTGATGATCGCTTGCACAACCTATGGTGCCCCTTTTATAACTCAAGTGACACTACTAACAATAGTAAATCAAACCTACTAAAGCCAGGTTGATGGTGCATGCCCATGAGGACGCGGCCTTTTATTCTTAGCCACAAGCTCGGTCAAGAGCTGAGGCATGTGCTGGTGCATGCCCCTAAGGACCTGGTGGCCGTGCATCCCTCTATAGACCTCTTCCACTGCCATAACACTACTCCACCCCTCCAAGACAGCTCATCCTTGAGCTGTGGCAATTGCTGGAGCGAAGACCATGCAGTCCAACTGAAAACCAAGATATGATGGGATCTAATCCGCCTGGATCGAATCCATGGAGCGCCCGCACATGGAGTCGAAGGTGCCCTCCAACTGCAGCCACCCTCGCCATGTGTTCAGCAGAGCGGGACTGCACTGGAGGCAGCCATGACCCTGCTTGTGATGGCTGCGCCGCCGGCAGATGAAAAGGGATTGGTATTGCCGCTAGTAGAGGTAGTGATAACGCCGAAGTCATGGCCGCTTGGGCCTTCGTTGGTGGTGTCAAGTGTTGTATAGCGCCGCCCGCCGGAGCAGCCACCTGGTTCTCGTTCATGTTGGCCTGGCTAGCAGCGTTGATGGCCATCTCGCCTTTCAAGGCCTTCACAGAGAGAAGGGGGTGGATGAAGGCGACCATGCCTGCGGAGGAGAGCAACGACGTAGCTGGCATCGTCTTTGTTGGTAATGGCGCTGATGCAGCAAGTGGCGTAGCAGTGTGGAACTGCATAGGCACCACTGCGGCTGTCGGTGGCGTTGCTGGCGATGTGACAACCCAAGAATCTACACACCAAAAATACCAACTACCAAAAAAATTTTTTTCTCAAGAATCCCATGTGATGATGAGTGTCATGTGTAGAAATCCAACCTAAGAGATGCATTAGGTCTAACCCCAACCCTAGGCAACACATAAGCATGGCAGGTCATTTGAGGATTAAGATTATTTAATTTCTAACAACTTAACTCAAGTTGTGATTTGGATTTTCATTTGCTTTATGTTATACTTAACAATACCATTAAAGTAATAAACCATAAAGTAACTATTGAACAAATCAAAAGAATAAATGCTTAAGGAGAAAACTAACACTATTTTTATTATTACTATTGTTAGTATGAATACAAATTTCCTAAACTCCAATGAATAAGTTACACTGGTTTGGAATTCAAATTTCAAACCAAATTTGAATTCAAACAAATGAAAAAGAAATGAAAAACATAAAAAGGAAAAGGAGGAGGAGGCCTCCCAGCCAGCTGCTCGGCCCAGCCATCCGGCCCAAGCCGCCGCTCAAGCGGCCAGCTCCAGCGCGCACACGCGCGGCCCAGCGAGCCGGCCCAGGCAACCGCTCCCACTCGCGCGCCCAGCTCCGCTGGCTGCCGCTGCCGCTTGGCCCCGCGTGTCAGCCGCACGTCGCCCGCGCCCACGCGATTTCGTTTTCCTTGCAGCCGCTGCCACGCGGGCCCTGCACGACAGGCTCCTGTTCTTCTTCTCCACGCCATGCTCAACCACCGCGCGACCGGGGGCCGACAGCATTGGCAGAGGCGGGCCAGGGGTCACGCCCGGGGCATGCCCTTGTTCCCCTTCTTGCGCCGCGCCCACGCAACCTCACGCCACCGTAGGATGCGTCGCATGCTTCTCCACCGATCGATCGCCACCGCCATGGAAGCTTGGCATTCGGCTATAAAGGCCTAGCCCCGATCACCCTAGTGCCTGAGCTCTCAACGCCCCGCCACCATCGGGTGGCTACCCTCTGCACATCCGAGCCAAGAGAAAGAGAACCAAGGGAGGAAGAAGGAGGGGAGAGGGGAAAAACAGGGGAAGGCGCCGTCGGAACACCTCCGGAGTTGCCGGAGCCGAAGGCGACGCTGTCGTCCCCAACACGGTCGCGGGTCGGCACTGCACGGCTTCCGGAGCTACACGGCCACAACTCGTCACTGCGCCGCTATCCTCTCGCCCTCAGCACCGACGGTGAGCCCCGGTTTTCCCCTGCTTACCGCCCGACCTTGCCACTCCGGCCATGGCGCTCCACACCGTGAGCGCGTAGGCCAAGGCCGTCTCTGGCCTCTAGGTACACATGCACCCACACACGTAACCGTGACCATGCTGTGGCCACCCCACCAGCGCCACATGGTGCACCTGCGCGCCAGCATCGCTCACCGCCGAACCGCCGCCTTGGCCGGAACTAGCCGCCACTGTGGCCAAGACCACCGGAGGCTCTAGAAGTTCCCTTGACCTGCCCAACGAGTCCGCTGGAACATCGTGACGCCCACGCGCACCACAGAAACGACCTAAGCCGCAGTCCGCACCCTCCCCGCACGCCGGTGGTGCTCAAGCCACCGATCACCGCGACCAGCGCCACGAGAAGCCTTGGCCGCCACCTTGACCTCACCGCCGCTGTCGCCATGACGTAAGAAGGCTTTTCCCCACTTCAATTTGATGCCTGGACCTTTGCGGAAGCTCGCCGGCGAGCACGGTGCCGGCGGAGACACGCCGAAGATGGAAGCAGAGGCTTCCCCTCGCAAGCCACTCACACATGCACCCGGTGCACGCGGACCACAAAGAGAGAAGAAGGGTGGACGCGGTTCACCGGAAGAAGACGCGGTCCACCATGGACCAGCGCTCGCGTCCACCGTAAACCGAGCTTGTGGACCAAGCCCAGTAGAAGCCCATGGCTACGACGTGGCAGCACCACCGCTTGCCACGTGTCTGACCCAGCCCGGCCCAGACCGGCCCAACCCGAGCCCAACCGGCCCAGTTTGGACCCGACCCGAGTTGACCGTTGACCGGTCAAATGTTGCCCGTTGACCTGGGCCCACATGTCAGTGACACATAGCCGCAGGCCCCACTTGACAGTGGGTGACATCATCCTGGCGTCATGATGACGTCATGCGGGACCCACCTGTCAATGATAATACAACCAGGGGTGACGTCACGCTGACGTCACGATGCTGACATCAGCAGCCCCGTACCCACATTCCAGTGACCCAAGAACCCTGGCCCACTTGTCAGCCACAGTGACGTTGATGACGTCATGCTGACGTCATGATGATGTCAGCAGGACCCCACCAGTCAGCCCAGAGCTGGGACAATGACGTCAGGCTGACGTCAGCAAGCCACGTGGACCAACCACAGTGTGACACGTGTCAGCCCAGGAATAATTCAGCCTTCTTCATTTTCAGAAATAGATTTAATCTTCGGAAATTCATAACTAATTCATACGACCTCAGAAAAATATGAAACCAGGACCAAAATTCATCTAAAATCAAGCTCTACACAATGAACCCATGTTTGAGTGCATTTGATTCTTTTGAATTTTAATTGCTTCTTTGTGCTATTCTATAGATGTCGCTAATGCGACTATAATACTATATGCAGACTCAGAGGAGAATCGGTCTGACGAGGATCGGGAATACCGTGAGGAGTACGGAGACAACTACACTGAAGGTGCCACATCCCACCCAATCTCGTAGCACCTATTACGCATGGCTAAATTAGAAATGCTAGTGCTTTACATTTTTGTTATGAACACACTATGATAGGACTTGCATGGTAGTACGCTATCTTGATGATCCTTACCTTGACGCAACCTTACCCCTGCTCACCCAGCTGTTAGGCTAGTCACGCGCTTGCTATTATATTTTGTTTATCACTCTACTAAGCTTGCACTACTTTGATGCGTGGTGGAAACTGATGATATCTAAACTATGGGGAGAGTGCTGCGTGAGTGACTGGGGTATGTGGAGGGTGAGGGTTGTGTCGACCAAGTTGGTGTATATGATGAGCCTGGGGCAAGTCTTGCCGTGGGGTGCTACCTGGACACCCCAAGAATGGGTACCTGTGGTGGGTAAGTGGCATATGGGATGGCCTTGGGTGTGAACCTGTGATGGGAGGAGCCCAAGGTGGAGGTGCTGTGGTGGCACGGTAAAAGGAAACCCTGACGGAGACATACTGGCTTGGTCATACCTAAGGATTTACTAGTACTCAGATTCACTGGGAAGCCTTACATACCACTCGCCCTATATGGTGCGGGACGGCCAAACTACATGGTAGGATTTTGCCACTACTGCTAGGTTGATAGCGGAAAGTGCGAGGGAGGTACGGGGTGCAGATGATCTCCCCCACACCCTCCCGAGACTTCATGGAGACCTCGTGGACCCGGCTCATGACTCACAGTTTCAGCCACTCCAGACTAGATTTGGGGTGTACCAGGGCTGAATGGTAGGGTGGCAATATCCTAGGCTAGCAAGAGGACGGAATCAGCCCAGTTGATGACGGTCAGCAAGGAAGGCAGATCTTGTGGTTAAGTAAAACCTCTGCAGAGTGTATGGTTGATCGATCGATACATACGCCGATTTATCGGCTATGGACCTTTCCTGGGTTTCGCTTAAACTAGATAGTGAGATGAGTCCTTCTCTTCTTTCCCCGGGAGTGAGTGTTCAGACGTAGCCAGGGGCTACGAGCCTTGAGACAGTGCCGAGTGGGAGTTGGCCTGTCGACTGAGCGATGGTATGGTGGAGATGGGATGAAGTGCAATGGTGGTGGTTTATCGATCCCAGGATCAAAACCTGGTTTCGGGGATGGTTTGAGGTGGTATGGGTGTGGAAATGGTGTTAAAACTTGATCAACTTTATTATACACTTGTTATGATAGGAAACCCTAGCCCTATAGGTATCTCATGATTACAACCATGTGCATCCAATTCCACATAGCAATGCTCATAGGGTTGGAGTGGCCAGTACAAATCGTACTGATAAATTTTGGCACACAGGTTCTGCTAAGGAGTATAGCTCCGAAGAGAATGACGGAAGAGGGATTCGTTCCTACGCTCGAGTTTGGCGATCCAATCTTCAAGCTGTTCTGGATGTTTGCTGTTTTTAATTTTCGCCAATGAGGCGATGTAATAATTTATGTTTTCCGCTCTATATGTACTCTGATAATAACGTTGTATGGATGTGTTATCGACTGGAATTTGGGTAATATGATCTACAACGGTCTTATTACACATCGACTCTGTGGATTTCCCTTTGCGGAAATCGGGGTTGTTTCAGTGGGTATTAGAGCCATACTTGACCCTAGGACGAAACCCTTAGAAATGGACGATAGAATAGGACGTGAACATCTATTCTTTCGGTTATATACCGACCCTGCATTCATTTTTATGCAAGGCTTAGCTATTAATGACCTGCTAACACCTGTTTTCCTAAAAACATGCAGATGGCAACGAACGTCGGATGGCCGCCCGTAGGACCGCTACCTCTGGACCACGCCAAGCTTACCGTCGACCTACGTGAGCTCGGGGGTTTTGCACAAACCCTGTGCCGAGTTCTCGTCACATTGGGAGTCCCTGACGAGCTTGTCAAGGTTACCTGCACGGGCAAAGTAGCACAGGACGGAGGAATCGAAGGACCAGTTGTCACCTCAGCAGAATTCCTGGCTAGCACTACCTTATCCTCTGTCCTAGCCTTCACCGAGTTGACAATAGAGGACACAGTTGAGGAGGGACTGCAAGCTATCAAGGCCCTTCGCAGAGTGATGAGGGACCACTACGAGCACCTGAAAGCAATAGAGTTCCGTCTACTTCCCCAGGCCCTTGACCTCAGCCTTACTCCCAGTGAGCAGAGCTTCGCAGCTGGTAGAGTTATCTTTACAGAGGAAGACAGATGCCTTCGTGTCTCAGCTATCCACCTACTAGAGCAGGACAGGTACTTGACCCAGCTTGAGCAGAAGCGACGTCAGGACCGAGCACTTCTGTGGGAGTACCAGGAGCGAGCCTCAGAGGAAGCGCGAGTGCAAGATAGTCTACAAAGGGAGCTTGCCAAGCTACAAGACAAGCTCAATCGACGTGAAGAAGCCCACAAGGCCGAGATCGCAGATCTGCAAGACAAAGCCGCCGACCTAGGCAACAGAAACTACTACCTCGATAGCAAGATCTTGGAGTTGCAGAGAGAGCTGGATGACAAGAAGGCCGAGTTCAACCGTAGAGGAGACAGAGAGAGGTCCAAGGGGATTGATATGTTGAAGATCCACTCTCAGAACAAGACCCTGACCAAGGAGCTAGAAGAGTTCAGGAAGAAGGCCGTTCGCAACCAGGGTCACCTGATCGAGGCACTCAGGCAAACCGAGTACCTACAGGACAAGTGTGAGAGGACTTGGCAGGCCTGGCAAAAGTCTGACAGGAAGCGTCTCCGGGAGATGAAGGGTATGTGGGATCAGCTACCTAAGGAGATCCGCAGCAAGACGAAGCCAGGATAGAGGAGTTTGAGTTAGCCCCGACTCACCTCAACCTAGACGCCTGTCCTACCCTACCTGGAGCCAAGGCTACTGAGGAGCTCACCGAGGCATTGAAGTACGTATCCTGACTTCACAAGTCAAACGAGGAGATTGAGATCGAGGACAGTCGTATCCCAGCTGCAGTGTATGAGTTGGAGTAGGTGACCCTGCGTGGTCATGAGTTATGTCAGTAGTTTCCATGAGTTGTACCCCTTATGAGACTTTATGCGTAGCATGATTCTCGCACGTCTTCAAGTGTAGCTACTAGAGATGATGCTATGCAGTTAAACCCATGTAATGAATGTTTTTGGATCTTATTGCATCTTATGGATCTTATCGCTTCTTTGTAATGAGTGTTGGATAGTATGAATGTTTTTCCTTAAATCACCAAAAATTAAACTGTTGAGAGTTGTTCAATCTTTCACCAAACTGTGCTATATTACAACTAACACCTCTACTCTAGTACTTTTTTGATCTTCTGTGGTGCATTCATTGGTGATTAACAGTTTTCAAGTTTATGGTGACATATTGGCATGTTTAAATTTTTGTTTCAGCCATCAAAATGGACATTCAGCTCTTACACTATCCTAAAGACTGCTGAACAGGCACCAAGGTAAATTACCACTTCTTGAGATTACAAAAAATATTAAATAAATAGAATATTATAAAGCTGTTAGTTTGTTTTAGTAATAGAAATAGTTTGAATTAAGAAATCTCTTTAAGGGCATGCGCAATAGATGCTTAAAGAGGGATTATGATGAAGCACATTACTGGAATCTCAGCATCCAATTTAAGGGCATGCACAAGGCCATATAGATGCTTAAATAAAGAGAGATAATGATGAGGCAGCACTACAAGAATCTGCGCATCCAAAGGGAAAAACAATTTTATTTATGCTTAGACAAGACCAATGTTTTCAAGGCCTCACCTAGTAACAGATCCTCGGTGTCCCTGTTGCCATGCCAAAAATAAGCAGACAGGAGGGATTGAAGGAGGGAAAAGATAGGAAGAACAAGAGGGAGATCAACCATCAAGGACAAGCAGCCCACTGCATGCACCATCCTTCCTCCCACCTTATTCTTTCCTCTTTTTGTCTCCCACCACTTGGCTCGCCTTATAATCACTTTGGCATCGCCTAGGCGGTTAGAAGGGGGTGGGTCACCATGCATCGCCTTTACCACCTTAAGAACACTGGACAAGACAAGTCTATATAAGCTCCCACATGCCTCGGTGCTAATCATAGTTGAAATGCTAAACTTCCACCGCTAATCACAGTTGGAGCACCTCACTAATTGTTCCCATGTATGGCTTGGTCTGGGCGTCAAACACCTCGCCATGCTACTATTCTTTTGTGAGAACATCCACTGAGTTCCACAATGGAAAAAATTGTGAGGATCCATGTGTTGTGCATGACCTAATAGATCTATCCGTACTGGAACAGTCTCGAAGAAGTTTCCAAATTCTACAAATTTTTGTGCTTGCAGAACCCCATCATTTGCATATCAGTTAATAGAAGCTGGCAATGGTCTTGGCGAAGTAATGAAACCACCTGAAAAATGTTTCTGGGCTAAATATGTGAGTAACTGCACTAAATATCTTCTGTACTTCGTTCAATATCTTTGTGTTTGTGTGTGTCTGTGTATGTATGTTTCTACGACTTCCTTTAGTTTGATTTGTTTGTTTTGCAGTGGATGTACATCATTCCACTTGGTCTTATTGTCATGAATGCTGTTACGGCAGCTGCCAACATACCAGAGAGGAAGCTGCAGGGCAGGGCCAACCTGGAGCACAACGGGCACCTGCTGCTGCTGCTGCCGGGAGGAGAAGATGATGGCTGCCTCTATGTTTTCCCATACCGTAGGTATTATCATTCGTTTAACTATCTTCACATTGTTTTTCTGTTTTTTTGGGTATTGCGTCAATATTACCTTGACTGCATCATCTGTGGTACTGCATGGTGATGCCATCTTTTGCTTGTGTTGAAACACGTAGTGTATCCAAGATGAATTGATGTGGTTCCTATACATCTATAGCCATTTTTGGCCACTAGTCTGCCATTGGAGACCATGAACTTTAGGACCTGAAGCCTGTTTACACATCGTTTTCAGTGATGACTTCATACTTGATGCTGTAGCAAAAACACTTATTTATTTCAGCTGTTGAATTTTCTGCTGATAATTCATGCTTTCATTCCTTGTTCATGCTGAGAATTTATTCTTTGTTTTAGTAAATAAATTATTAGTTTGTGTAATGATGAGCTTGCTTCTAGCTTCTATCTAATTTGAAGCCTTGTGACTTTCAGATTCATGGGTAATGGTAGGAGATTGAACCTGTCTGTTCCTAGCTAGAAGAACTGGAGCTGTACTTACACAACTCATCATACAATAGTGCGCTGATGGGCTTTCTGATGAGGACATGACACCAACAGATACGACCATTTATTATAAGGTGCACTCGTTCCTACACTTGCATAGTAATTTTGGGTACAATTCACTTGGTTCCACATGTACATGTCGTTATTTGAATGTAGGTACAAATGTGTCTCAAAGTACAAATCCATCAAAGTTGAACTTTCGGTTCGTCGGCAGCCCAATAGTGTTTCATTGGGAAGGCCATAACTCATCCATCCGGAGTGCGATTGAGGTCAATGAGCACTTGATGGAAAGCTTATTTGATAAGCTTTCAAATAGATCAGGTCCCACCTCAATATCACATTGGCAAGGCCCCGAAATCATTGAGACATTCCGCCGCTATTTCTGTCGGGTGCTACAGCGTCGTCGCGGGCTTGTTATTCACACTTGGGACCCAGGCCCAAGTTGGAGCATGCCCTAAGAAGATGGAGAACACCTAAGAGATGCCCAAGGACGTCCTCCTCCTTGGCCACCACCTTAATAGGCCAGCAAGGACGTCCAAGCCAAGCCGGAGGCCTAGTCCAATTCGAGTTCGAGTCTGCTTCGGCCTTCTGGACCAGTCTGCAATAAAACGGACACCCAGGACGCATCCGGACTCCGTTTTCGATGATCCATATATGGATGGAAAGCTTATTTGATAAGGAAGCCAACCCAAGTGGTCCCATGTCAAAAGCTATTCGGAATCAACGGGAATCGTCGAAACAAGTCACCGTCCAGAATCTGTCAGGGCGCTGTGTCGCCGTCTTTTGAGCCGTTTGGGCCTTGTAACGTGTCGGCGCTCCCTAGGACGCGAATAGGGGTCCTTGGACACCCCTTAGGCTTTATAATCAGTAGCCGCCGCCTACGTTAGGGTTTGGGTTTTGCTTAGATTATTCTGTTGATAACAGTTTCGCCGCCGTCGTCGGTTTGTGAGACCCCAACTTCATGAGATTAATCATTCATCCGCAATTTGGTTGCATTTCTTTGTGTTCTTGCTTGTGTTCTCGATTTGCAGGCAAGGACTTAGCCTTCTTGGCGAGGTCGACCGTGCAACGCCGGTCGATAACCAGAGGAGTCGTGGTGCTGCGATTGCGGGGTTCAGAGCCGAGTTGTTCGGAAGCCGGATCGAATTGTGTCGTGACTCCACCAAATCGAGAGTTATCAGAACCTTTCGGAAGATCGGGAACCCTAGTACACATCAATTGGTAATCAGAGCTTCAGGTATACCGTCAGGTTCAATTTTACCCTAGTTTAGTTTGATTTCACCTTCGTCCTAGAGTCCACAGAAAAGCCAAAAAAATAGTGTTAGTTTTTTTCCCTATCCCAGAAACCACGTTTAGCCTTTTGCATAATTCTTTTCAGATTCCGTCGTGTTGAGTTTGTGTCCTGATCAAGGGCTTGTTGCTGGTTTAGATTGTGTTCTTTTCTAGTTTGTTTTGATCCCTCCATCCGCCATCATCCCATCAGATCATTAGTTTGCATCTTGCGTCCACATAAAACCCTGATTCGAGCAGTTTTCACAAAACAGTCATAACTTTTGCATCCGAACTCGAAACGGGGCAAATTTTATATCTACGGAGAACGTCAGAAAATTTTAGATCTGTTTCATCCCAGCAAAGCTGGGTTCGCAAAATTTAGAATTGCGAAATTCGTTCAGGAACATCGAGTTTCGAGGCCCACAAGTTTTGGCCAGCTTTTTAGATCACAATCCTGAATTTGTATAGGCCACATCTTTTATCCAATTGAGCTCAATTTTTTTTTGGTGTTTATTATTGTGTGCCCCTTGCTGAGAAAAAATATCAAAAGCGCAAAAGCAAGAAAAAAATTTGGACAAAAAAAAAGAAAAGAAAAAAATAGCAAAAAAGAAGAGAAGAGATAAAAAAGGAGCACATAAGGAACACTCGATAGCTCTATTGTTTGTTGTGCCTTTTGCCTTGTCCGTATTTTCATTGCTATTCATTGCTATCCTTCATACTTGTTTCTCCATTTTGTTATCACACATCTAGTATTTGGAACACGTTAGACCAGCAACGAGAGCAAGTATTTGGGACTATAATTCAGCATTACTTTCTGTTTTGAATTGTGTTCCACTCACATATTTGGCCTGCTTGCCTTAACTCCACATACTTCTTCTGGACAGTATAAGTTTTGACCCCTGTAATCGCAGTGCTACGCCTTTCAGGTATCCTTGACCTTGCTGGTAAGAACCTTGTAAGAGCTTGAGAAGGGGTCTCCTTTTGCTGTGATCTTGAGAGGCACTACTCCACCTACTTAGTAGATTATTAGGGATAACTTTTACTGTTTGTTCCTGTTTTGTGTCTACAATGACAGGTTACAACACTCATCGATACGAGACATCAATGATGCATGAGCCACGCACTATTGCTGCTACACCTCCTTCCGTAGGTCGTTCTATTTTTTTTCTCCACCTACTTATGATGGTATTGGTGCTGATGAGTACATTGAGTGGAAAAGTAAAATAGATAATATTTTTGCAAACTGTCATATGTGTGAATGGAGGAAGATTAAGAATGCATCTAGTGTTTTGAGACATTTAGCATCAATTTGGTGGGAGTCTTTAAGTTCTTCAGATAAACCTCATACATGGAACGATATAAAAATTCTTATGAGAGAAACTTTTGTTAATCCATCTCTTGTAATTAATTCATATGATGAAGAACATCAACTAGACCAATCTCCTATTATTCCTCCTGCTGTGCCTAATCTTTTGCAGGACAATGCACAAAAGAGCGGGGATGCCATGACAGAAAATGAGGTGCTCCCAGTCTCATGTAAAAATTCAACATATGATACTTCTGCTGACAGTGAGAGCAAAGGTAATGCCAATGATGCTAATAATTCTATACTAAAACCTTCTATTGATTTACCTTTGTCACATGGCGAATGTTCTACTGATCTTTGTGATAAAGAAAAGTTGTGTGATAGTGATATGATTATTCATGAGCAGCAACCAGTGAATGAGAATGATTCTTTTGTTTTGGAACAAAATACTTCTGCTAAAAATAAACAATTGCTTCCAATTGCCACTGAACAAGATGAACTAAAATTGTTGACTTCTTTAAATACTTTGGGATATATTGAGTTTGAAACACTGTGTGCTCTGAGTAGTTTGAAGGAGAAATTTTTATGTGCTGAATTACCATGGTTGTCTACATGTATATATCAATTTATTGGCAAATATAATTGTAAAGGAGAATATATGGTACACCGAGTTTATATTTGTTCAAATCTGAAATCTCCTTTTTCTGTGCATCAATATGACCAATCAAAGGGTTGCATTAGATATAATCATGTCATGTCAAGATCCCCAAGTTTTGTTATAAAGCAACAGGTTAAATTTCAAAAAGAGAAGCAATATTGGCTACAACCTACAATCTGTCCTCCAACTAAGCTCAAACCGAGGACGGTTTGTTGTCAAGAAGGGGAGGATGATGAGGACATGACACCAACAGATACGACCATTTATTATAAGGTGCACTCGTTCCTACACTTGCATAGTAATTTTGGGTACAATTCACTTGGTTCCACATGTACATGTCGTTATTTGAATGTAGGTACAAATGTGTCTCAAAGTACAAATCCATCAAAGTTGAACTTTCGGTTCGTCGGCAGCCCAATAGTGTTTCATTGGGAAGGCCATAACTCATCCATCCGGAGTGCGATTGAGGTCAATGAGCACTTGATGGAAAGCTTATTTGATAAGCTTTCAAATAGATCAGGTCCCACCTCAATATCACATTGGCAAGGCCCCGAAATCATTGAGACATTCCGCCGCTATTTCTGTCGGGTGCTACAGCGTCGTCGCGGGCTTGTTATTCACACTTGGGACCCAGGCCCAAGTTGGAGCATGCCCCAAGAAGATGGAGAACACCTAAGAGATGCCCAAGGACGTCCTCCTCCTTGGCCACCACCTTAATAGGCCAGCAAGGACGTCCAAGCCAAGCCGGAGGCCTAGTCCAATTCGAGTTCGAGTCTGCTTCGGCCTTCTGGACCAGTCTGCAATAAAACGGACACCCAGGACGCATCCGGACTCCGTTTTCGATGATCCATATATGGATGGAAAGCTTATTTGATAAGGAAGCCAACCCAAGTGGTCCCATGTCAAAAGCTATTCGGAATCAACGGGAATCGTCGAAACAAGTCACCGTCCAGAATCTGTCAGGGCGCTGTGTCGCCGTCTTTTGGGCCGTTTGGGCCTTGTAACGTGTCGGCGCTCCCTAGGACGCGAATAGGGGTCCTTGGACACCCCTTAGGCTTTATAATCAGTAGCCGCCGCCTACGTTAGGGTTTGGGTTTTGCTTAGATTATTCTGTTGATAACAGTTTCGCCGCCGTCGTCGGTTTGTGAGACCCCAACTTCATGAGATTAATCATTCATCCGCAATTTGGTTGCATTCCTTTGTGTTCTTGCTTGTGTTCTCGATTTGCAGGCAAGGACTTAGCCTTCTTGGCGAGGTCGACCGTGCAACGCCGGTCGATAACCAGAGGAGTCGTGGTGCTGCGATTGCGGGGTTCAGAGCCGAGTTGTTCGGAAGCCGGATCGAATTGTGTCGTGACTCCACCAAATCGAGAGTTATCAGAACCTTTCGGAAGATCGGGAACCCTAGTACACATCACTTTCTTTCTTTTCCCTGGCTGTATTGAGCTGCTCTGTTTATAGCAGAATCACCTTCAATGGTGGCTGTATTGAGCTGCTCTGTTTATAGTAGAATCACCTTCAATGGTGTGGTTGAACACATTTGTTGTTGAGAAACTGCAATCAATCTTTAACACAATTCGAATTTTATGTTTTGATATTAAGTAGTTTGATATATGAAATTTGAATGCTGGATGCATTGTTAGAATCACCCTTATTTGTAATAACTTAAGTTTCCGTGGCCAATATTCATGTTGCTCGAAAACACAAAAGCTGCTAAAGACGAAGAAGCCACATAAGTAGAGTGGCTTTACTTGCACAGGTAAAAAAATGGATTCAACTGTTTCTTGCGGAGTTGTTTGGTAGGGTTTTAGCTCGGGCTGCGTGAGATGCTGAAGCCAGCAGTCATGCCAAAAGGCCCTTGAGCTTTTCAACACACAAGGTGTCTTCCAAACACACACTACAGTAGTAGGGCAAGGCGAAATACTTCAAAATGTTTTGGATGTGCAACTCATGGTTGATCTATTAATACCCAAGGCATTGGATTGCTTCACCTTTGGGGGTTATCTTTTATATTCATTACCCCTAGGTAGGAGTATAAGGCTTTGTTCGTTTCCTCTCATGTCACTGAGGGGATGGTGGGGTTTCACTTGTATGGGATTTAAGAAGATAGAAGATATAAGATGATTTAAAATATTTAATTTCATATTACTAGGTTCAACACCCATGGCTCCATTTTTTAGTATTGATGCCAACTCCTTTCTCTCTATGGCTTCTCATTAGCACTGATACGTACACATGCTCTTATGCATAACTATGAGAAACGTTTTTTGAACATGAAATTAATAAAAAGCGCTAGAGCAATCATCAAATTAAGAGCGATTTCTCAACAAGGACAAACCACAATGAAATCTTTCATAGTTAATGACAGTTGACCAACAATATCATCGCCATTACAACTTCCATAAATAATAGTTCAGATCAATATTAAAAAAATAAAGTGATAACAAACTCTCTGTGTTCTAACACAAAATAATCTAAATCATGAAAGGTGCTACAAATATTGCCCACCATGAATAGTTGGTATTGGATAGATCAACAAACCGTTTCATTCCTGCAAAATAAATGACATAATGAGAATTGAGCCCATGTGATTACATGTCTAAACAGATAAATACACAAGAAAAGATGATAGGAAAGAATACGATAGTATGTGTCTTTTTGCTGATATGCTGAAACATCTATATTAATCAGCATGGATGGTTGTTATATTAATCCAGGCCAGTCCCATGGTACAGATATGTAGACATCCAACTTACATGATCTGTGTAATATACTCAAAATTTTACATGGGATCATGCCTGCTGTATCCAAAAGTGCTTTTTATATTCTTGCTAGCATGTACTATGCAAGCATAGACAAATCTAGGAAAATTTCACCTAGTGAGCCAAATAGCAACTTATTACTGAGAACTACCAGTATAGATGTTTTGCAATCTCCCATAAAAGAAATTCAGTGCTAAATAGAAGAAAACATCAAGCACTATGTACTGAAAATGTAGTTTGACTGTGAGCTTAACATGATTACAGAACTAGGATGCATAGTTGTATTTATATGAAATACTTTCCTGTAGACATAGGATCTATGCACATTTATATGAAATTTCATTCCAACAACAGCATAAGGAGGTAGTTAATAGAGTAATATAGTGCTAATTGACCTAAGGCATGTGATACATGGTTTAACTCAGGCCTAAAGTAGTATTAAAACCCAATAGTCATGACAAATCGCTGACATATATGGAAAAGGGATGGATTACCTTTCTCAAAAAAAGGGATGAATTACGAGTATTAAATTTAGAACTTGAGCAACATAAAATCTATAAAATTCATGTATCCATTGCCTATGCATCCAATAGATGAGCCTCAACAGATGTTGGAAAGATCATAAAGGTAGCAACCAACTTATGAAATAATTTCAATGTGAGGCAAACTTACCGAGACTTGTCAAGTGGGTAGAAAATGCATCCAACATGATGGCCCGGTTGAGGTCAGCATTCCGCTAAATATGTTGGAGCAGGATGGTCGATATTTTTATATATTTTATTAAGGACAACAAGGGTGGGCTCAAATTTTGAACGGTGGCGAAGGAGTTTGGGATTCATTTTCGAAACACAACAAAGGAGGATATTTTGATGATAACAATGCAGATTCACTTTTCATGCATTTTTCACGGGAAACAAAGTGAAGAACTATTTGTCAAGTGCGACAAAGGTGGGTGCTTCTTTGCTGAGGAATAATTAATTATTTGATTGACTGGCAGAAGGGAACACAAAACATAGCACTTATAGGAAACAAAATAAGAGAAGTGAAGAAATGTGTAGACTAGAACCAGGACAGGAGGGGTCAATGGAATAACTCAGAGTAAAGGAGAGGGCAGCGGTTGTGGAAAAGTCGAAGAGAACAACCAGCACTTATAGGAAACAAAATAAGAGAAGTGGATGATGCTCAGGCAAATGAAACAGGGGAGTGCAGTGGAAGGATTCCTGGAGTAGTCTTAACTGCAAAAAGGAAAAACAGTTACGTCAGATGAAGAGGAACGAACAAGCAACTAGTATAGGTGAGCATTAATTTCTTAGTGATTCTAGCTTTTACCTTTCCTCGGACTCCTTGTGACCATCTTTGTCCTCATCCTCTATCATTTCCTCTTCATAATATCTTGAAAGCTCAAGCGTTGGATGGTTCGGATGCATGTCGACTGCATCCCTGACCTTGCCCTCGACATCCTCCACCTCCTTGATCCGGGCAAACAGACAGTTAACGCTGACGGTGACGTGTTTAAGTGAAGCAAGGTTCTCCAAGCCAATATCAAAACCAACACCTTCCCTCCTCTGTACTGCAAAGTATAACTTAAGCCTTTGAAGCTTTGGCATCGCTCCTCGAGCAAAATCCAGCCAGCATCTTGTGTAGTGCTTAAACTTAAACTCTGCTAGAGAGCGGAAGCGGTGATCAGCACCAACCACCAACTGCTCTTCGGTGGTGGTGCCACTGGGTTCTACTTGTAGTTGAAGAAAACGTAGCATGGGCAAAGCTCCAAGCAGTTCGAGATCCTCCTGTCTTAGCAGATTGACCCACATGGACAAGCTGGAGAGTTCAGAGAGGAAGGAAAACCACCGGGGTACCTGGGACAAGGTTAAATTATCCCCATCAAAGCTTTGGAGATGTGCAGGGCCCGTCCATTGGTCTGGCATGTAATCTAGGGAGCATGTTCCGTATCCACAAAAAACTAGTCTGCGAAGGTTGATGAGATTGGACAGGGCTTGTAGAAATGTCTTCACATAACTCTGGTTTTCATGTAAGCCATATATTGTGAGCACTCGGAGTTTAATAAGGTCACCAAGTTCAGCCAAAGTATTTGGTGACTCGTTCACATATAGCCGTGACAGCTCGTGTAGGGATATTAGATTCCCAATCCCATCTGGAAGTTTCACCCCATAATTACCAGTTATCAGATTTTCAAGTTGTCGCAGCTGACTAATGCATGCTGGCAATTCTGCTTTGAATGGGCCCCAAAGATCCAATGTCTTGAGAAGCTTTAGGTTCCCAATTCCTTCTAGAAGCTCTGTTTCAAGCTCACCTCCTAGTTCAAGGTATGTCAAGTGCTGCAGACTTCCGAGATCCTTAGGATGGATATTGTTTCTGGACTTACTTTTGAAAGCCAAAACACGGAGAACTGGAAACCTTGACATAGGTGGCATCCACTGAACCGCATCACCAAAAGCAATGACTGACCTGACATGGGATAGGTTCACTATTTCTGGGAAAATCATTTGTTCTTCCTTGCTATCGCTCTTGCTGCCTCGCAGTGATAAGCGTCGTATCTTGCTTGCTGTAGATATGTGGCAAGGCCCTTCTAGTATGGTGACAAAATTTTCTTGAGCTGAGAGGGAAATAATGAGATCAAGTATCATATCATGTACTTGACAAGCTCCTGGACTGCCATCCTCATTATATATTGGTTGAATCATGCTTCTGTTGAGAAGCTCGTTGAAATACTTTTCTCCAAGATCATACAAATTACTCCCCTGTTTCTCATCGATCAAACCTTCTGCTATCCAAAGCCTTACCAATTCATCACTTCCAATCACATAATCCTCAGGGAACATGCTTAGATACAGCAAGCACGGCTTTAGATAGGAAGGCAGATCAGAATAACTAAGATACAAGATCGCTCTCATGTTGTCAAGGCTCTTGTCCTTATGAAGTCCGGAACCCATTGAAGTGTATACACTATACCATTCATACTTTGATTTGTTTGGCCTACTAGCCAACAAACTTGCTGTAGTAATGATAGCTAACGGTATACCACCACATTTCTCCAAAATTTTCCGTGATACCTCCTCCAATTCAGAATGCATTTCCTCATTTTCATTGAGCACCCTTTTACACAGCAGCTTTTTTGAGTCCTCATAAGAGAGGGGATCTAGTTCACACACTGTACCATCAATGGACGAGCAAGAAAATTTTGCCACATCAGCATTCCGGGTTGTTACAATGACTCTGCTACCAAGATTGTTTTTAGTTAGAGCACACTTGATCTGTGTCCATGCAGACTCTCCCCATACATCATCAATTACAATAATGTACCTGCATTTTTTTAAAAAAAAAGGAAAAGAACAATTACTTGTGTGTCATTGGAATTTGTTAATTGTAGTGATCTTTTTATATTTCAAGCTCTGCTCAAGTTCACGAATCTGTGACTAGACACCATGGGAATATACAAACTATACAAGCGTGCCAATGAATAAATGGATGACGATTATGATTTAGGAACTCTGTTAACAATTAAATTGGATAATCATTACTACGTACCTCTTTTTCTCAAGTATTTGTCTGATTGTATCTATAAGCTCTGTATGGCTCCATGCTTCAGCATTGGGGTACTGGTGTCCGCTAACCTGCCGTAGTATGCTGCTGAAAATCTTGTTTATGTCTGGCTTAAGGGAGACTGAAACAAAAGCTTGTGATTGAAATTCTCCTCTGATTCTTTGATACACCGAATTTGCAAGAGTTGTTTTCCCAAGGCCTCCAACTCCGACAATAGAGACAACCATTAGCTGCTGTTGTTGTGCACCCTCCCGATGCATTAGCAAAGCAGTGAGCTTCTCTGCAGGGCCTTCAATACCAACGAGGTTCTTTACATCTTCGTAGAGAGGAAGCAACCGAGGATCCATTTCTGTATTCTGAGGCTGCACTGCAACTTCTGGTAATTTGTACCTTTCTCGCCTACCAGCAACCTCTTGGATGCGGCTCTTGATGTCTTGGATGTCATCGGCGATATGATGCCGAGCCTTGGCTTTTGTCAATAGGCCGATGGTCCTGTCAAAGAACCTTCTGAAGCTCTTTGGCTTGGCACAACCAGGGGCATCGACTCGGAGCATGAAAGAGTCAACACTGTCCTCAATGTCATAGGACAACTCCTTCAAGTCCCTCACCCAAATGTTGTGAAGATCATCGATCTGTTGAGGCGGCAGCTTGGACACCCGGTTGAGAGCAGCCTGCATGCTCTCCATTTCGGCTTGGAGGAACCTGATCTCCCCCCTGACCCCCTTCTGCAGCTTGTACTCATCTGTGAGGAGTGCGGCAAGCTTGGGGAGGAGGCTGCCCAGGGCCACCACCGCGAGCTCCATGCATGCCTTGCTCTCTTGGGCTACCAGCTAGATTGGTGAGAGGCTAAAACCAATATGTGTGGAGAACTGGATACTGCAGAATGGCATACGGCTGTGCTGTAGCCTGTAGCCTGTGAACAGTGGGTTGTGGAGAAGAGATGGGGCTACGGTAATCGGAGGGCCTTTTTTTTTTTGTCCCTAAAAGGTTAAAACTAATATGAGAAGTGCAGAGCACGTGAACTAGCGCTATTATCGGTGTGCCAGTGTATTTCAACCCATGACCATGAGGCGTGATTGGCTTCTGCAATGTGGTCATCGAGATCTGAGCCTCCATGTCAGTCATTACAATAAACAACAATGACGAGAAATTCAAATGGCGTGATTCTCCAGCAGCAGTCGGTGCGTTCTGTTTTTATATCTGCACGAGGCACTGTTACCTCTACTAAATCATGGAGATGAGATTCTCTTTGTTCCCTCGGACCTCTATGAACGAAAAGTAAAATATAGAGCACGTGAAGGAAGGGGCCTCTGCTTGCTCTCCATATCTGCATGCAGAAACTGGATCTGTCATGCAGGCATGTAGCTTGAGATCCGTTTGGCTGCCTCTGTTTTTTTTAACACACATCACATCAAATGTTGCGGCACATACATGGAGTACTAAATATAGACTAATTACATACATGTCGGCACAGATTAAAAGTAATTTACGAGACGAATCTATTAAGCCTAATTAGTCCATGATTGAACACTAATTGTTAAATAAGACGAAAGTGATACAGTACCTGTTAAACTTTAACAGGCAAACCAAACACCACCTGAATTTCACCGGTGAGAAGGGAGCCTAGTCTGGGGCTTTGGGCAGCAGGTGATCTTTTAAACTTTAACAGGCAAACCAAACACCACCTGAATTTCACCGGTGAGAAGGGAGCCTAGTCTGGGGCTTTGGGCAGCAGGTGATCTTGCTGGTATGAGCTCACAGCTTGCATCTAGCTGGTTCATTTAAATCAATGTGCTCTCATTTCACAATTGCAGCAGGCATCTTCACGGAAAGCAGATGCTGCATTTGCACCGACCATTGTCAGTTTGTGTCTTTCTTCCACTAACGAATATTCGGAAAAGGCACAGTGCATTGCAGGACCTAGCAGGCTGTGTGACAGTAGCGGCGCCTGCAACTGCAATGCTCAGGGCCATTGGCCCATTGCCAACTAGGTCGCAGAAACAGAGGAGCACCATGGTGAGGAGGTCATCCAGCTTGGGAGGGTGCTGCACGGTACCGCTCCATTGATGCTTTCCCTCTCTAGCTTCAGGCTACCAAGGTGTACACTGGGCATGGGATGGTGTTGCCGTGGCCCATGGAGTTGGAGATGGCAGTTGCGCCCCCATGAACCCCTGCCTTGTCATTACGTACGGAGATCAAAGCCTCCTTTAGTCCATAGCAGAAACAAGGCAAGTTCAGACTCGGGTGAATGGGTGTACTAAGCTCCACTGGGCGGTTTTACATTATCTTTATCACGGAAATAGTTGAGCGCCTGGGTTATTAATTTGTCCTTAACCTCTGTACTCATCGCTGAAGTTGTGGCCTTGGCACTTGCAGTTCAGATTGCCTTCACACTAGGCATCCAGTGCCAGATATTTTTATCAGACAACCAACAGCTGGTGACATTCTTCAATGGCAATAACCACACCAATCCACCGCATTGGGAAATCAAGGGCTTCATACAGAGCTTCATTAATCATTCGTCAAGGAACAACGCAAATATTTTCGAGGTCCATCGAAAGCTCAACACCACGGTTCATGTCCCAGCTACCTAGGCTTTTTGCTCATTGAGCACAACTTGTTCTCAAATGCAGCTTACCTGTACCAATACTACTCATGCAAACAGCTGTCGCACAGTGACGTCCTTAGGTAGTCCCAACCCTGAAACTAGCATGTAGTTTCTATAGATGCCACCTCACTGAGAAACCATGTATAGAAACTATGCTATCCAACCCTGAAACTATTCGCGTGGGGTCCATCTTGTTTTGTTCAATCCGCCCAGCTCCTTGACCGGACGGATTCTGCCTTCTCTCTCTTCTCTCCTTGCTCAGATCTAAAAATGACCACAAGACCAAGAGGAGCAGCAGCCGGTGGCTAGTAGCGAAGCACGCACGGCGAGCGCGACGAGCAGCTGCCATAGGCAGCATGGGGAGCAGCAACCAGTAGCAGCGCGGGGAGCAGCAGCCAGCAGCTAGATGCGCGTGCGCCGAGGCGTGGCGGAGTGCGCGGGCTGTTGCAGAGCGCAGCGGGTAGCGTCCGCCGGCGAGGCATGGCTGCGGAGCGCGGCCGGTAGTGCACTCTGCGAGCAGCAACCGTCGGCGGCGAGCGCGGCAAGCAGCGGGCGGCAGCGAGCACAGGGAGCAGCGGCCGCTGGCGAGGCGTAACTTCAGTTCGCGGCCGGGCACACGCAGTCACGCACTACAAGCAGCTGGTGCCGGCGAGGAGCGCAAGTACCGGCAACACCCACGTGAGGAAACTACTGCTCGCCCCAACGCAAAATAAGTCGTTTCTCAGTGCATTGGAGCAGGAGCCGACACCGTTTCTCATCAAAGAAACGATTTCCTTCGATTCTCTCCCTCCCCTCATTTAATTTCATGCCACCTCAGCATTTTTGCCTACGTGGATTGCTCATTAATGCTATAGAAACAGGTAGCAGTGTCGCGTTGGGACTGCCCTTACAATCTGTAATTGGTGATTCATTCACCATCATTGCAGCACACTGCCGCTAATAAAGTTCGCTTCTCATAAAAAAAAAACTTCACTTCCAGAGTCAATCCACCCTTTTGCCACCAGAGTGGCGGCTAAAGACATTTAGAACCCACAAATTAGCTTGCTCCATCTAAGTTCATTACACTCTACACGTGTATTGTCCAAAGTCCAATTGGAGTACATTAGGGAGGGTCCTAGCATCCATCCATGTATAATTCTTATGACCCTCTAAGACGCCGTTAAGGCGTGTTGTATTAAACTTTTTCTCTATCTTAATATAAAGACGCGCAAACCTTTTGTGTGATCGAGAAAAAAAGTCCAATTGGACGTATAGCTTGCTCTTTGTAAATTCACAACACTTTTCAGATGGATTGTCTAAAATCCAATTAAACAACTTGCTTTTTACAAGTTCATTACACTTTTCATATGGACTGGATTTATTTGTTGATGGATCTAAATATCCAAATAAGAATTGTATAATAGATATCCTATAGGCCAAAATCCAAACATCCATGGACTGAGCTAGAGGTCTGACACTCTCCTGTTTGATAAAATCTCGCCGTGGTTGGGGCAGGGACAGATGGTGACCCATTGGCCATTCTCCGTGTTCTGATGTTCGCGTACCCCGTTGAGGTGGGCGTGCGTTAATCTCAACGACCTCGGTGGGCCTGCAGGCCTTCAGCACCAGTGCCACAATAACACTAGCAGGTCCGACTGGCTGAGTGGTGCTCGTGCAGCCTGACGAAGAGCACGCAGCTGCGCCGTGAGGATACCAACTCGTTGGAGAGCACGGCGATGTCCACGACCTCTTGCAGACTCTTGACGGCTGCTGTGGTGGCCGTGCGAAAGAAGGCTGAGCGTGAGCAGCTCGACGGGCAGCAACACACAACCAGTGGTGCGTGCGCCTGGCCGCCTCGCTTCCGGCCTTCACTCAGCCTCACGCTCGAGTTCGAAGCACGCTGGGGCTGGTGGCCAATGCCTATTGTAATGTTGGCACTGCTGCTGTTGGTTAATTGGATACCTCGATGGACCTGATTTTTTTTTGTTTTGTTTTCGAGACGTCGATGGACCGGATTTCTAGCTGATCGGGTTGGATTGTATGGAATACTTTCGCTGAATGTGGGACAAAACTCGACGCAGATATGTTGTATGTGAACTTTTTCTTGGATTCCGTTTATATGGATGTTCATCCATTACTATTTTACTAGGTCTATAGACAACTGAACAGACACCATACATAATGGAGATCGTCTATTTGACTGTCTACGTACTATTTAGTGCGTGCTTGCTTGGAGGACTAGGAAATCTGTCTGACCCAAGCTGTGATTCTAGGTGGATCTAGCTGCCTGCCAGGCTAGGGAGGCTAGGGAATCTTGCCTAGGCGAGAGCCCCCAAGCTAGGGCATCATCCAAAGAGCCCCTTAGGCTGTGTTTGGATCAAAGGAAACGTAAAGGAAAAGCATGGAAATTCTTAATCCAAAGAAATGGCTACAATTTACCCGTTTGGAATGAAGGAACATGTAGTTTTGTTCCTCTGGAATCCTACATGTATGGTGCGATTTCACAGGAATCCAAAAATCTGCTTCTTTTCATTGTTTTCTCTTCGTACGCGAAGTCCGAGGTAGCTGCAAGCCTGTAACAAACTTTGGTACCTTGTAACTAGTAACCTACTTGATCTAATCACACGCTTGAGCTTAATGCCGCCATCCTAATTTGGACAACCTGCTGCCATCGTGCTGTACAGCCCATCACTTTGAGTACGAAGAAGATGAGCAGATAATGGATGACAGATATGAATAGAATAGAAGATTCTAGCCTCACCTTCTGTCCTCACATATGTTTTCTCGTTCCTATGCCTTTCCTCTATTTTCTTCCTTTCCTCTATTTTCTAATCCTACGTTCCAAACAGGCCCGCATACATACAACTACGATCTAGCATGAATATGATTCATTTACATGCTATTTTCTAGGCGGTAAAGAAATTAATGGCCCAATGAAAAACCGTAAATGCTTGCGATGCGTACAAACATGCTGGTGGCACAACGCTAGTGTCCAATTAGTCGGACATGATGATTGGTGCCATAGAACACCATAGTGGTGTAATATGAATACTCAATCGTGGAATATAGCATTGATAATAATAAACATCCCATAATAAATCATATAATGTCACGTATCTTCTCCACTATAATTGACCACTTCGAATTATACTTGGTCCACCCAATAAAACGTCCCCCGATGAGCGACGGTAACCATTATGTACCAAAAAAATTACACACAGAAATCCTACACCATCAAAATCAAGGGCTAATAAAGCACCCTAACCAAATCTAATGGGCACGATCGGATGTATGATGCCAGGCTTCTCACCCTCATGAGGATTCTCACGCAGCCGCACCCGGTGTGCCCTCCGCCTCATCATCGCGGGGTAAGGCACGCTCTCGGTTGGATTCCCACCTCCCCCGTCATTATTCCATTTCTTCCGAATAAAACAAAAGGCGCGCTCACCGGCTGCGATGCCTAGCTACGGGGCTAGGGTTGCACGCGGCAGCGGCGGCGGCGCCGGCGCCCGGCTCCTAGCTCCCGCGGTGGCCAACCCAGGATCGAATCCCCAAATCCTTCTTCGCGGTGGCCACTCGCCCTGACGCTCTGCAAAACTGCTGTCACACTACTGCACGCTGCTGTTTAGGACGGGTTCACCAGCCTCGAGGAGCTCAGGGTGCTATTCTAGGACGGCGACCAGTCAGACGCGCTGTGCGTTGGCGACTACGCGGAGGAGCAGAGGAGGCCAACGACACCAGGCCAGGCCGCAGGCGAGAACGCCAGGTCACCGGCCACCAAACCAGACCAGGAAACCAGTCCGCCAGGTCAGTAATTCTACTTCCTCCTCTCCTCTCCCTCTCCCTCACTGTGTTTCCCCCTCCCAGATTTGCCTCCATGAAGCAACATCTCAAGTTGTGCTGGACTCAAGGAAATCGGCTTCCTCTCCTGGCGGTCCTTGGGGCTCCACGGAGAGATCTCAGGGATGGGCTCGAAACCCTAGCTTCAGCCTCTGGCGGCGCGGCAGCGATGGCTGCTGCTTTGGCGCTCTGGCTGAGGACGAGCGGGGCGATGCCTTCGCGGCCCTGGAGGACGCGGGCTCAGCCACTCGTGGGCAGGAGGCCACGATGCGAGGACGCCCCGGTGGCAGCCCCTGGCCACGCCGCCACCACGCTAGGACCCCGACGTCGCCAGGACAGCACGGCCGATGGGATGCGCAGCGGCTAGCCCCGACGCGCCAAACCCTAGAGGAAGTGGCCAGAGCAAAGCACACTGCATGAACGCGCGGTGGCAGCAGCTGCGGGAGGCCATGTGCAAACTGCCGGCAGCGATTAGTGTCTTGCTGATACAGTTATTTGGTTTTGCTTGCAGCTGGAGAGGGATCACTACTCATGGAGGCGCAGAATGCTAAATTCTTAGGCAAGATTCATTTTTTATATTAATGTTGTACGGTTCTTGGACAAGATACTTACCTGATTGCTGATTCTTGTTAATCACTGGCTCGGTCGATGGGTTCTAAATGATATAACCTAATCAATGCTCAAAGAATCTAAAAAGCTTATCACTGACATGTCACATAAAGCTGCTGATGGTGAACTGCCAAACTTTCTCTCTCACACACACATGCAACGGAATGCTTACAGTGTTTTGACTTCTGTTGCTTATAATGGCTAATCCCGTAATGCTCACAGCCTTTGGTTTATGTTTCTATTAATGACCAATCGTCACGGCTTTGATCACAACCTGGTTGGTGAATAGAAAAATGTTTGAAAAGAGTATCCTCTTTTTCCAACTGCAGCAATCCGTAAGGTCATATAAAATTGGAGACTTGTTTGTGCTTGAAAAGCATCATTCTACTATGGTAGCAACTGCAAAAAAATTTTGTTGAGTTGTACTAATTTCGTCTTTCGGTCGGCTTGCAGTGCTTCAAGATTCTGACATTTTCCATCAACCTACCATGAACCACATTATGGAGTTTTCTTAACATGATAGCTGTAAAATGAACTCATTCTAATTTGCCTTCAAACTTTCCATTTGGTTTGAACGATTTAGTTTTAATGAATGATTTACTTTGGAGAAGAAATAGAGTAATCTTCTTATGATTTACAACTGTAGCTACTAACTAACCACACATACTTGCTAAAAATAATAATCCTATGTTGTTGCAGAACATAGGAGTTTCTGATGTAGAGTTTTCTGTAAAATTAGATATAACTGGTGAGGTCAATCAAGAAATAGCAGATTACTACAACAGGCTCATAGGTTACATGTATTTTGGTTGTCAATGACCCTGTTTTTAGATGATTCATTTACAATTATATGTTCTCAATATTTCTCTTGGCTGATAACAGAGCACAAAAATAACAGAATAATCAGATGATTATATATATTAATTTCAGCTAGCAGTTCCTGTTTTCGTGCCTGAATATGAAACTTCAGTTTGGAATCTGTAATTTGGTGAATTGTTTTATTCAGCTATAATACTTCTTGTAAGGTTTTGAACTATGTCCATTTGCTTGCAGCTCCAAGAACCATACAGTAGACATGTGACAACAAATAAGCTTGGTCTTTGTCTCCATAGACAGAATTGATGGAAGACATCTGTACTACCTGGGAGACTGTTGAAGGCTGAAATATTTGATAGGAATTATCAAAAGTCATCAAATGTTTAGTTTTGACGTGTTCTTGAGACATGCATTTGTATGTCTGTGATTTGATTCCCTGTTATTCTATCTACTCTGGACTAATCCTTCATGCCACAAGAACTAGCTGTCTGGTTTATATGAATGGTCATATACAATTGCGTGAGACTAAAAACTATAGAAAAAATATCGTCGTTTGGTTGAGAATGGTTGTTTTCAAGTGTATTCCTAGAATGAAGTCGTGGTGTTAGCATGAGCACTATACTAGTATACTATATAAATATCACATATATCTCATGGAGTGCTAGTAATAAAAAGATAAAAACAAACATTAAATTACTAAAATAGTTAATTAGAGTAAAATTATGCAGAAGAAAAAGGGTAATAAAAATGAATAACAAATGCTATGAAATATATAGAAAATAAAATAAATGAATCACTTAAATATAAAGATTAATCAAAGATAGAAGAAAACATAAGGGAAAAAATAAATTGACAAAATAAAACCGGTATGTAATATAATGGAAAGTAGAAAAGAACATCAAAGGATACTACTCAAATAACCTAAAATATACGTTCCCAAAAAAACCTAAAATGTACCGCAAAACATCTCAAGTGTACTATGTAAATAATCAAAGATACATCTTAGAACATCCCATTTATACCATGTGAGCATTGCAAAATAAACCATGAAACATCTCATTTATATTGTGTGAATAAACAAAATGATCTTTAAATATCACATGTATATTACAAATACACCATGAAACATCTCATTTATATTGTGTGAATAAACAAAAATGATCATTAAATATTACATGTTTATTACATGAATATCATAGTATGCATGTGTAGTCTTATTCTAAGGAAAATTAGAGTCCCTGAAGAAAAGCAGAGACCACATTTCATATCCTACACAATGGTATAAACTTCAATTGAAATTCTACAATTGGTATCAATTTGTTGTCTTTTAATTGGTATCTTTTAGCTTTCTCTATGCATTATATAGACAAAACTCCCTTAATACATTAAATATTGCCGGTCATGCATATGCTTTGCCATTGGCTATATGGGTTGGCTATGGCATAGAAGGCTTGGTCATGTTGGAATGAAATAATTGAACAAGTTGGTCAAGCATGATCTTGTTAGAGGCTTGAAAGATGTCATCTTTGAGAAAGATAAGCCATATAGTGCATGTCAAGATGGGAAGCAAGTTGGAAACAATCATCCAAAGAAGAGCATAATGAGTACTAGCAAAGCATTTGAGTTGTTGCACATAGACTTGTTTGGGCCAACACAATACACTAGCATTGGTGAAAACAAATATGGATTTGTGATAGTGGATGACTATACTAGATACACATGGGCATTCTTTCTAGTTGACAAAAGTGATGTATATGCAACTTTCAAATAATTTGTTAAGAAATGCCAAAATGAGTTTGAGACAACCATCAAGAAAGTTAGAAGTAACAATGGTAGTGAGTTCAAGAACACTAGAATTGATGAGTTATGTGATGACTTTGGAATTGGACTTCAATTCTCGGCCAAGTACACACCACAATCAAATGACCTTATTGAAAGGAAGAATAGGACACTTATTGATATGGCAAGGTCTATGCTTAGTGAATACAATGTGAGTCAATCTTTTTGGACCGAAGCAATCAACACCGCTTGCTACTACATCAACCGACTGTATTGTCATCCAATGAAAGAGAAGACACCATATGAGCTCTTGAATGGTAGAAAGCCAAATATTGGATACTTTCAGGTCTTTGGTTGCAAATGCTATATCTTGAAGAAAAGTACAATACTTGACAAGTTTGACAAGAAATATGATGAATGATTCTTAGTTGGTTACTCCACTACAAGCAAAGCATATAGAGTTTGGAACTTGGCTAATGGTACTCTTGAAGAGGTGCATGATGTTGAGTTTGATGAAACTAAGGGTTCTTAAGATGAAAATGTGAATCATGATGATGTTAGAGGCTCTCAACTCACTAATGCAATGAAGAACATGGATATTGGCAACATTAGGCCGAGGCAAGTGCAAGATGATGAAGATGATCAAGTGATAGTGCTTCCTAACTCAAGTGAATATGTTGATGAAAATCAAGTTAGTTCATCCTCTCAAGTGCAAGATCAACAAGAGGCTA